>CM031244.1:799562157-799613644 GCA_018340775.1 Taxus wallichiana var. yunnanensis | reverse complement strand
TTCGGCGTTCAAACTTCGAGAGCATTGCTTTCCTACCCCGATTGACAAGCTGATTAATTGATATTTTCTGAGTCTTTGTGTTAATTCACGTTAGCGAGAGGCGGCCACCGAAGAGTCTTACATTTCCACAGGCCCAGCCCGATTTCCTCGACTAATGTTGTCAAATCTTGTGGTCTTGTGTTCTTATTTGCGAGGTAGTCCTTCCCAGGACAAAAGGGTTCTCATGATCAGCTGATCTTTCTCCTGATGCAGCATCATCTGACGATGCAATTATTCCTCCTAACCTAACCTTGTCTGGTTAAAAGGGAATGAAGCATTTAGGAGTGAAACATTTTGTACCTTGCAGGTCAGGACCCATTTTGGGTTTATCTTTATTTCTTGCTTGCTTTCATATAGGGAGCATACTTAACATTTTTCTTCTTAGAGATATTCACATGAGGTATTTTATTATTACGGTAAAAGAACTTTGCTTTGTTTTGCATCTTGCATGAGTAAAAGTCATCTCTTTTGCTTCGCCGAATATCACTTTAGATTTGGGTTTTAAAACACATGCATTACATTCTGCTGTTGTTTTCAATTCTAGTGAACATAGATTAAATGTAACGTCCGTACACGTGGGGGTGATATCACACGACGGTGATGACGGGGAAATTAATCTTGCATTCACTTTACACAACACGTCACGAATCACTTCCTGATTAACACAATGCAGCTCCAAACATCCCCCTTTTCACTCTTCCGGTATTCCTCACTTAGATTGAGTAACCTTATAAGCCAAAGCAACTTGACATTTCCCCTAAGTCTCTTGTTTAGGTTCGACATCATTCTACGCGTCTAAAGGCATAAGCCACAATAATTAAAATTAACCCTAAGGTTAATCTGGATTGCGTGTGCATCTTGCTTGTTTGCTTTATTCTTATTTTCTCTACGTCATACTCTGTCTTTTGTGATCAATAAGTTGATAAATATACTCAACGTTGCTAAAAATCAAATTAGCAGCCCTTTGTATCTTAACATCCTAGATTTTTGACACCGTCGGTTAAGGACCGCGTCGTTTCCCCTTGTGACAAGCAGTTGGTTTAGTAAACCAATATCGTTCGCTTGTCTCCCTCAGCCTCGACAAACCAAATGACTTGCCAAATTCATCATTCAGGGTTGTTTTTGTTCTTGATAGATTAAACTTTACCGTGAACTCACTGTCCATGGTTGTTATCACTTTCGAAAACAAGCCGCCGCCATGGTTTCACCACGCTTGCTCTCTGTTTAACTTTGCTGAATCACCCCTTCACCTTCTATGGGGAATCCTAACGATCTGGTGAGGTTCCAAAAATTCTGTGGGAGATAAGGACTTTCTTAAGTTTCGGATGCTAATTCCAGTATTTGCATAATACTATTTGTCTCCCATACCCACTGACACACTAATTTTGATGGTCAGCTCCTTGTAGAGTATGCTATCGTATAGCTGCTCATTTAGCTCCCCACTCCTCTCCGATAATACCGCTTGCTTCCTGCATCTCTAGCCCCGTCTCCCGAATCCAAACACTTTCTGCAGAGGTTCATACGACCCCCCGATTAGCTTTCCTTTTGTTAATCTTGGACCCCACGTTTCGTTACCACCAACTGCCCCTACCTCATCTCTTTTTCTGATCAAGCTCGGTTCATGACTTGCTCTCTGCCACCTATCCACACGAGCTTTCCTTCTCAAGCTCCGCCTACCTTTTCATTCCCATACACGCATTATCAATTAACCTCAACACCTTGCCATATGGGACATCCCTATTCTCGTGCACCATCATCTCATCCAACCACCGATTTCATCAAACGAATGATGGACAAAATGCAAAATTTGGAGGCTTTGGTTTCGGGAAGTCGTGGCATGACATACGAACAAGTTTGTCGGGAGCCCATTCACCTCTTGTCCCCCTTTCATTCATATCCTCCTCATGGGGTTACTTGAGAAATTTACTCGTTTTAATAAGTAAAGAGGATCCTCAACAACCACTTGCGATCATTTAGACATGCTTGTTATTTGATTGCCCATAATGGCCTTGTTACTCCGCACCTTCCCTATGTCATTATCGGGACCCGCCTTGAGGTGGTACGAGTGCTTTAACTTGACACTCGATCTTCTCTTTTAACCAACTAGCCCAATATTTCTTGGATCATTTCTCCATTAACATTCTTAAAAAATGTATCTATCACCGACCTTTATGCCATCCAAAGCAATTTGAGGACGAATCTATCGCAGATTTCGTTGGACGATGGTGGGGCCTTATCGACCAACTTACGTATGCCTTGCCTCAGGCCGAGACTTATCGAGACTCTTTACGCGGGCTGCCTTTAAGCCTGTCTCCCACTACCCTCCAAATCAAACTTTCCGTACATTCGTGAGGCCTTTACTATGGCTCGAAAATTAGAAATTCGAGCCTTAGAGGAAGAGAAATTCTTGTCGGTTTGTAAGCAAGAACTCCACTTTTCCGAACTCCCATTCTGATAAACCCGAATACCACCACTCCTCCACGCGTCCACTCTTACTAAATCAAAAGGAGTGTCCACGCGGTGATGGTCAAATCCAAACCACCGTCGATACTCCACCAAAAACCACCTTATAAATCTGGCCAGAACCCATCAACTACACTCCCTTGGGAGAACCTATGGTGTCATCTTGGAAAAATTGCTAAAAGCGAGGCCATTACCTTACCTCTGTTAAACCTCATTCACGGGTTTGAGTTCCACTCGCGCCATACCCTCCTGGTACAAAGAAAATGACTTTTGTAACTTCCACGCGTGAAGGGACACGGTCATGAAAGCTGCAAGATGTTGAAAAACATAGTGCGAGGAAATGGTTGATGCGGGGGATATAGCCCTCGATAATCCTAACGCCCTGTAACCGAAATTTGAAAATTTTCAACAAGCCATTCCCAGAATCACTCGTCCAACAAGAACGTCAACCCGGATATCTTGGCCAGGAGAGTGTTCGCCATGAGATCCATGTAGTATTCGATACCCGACCAAAAGCCTCTATCGAGAAAATTTTGAATCGAGCCTCTTCACTAACACAGAGCAGAACCTCCTTTACCACCATCAAGCCAAAGCGAAATCGTTCCTTTACCCATAGAAGAGAGTTAAGCGCCCGGATTCCTTCCCATCAATGAGTCTTCTTACACCCACATCCCTGAAGATGCATGGCGGATGTTGTCTAATTTATCTATTTCCCAGACGTCTCCTTCTACCACTCTTGCCGCACAAGAGGAAGGTACGCCACTCCCTTTGACATCCTTAGGCAGAAATCTCTTGCACCGACATCACTAAATTCTTTACCGTGACAGACCCTCTCAACATTGCCCTTCTTTGCCCTTATTAGTCCTCATCACCTAAACCTTTTCAACGACCCGATCTTCTTAACATCTATTGATACGGTGCCTCATCTACCACTCAGACACTCCCCACGATGACCTGGAATTACAACCCACCTTTCTTCCGTACTAAAATTTACAAATCACACACTGGAGACTCACCATTCCACGTAAGATGGAAGCGGACAGCTTCCCATGGAACGCGTTTGAGTACCCCTTTTTCTTCAAATGCAAATGACCTGATCCCGATGTCTCCACCATCTACCCAAAGTGCTTGGCGTAAGCTTAAAATGCCCCCTGTTCTCGCCTTCACCCCCTCACCTCTACCAGAATGCCCCGTCCACTTCTATCAACTTAACCGCAGATCTTCCCTACACGCTGGACCTCACCAATGCCCGAGTCCTAACACACCCGCCTGGCGACTCGATCTATCCAAAATAAATCCGTTCGCCACCTAGGAGAGACGAACGCAATCCGGTCTCTATCACAATTAAAACCTCATCGTCACACCCACCTTCCATATTGGGACCTCATCCCTCCACATTACACCAATATATCATACCTCCTTTGTTTCTGCCAAGAAACGACCTCGCCTTCTACACTATACGAGATCAAAGGGTATCACAACATCGTTACCCCCGCGTATCCGGTCCACCTATCAACCCTAAACCAATCCCATCATCAAAGGATTTATTTTACTGTCACTCCCCTTTCTCCATGGTTGTTTCCCATTACCCATTCGTAGCCATCTCAGCCTCATCATCTAACCAAGTGCAACGTAACTTCGTGTCCAAGAAACCACGTTTAGTGAAAACATGTGTCGCGCACCCTCGCTAAACCACCACTGTCACAGAACCAACCACGCCCAAACATTACTAAAACTCCGACAACCAATAGCTTCATCCGATTTTGACCCCCTCAAAGGATCTTACGCCAAAATCTTGCTATGTTGGTGGAGAATGTGACCATTTCCCTACCTCCACTTGACCTTATGACCCGTCTAAACTCCCGACCTATGGGTTAATACGATGAGTCTAAAATCGTGCTTATCACCGCACACCGGACATGATGTGGAGGATGCAAAGCTCTAAAAACCATCCTTCGTTAGTCACCTCTCCGGGATAGAAAGATTAAGAAAAGACAACTTACGAAGGGAAAGACCTCTAGCGTCCAATTCCCTACTATATCATCTATCCCCGCCTCACCAAGATCTATCATTATTACAACCCCACCTCTTGAAGACCATGAATTATCCCAACCACCATCTTCCTCATCTCGGATCTACGAGATTAATATGATTAGTGTCATTTTTACTCGAGGACAAGCAATGGGAAAGCGAAGAAGAAAACACACTGCTGCATCTCTTTCTCCTTGAACCATCCCGATTACACCACCACCTAAAGTGGTTGATTCGCGAGACCTGCCTATCCTGTCTCTAATGGAGTTGCCCACCGAACCATGATCAAACAACTTCATCAATCACCCGTAAAATGACACTATATGATCTCATTCGCACTTGAATCTCATCGACAAGCTCTCGTTGAGATCCTTCAGGGATAGAGGTTTTACCAACTGAAACCACGCGTGGCCTCCATTACTAACACCCAATCACGTTTCTCTCTCACCAAACAATCCATCTCCCCACCACTTCGTCTCAAAACAATAAAGCCGCATGCGCTTAGTTTCTCGGAAGATGAAATTATCGACTTTAGTGCGTAGAAGACCCGACCTCGCCCTTTTCATTTTCCGCTTACGTCCGAGACATTCGAGTACGCCGGGTTATGATTGAGCCCAGGCGCTAGCCTAAACATCATCTCTTCAAAAGCCTTCCAACAAAATGAACATCCCTTCTAGTTGCATGTGTGCCAATCCCCATCATGTTGCGATCATTCATACGCTGTTATTACTTCTACCTTAGGCACCGTGATCCTCAACATTCCCGTAGGCCCACGTACTTTACCCGAACCTCTTATCATGTCCTTGAAGGAGAGTTCCAATATAATATATTCTTTGGGTCGAGTCCTTGATCCCGAGCCATGGGATGCGTTCCTCAACATTACATCGATGCATAAAATTTGAGTACGAGGGGAAGTCCTACATCTTGTAAAAGCTGATCCTCCCCTTGAAAACTTTCAAGTAATATGTTATACCGCCTGAACGATGTGCTTATACCAATTAAGACACCCATACATTCAACCCAACCATCCTCTTTCAAATGTACCTCAACCATCCACCTCAACCGCACCTACGCCTTTCAATCTGATGAAACCACTGAAACCACCGCACAAACCACTTCTCTTCCGCAGCCTAACATCCCAACCTCCGACCCCCTAGTAGATGTTTTTCATCGCCTCACGCTGGGAGTACCGCCTATATCACGTTAGTTCTTTCCCCTACCCGGGCAGAGTACGGACAATTACATGCGCATCCCACCTACGGCCAGTCGCGTGGGGAGGTAATCTCTTACTGGACCACCCTATTGCCACACTAACCTAACATATGGGGGTGTTGACGCATCCTCCATTACCCCCGAACCTCCTCTTGGGGTGGTTCCCTTCGATCCGATTTTCAATACTGAGCAATCATTAAGCCGCTCTCAACTTCTTGACTCGTAAAGCGTGGAAGGCTTTGGTTTTGGCCTTTACGAACAAGGCCGACATACACTCATTCCCGTGACCACCACGAACACATAATGATCGAAGTGGTCTCGGTTTTTCCGAAACACCTACACGAAACACCTCTCCTGTCACCGTATCACGGAGGAGGAAGGCGTCGCTCTCTACCGAACTATCATCACCACTTTGCCATCATCTCCCACGAATCGATGGACCTGAATCTATCCCTCCTAACTTTTTTTTTTTTTTTCATAAATGCTATCTTCATAGGTCCTCTCACTTATCAGCGCGATAATGAGGACCCATCTTCTCTTCCTTCGTATCAGGACATGATTGAAGATGATTCGCCTTTGATTAATGTTGTTGAATGCCGATGACGACTCCATCCTCACTTACCTGGGCGCAGATGATTCTTATATTCAGCAGCGCCTTACCATCAAACCCAAACTATGCTGAGCAGATCTACTATAGAAATTAACATCCACACACGGAGGAAGATCCTCACATAGTGAAGATTGGACAATCCTTAACACATCGTAACAAGCCGCCTTTACTACCTTTCTCCGTGCTCTCGCAACCAAGCTGCATGGTCTTACTTTTGACATGCCAGGATTGATCCTACCATCAGCTCGCCCATAACATCACCCTAAACCCCGATTCCAAACCGGTCAAATGTAGAAATTGAGAAAAATGCATCCACGCATTGCTCTCTTGAGTCAAAGAGAGCTCCAACCACTCCTTTCTCGCTTTCCTTCATTCTCGCCTATTGACTATCCTCAATGGATTTCTAACATCGTGCTGTCACGAAAGCGACAGGGGACTTCGGATATGCACGGATTTCAGGGATCTTAACCTCGCTTTGCCCTAAGGATGACTTCCCCCTCCCAAGTATTGATCAACTTGTTGATCTCATCTGCAGGCCATGAAATGCTTTCTCTCATGGATGGCTTTTCAGATACAACCAAATTTTGGTTGCTTCGCCCGATCAACACAAAACTACCTTCATAACTCCTCAAACCTTCGTTATCGTGTCATGCCATTTGGCCTTAAGAATCTTGGTGCTACTATCAGCGGGCTATGATCTACATTTTTCATGACATTATGCACAACTTATCCTTGAAGACTATGTCGACGATCTTTTCTCGGCAAGTCTAAACATCGTAGTTGAACATCTCGATGTTTTAACCATTATTTTTGATCTTTGTTATAATATTGTCCGCCTTCAACCGAAGAAATGTGTCTTTGGTGTTCTTTCGGAAAAACTTCTTGGCTTTATCGTCTCTTTACGTGGCATTGAGGTCGATCCATCTAAAGTAAAAGCTATCTGAAATGCCCCACCCAAAACCTCAAACAATTGCGTAGTTTGCGTGGTAAACTTCAATCCATCTATCCGAGTTTCATCTCACAACTCTCGATTATCGATGTCACCTTTTTCATCACCTTCTAAAAAGGACGTTGCCTTTCAATGGAGTGAGGAGTGTCACCAAGCCTTGAAGCTCTCAAAACGTATCTCTTGCAGCCACCGTGCTTATCCCACCCGTGACGACCGCCTTTCTACCTTTATCTTTCCGCCACCGATATGCTTATAGGAGCTATGCTCGCACATCGAGACTCGCCCACGCCGAGAGCAGGCCGTTTATTATATAAGTCGTACCCTCGTGGATTACTTAGACTAGGTATACACATGTAGAAAAATTTTGCTGCCTATCATTCGTAAGCCACCAAACTCCGGCATTACCTCCCGAATCACAAAACTTTCGTCATCACCAACATGACCCCATTCATTATATGTACGCCAAACCACACCTAAACCAACGCATCACTCGATGGCTCATGCTCCTCGCCGACCTTGACCTTGAGTTTATACAATAGAAATCAATCAAAGGACAAACTCTTGCAGTACCAACTTGCGAGAGGCCCCTCTCACTGGGAACAATTTACAATTTTACCTTCCCAGACGAACTCATCGCCACTCTTTCGCTCGGAGAAGAGTCGTATCAAATGACCCTCTTCTTCGATGGATCTAAGTGCCCGGCACGGCGGAGGAGCCGGCGTTGTTCTCATCCTCTGGGCGCAGAACCTATGCCTCTTTCATTCCGGCTTGATTTCCCCTCGCACTAATAATACGTCACAGTGCCGAATACGAGGCCCTTGTTCTGGGTCTCCAAGTTGCGATACACTTAGGCATTAAATCTATCAATATCTTTGGTGACTCTCAATTGGTAGTCAATCAAGTTATGGGCATCTACCAATGTAAAAACGAGGAACTTCAGAAGTACAAACACCACGTGGAATCACTTCTAACCTTATTTAATCACTATTCTATCCAAACCATTCCCCGCTCCACTAACAAATTTGCAGATACTATGGCTTGCTTAGCCTCGCAGATTCCCACCGCACCAACTGACTCTGAATTATTCGTTGTGGTCCAGCAACTTTTTGCACCATCCTATTCAACCCCTAAGAGTTTGCATGATAAATACGTGTCTACTAATTCGGCGAGGATACTTGGTACCACCAATTTCACGACTACCTTACAATCTCTGTTCTCCCACTGACCTTATTAGTAATCTAAAACGTGCTTTTCTTAAAAGTATTTCGCGTTATGTTGTCATGGGAGGACTCTCCTCTATAAACGTGGCTTTGATGGCATCCTCCTTGTTTATCTGCGTCTAACCGGCGCGAGAGGTCACCTATACCATCCAACAAGTACGATGGGATTTGTGGTGGACATTTTAGTGGCTCTTGCTAAAGCAGATCCTTCGCCAGGTTATTATTGGCTACTCTCGATAATGACTGCCTTTACTGAATATGTTAAGCGTTGTGTCATGTGTCAACAACATGCCAATCTTCCAACATACTCCTAGCCACCCGCCACTGAGTCGCTCGTGATCTTTGGCCTTTCTCACAATGGGGTTTAGACCTTATTGGTGAGATTCACCCGACCTCTTCTGGCAACGTCACCGTTGGATAATCACAACAATTTGAAGATATTACACAAAATGGGTGGAGGCCATCCCACTCATTTCAATCAAAAAAGAAAAAATTGTCAATTCATTAACCATCACATTATCTCTGTCGTTTTGGTATTCCTCATCGCCTAATAATGTATAATGGTAAATCTTTCAAAACAAGTTGTTACAAAACCTTTGTGACAACTTTGGTATCAAACTTAGTTTCTCATCGCCTTACTATCCATGGGCCAGTGAAATCGTGAATCTTCTAATAAAACTCTAACCAAAATCCTCATGAAAGTTGTCAATGAATCTGGAAGAAATTGGCACGATCACATCCCCTTTGCCCTTTGGGCTTATCGTACTAGCATTCGTACCTCTACTAATGCCACACCTTTTTCTTTGGTATATAGTGCAGGCTGTTTTTGCCTTCCTCTCGAAATACAAATACCCTCCTTAGAATATCTCTTGGGATATTCTCACCAACGATGATTTCGCCAAGAGCGGTTAGCCCAATTGAGCTTCTTGACGAACGACGTCTTACAGCTCTCGATCACCTTCGAAATCTATCAAAAACGCATCAGCGTGCTTATGATAAGCGACTTCATGAGCGTATTTTAAGGTTGGTGATCTTGTCCTCAAAGAGAATCAACATGTCACCAAACTAGAAAAGAGCAAACGTGGAAAATTTGCTCCCAATTGGATTGGGCCTTATATAATCACTCACACCTATGGATCAGGCACTTATCGTTTAGCTTCGCTTAATGGTAAACCTGAGCCGGAACCCCTTAATGCCTTACATCTTCGCCCATTCTACTGTTGAATCTAGTGTTATATCACTTCTTATCTACCTACTGCTCGTCCCTTGAGCTCATTTACCACTACATACACTTTGTTTTCTATATCTCTAAATAAAATCGAAATCACTTCGCACCTCCCCTTGATAATGCCTTCCCCTTTTTTAGTCTAGTCCATGACTTCAAAGTATTAAAATAAGCCGTATTCTTATGGGATTTTCTTGAGTCAAACTTCCTACTAAACTAGATGCTTCACGCCAAAAGAACATCTAGTCATCTAAAATTAAATATAGATTGCTCCCTCGGGACGGTATATGCCAAACTATTCTTCTTCTTATAAATATTTGCTCACTTCTCTCAAGGACAGCTATGCACTTGTCAAAATCATCTCTCTTGCTACTATAAATAGGCGGCTTGCTCCCTCAGAAGGACAGGTATACACGGTCGAAGCCTTTATCGAAGCTTCTCGCATTGATCGGCCATTGAAGACCTCAAGAATAAAACAATCAATATCCCTTGTAGACTTCCGCATCGATCGGGTCTACATTCAATAAAATAAAAAGCCTCATCTGAAAAGAACTTTTTGGGTCATGGACTTGTCTATTTAGGGTAGGTTCTCTTTCGTTGTAACAGAGTTCTTTGTACCTCAGCTATATCACCCACATCACCTCACCATTTGTTTCAACTCAGAGGGACGATGTAACGCATTACACACGATATATTGTGATCATACAACTCTTTTCAACTATGGACTTCTCGTACATACACGGCACTTGGGGCTTCGGGCTCGTTCTACGTTGTGTGGTTTGTTTAGCTCTTTTCACCTACGGAGCACTCTTTCGCTTTGCCTCGCATCTAGAATTGTGTGTTGATCTTAATCAGGACACTATTCCTACTTACTTGGGTATCTTAACCTTTGCTTTACCTATACCTACACCAACAACATTATCCTACCAAGCCAGCAACATTACCCTACCAACATCAAATTTTTTACCAAAACGACAAATTGCCTAAACCATACCAAATTACCTAAAATTCACCCCTCCACGATCCTAGGGAGAACTACATCGATCCGAGGCCCTTCCTTGCTTTGTGCAATGGGCTATGTAAGGTAGCACTTCGGAGACATGGGGTCTCCCAAGGTTAGCTCGACCATCCCCTACTGTAACCTATCATGTGTGGTAAATATAAATATTTTGGTGTATTTCTATTTAATCACATTCCTCTTTGATCCGTTTTCAAAACACCGAAAGTCAAAACGACAACATTCTTATTATTATAACGCAAATCAACATCGTATCTCGTTTTTATTTAGATGATTAACAAATACATCTTCTATATCATCGACACGCAGGTCGGTACTCTTATTTATCCTCATACCTTGCTAACATTTATTTAGACCCTCACGCCTCATCCCAGGCCTAGGTCATGATGCGATGTGATCGTCGACCCCGCCGGGCCTCTTCGTCCTCAAAGGTACCACGGCTTGGTACCCGCTGCTTCTATTGATCTGTCAATCTCTCCTGTAACATATGAATACGCCCGCTCGCATGGAGGACTTGACCTCTAGTCTCCCCGCCCGTGATCTGCAACCACTAACAATCCCCTTGTCTCATTCACTGCGTTTGGAGCCTCTTGAACCAAGCGCTGCCATTTATCCTCTTTCTTTATAATCACCTCTATGTCGGGCGCTCACGCACACCTCATGGGTCTCGCTACCCACCATGTAATCTATAGGCCTCTGCGTTCCCGCATCCATTACCTGCGATCGGGGCTGCTACCTCTTCGAGCCCTTCACGGAGGTGTTGGCCGGGGAGGTGAGAATCTTTGCCTCGGCGTCGATCCTCATATATGGTCTATAAGCCATGGGTATATCTGCCTGAAATCCAAATTGTCACCGCACGCGATCTATAGGAATCCTCTCATATTCACACGGCTGTGCCTGCGATCCACCTCGATCGCTCTGCACCTCTCAACTCCTCGAGCCTATGTTCTCGGTTACCATATAGTTCCGTAGAGACCTCAATGAGATATCCGCATGGCCGTCGACCTCTCCCATACCCGCCTGTAATACTCAATGTCACCCGGCACGGCTTTGAGATCTTGCCTCTTGTTATGCTGGACCCATCGTCCGAATCCCAACCTCGTACTCCGGTCTCTCCTGCTGGATGGATCGGCCTTTGATGGTCGCACACAAACATGTGCTCATAGGCCCAACTGAGTGTAATAAGTATGAGGCGATCAACGTTGTCCTGTGATTTCGCCTACTGAGCCCATAAACCCTCGTATAGCTCCGCCTAATATGCAGTGCCCATGCTGAAATCACGTTCCTTTCTACCATCTCGGATAACACACATCAATGCTTTGGAAATCTTCCCCCTTAGCCCTCGGTAATGCATAATACCCTCTTTGCTATCATTAATATCATTTCTTAACCTTGTCTCCTCGGGGTGTCTTTGCATACATTACCCCATATGTAAGCGATAAACCTCATTTGTGTCAAATCTCGTGCGTATGGACCAAATCTGCTTGTTATCGCTCCCCGTGTGCCGCAGCAGTGGTAGTGCGATATCTTGGTTCTCTATAATAGGGAGTCTCAAAATCCGAAACACATCTTCGATATTCTTGTCATTTCACTGTTGGCGGATAGAAGGTATTTGTCTCGGGATTCCATCTTTTTCAATCAACGCTGTAACATACCATGGTTACGTGCGATTCGTGAATAATAGCAGATTCCACTTAACCCCAAACGATTTATCAATGTCCATTCGGCTTGGTGTTACATCTTGCTCGGATTAGCGACAACGGCGCTGCACACTATCATTCATCCTCGAGCACTCTTGCACTCTGCATACACCAAACAACAAACAACCATTTAATCCATTAGGGTCTTTTTCAAACATTACGGAAATTTCTCCGATGTGCGGTACGGTTATGCATAACCGATATCGGTTGAATAACATACTGGTTCTCCTAATCTACTTCACGGTCACTGTCGATTTTATACACCTTCCACAAAAACAACCACCTCGTGATAATTTGCTCGTTTATTAGTTTTATACATACTGAACATACCTGGAACCCCGATTGCCTACCTGTAACACTTACCTCACCTATAACCCTTGTTATCATGTTTTCTTTCTCATATCTACCCACCTACTCTCCCATCTTATTCCACGAAACATGCGTAGTCAAATCACAAACAAAACAATACCTCTTGGGTTGCGGCGACAGGTGGCCCTTGTCTTCCCTCATGTCCTTACTGCTTGGATGCTTCTCCTCGTTCTGCCATGATCACCACCCTTTTCAACTTTGTCTTTCTGCCTTCTGAACCTCGGATCACATTTACTTTCCTTGTCTCTTTTCTCCTTCTCACCCAAATCTCTCATGTAAATACTGTCTCGGGTCGTCAAAAGTCGCGTTCGCGTATTTAACCTCTTGCGTGGCTCTAAAATTAAAACTTAAGTTGCCACCTAGCTTTTCTATTTTTAGAAAAGCTCATACCTAAATAACCGGTATCGGTTACTTAACCGATATTAAGTCTATTAGATCTAGATATCGGTTACACACACCTATCTTTTCTTAACAACGTTCTTTTCTTCATTTCTCACCTAAATTTTTGTCGTGCTCGCCTCTTTTCCCCGCATAAACCACACAATTTACCACATTTTGTTCATCCACCACATATAACATTACATTTTCATTAAATATCATTTATTTTACACAAATACACAAACCATCGACTACGGATATCAAGAAACTATCAATCTATACATCATTTGGATCCAACTCATCGATTACATGTATGAATGATGTCACAAAACCACCAATTCATCACATAACACGACATTCATATATACGTACAAACAAACAAAAACATCAGCATCATCCATCTATCAACGTATCGATTAAACTCATCACACATTCTATCATTACAGTACATTAACCACATATTTCAACACATTTTGAACACTCTTTGCATGTGGATCAAAACATCGTCTCTATATATATACAAATTTTCAAAATACAATGTGCCCTACATTGGGGCCTCTGTGATCTCATACTGATACCAAAGCCTTGGCACGCGAGCCGCCATGATACCTACCAAAAATCTCGACTCGGCTCGCGGGCCGGTCTTTCATATCAAAAATATACTCGCTCGCAGTAGTATCAAATATAACTGACCCGTACTTTCGCTCGCAGGCCGTTATATAATAAATAAATGAATCAAACCAATGAATAAGTGTAGGCACGCAGGCCTCTCAATCCATCTGGCCGTTCGCGAGACCGGTGCCCATGTCCCCTATACTGAAAACCATGTCGAGGGGATCGACTCGGCTCTCCCCACCGCCCTCGGCACCTCTCCCGTGGTCCTCGTGGTGCCTCTCGCCTCACCTGTCACGGACATGCCAGTTGTGGCTGCTCCTCCTGAGATCTCTGGGCGTGCGAGGTCTCTGCTCATGGTGCGTATGCACGATACTGACTCACGTCTATCGGGAATATCCTGATAATATCGGGCCTCTGCTCTCACCTCCATATAGCGATCTCGCGCCACTGAAGGAATTGGGGCTGGTCCCCTGGCACCTAACACCAATACCCCTGGGCTGTACTACACTTTGTGGGTGTGGTCTTTGGTGGTCTTGCGTGCTGCACAATGCTGCACTGCCCTTTGGCTGTGTGTGGTATATCACAAGATTTGTGGGTATCTTCTTTCTTTGATCTGGTTGCACTGTGCACAATACTGCTTTCTGTGGTACATTTTGTCTTCTTTGGTGGTGGTCTTTGCCTACTTTACTGTGCTTTGAGCTCAGGCTAGCTGCCTACTGTAAGACCCCTATACGTGCTGTGCGGTAGCCATTTGTCCCTGTAATAATTTACTTTGTACCGCCAGGAGCTGATCTCTCTCTCGTCTATGCTCGACCAAGTCTAGGCTGCAGTGCCAATATCTTATCTCTCGCTCTCTCTGCCCCACCATACCACTGTATGCTCCGTACACCCAGGCATCATCCACACCATCACCTGTGGTCTCTCCATTACCAGTCACGGATCCCACAGGCTGTGGCGGCTGGCGATGGGGCCTCTACATCATCCCTCTGTGCGAGGAAGGAGGTGGCTCGTCTGTCGCAGCCCCATCTGCTGCGTGCCCTCTCACAGGGGTATCCGCTCGTACTCCCAGGCCTCCCGATCCTGCTTTATCCGGAATGTATCTTGGATCGGCGCGGTGTCTGTGGGCTCCTCTGCCGCAGAGTGGTGACCTCTGTAGGGGTCTCCATACAATGTCTCTTTTAGCTATAAGGCCCTCTAGCAAGTGTCATAATAGACCACATCCCGACTGTGACAATTGCTCGTGGCTGGCCCACGACCCCCGACCACCTCTCGAAAGCCATATTGGTATCGACGACTGTGGCCACTGGCTTCTTGCTGCCGGGTAGCCCTCATCGGCTTTGATGCATCTGATGTGCTCGTATGCCCACGATCTGCAACAAAATGTAGAACAAATACCAAATCGCCTCCTCGTGATAGCCCCATAACTCCTGTATAATTACACCGGATACTGCTTTGGTGCCCATGCAAGCAGGTGTGCTCCTCCACCATCTCCAGTGCACCCCCCATCGTGCCCGTGGGAAGCGGCCTCCCTCTCGAATCCGGGAGGCGAAGCGGGTGATCCTATCATCATCGGCCACGGCGGCCGTGTCTCATGTGCAGTGTGCGCGGTACATATCACCATATCCAATGCTCACACTATGATACGTAAGAAGCGCGGTGCATCCCCAAAACCTGGTATACTATCCATGGCGGTCTGAATCTACACGGAAAAGCGGCCTCTCCTCGATCGGTAGCCGCAGGATGCGTACACACATCCTCTAATGTGACGCTCATCTCCCCGGTCGTGAGATGGAACACATTGGCCGCCGGATCCCATCTCTCGATGAGGGCGACCATCAGGCTGTGATCTCTCTCTAGCGCTCTATACCTCTAGACCGCCGAGTCCCACCTCGCGCGCATGATGGCCAATGCGCCGCGAATATGTGTGGCCTCATCCGACTCAATAGTGGAGGCATCCTATCACGCATCGTCAACTGGCAGGCGTGCGTGCCCGCAAACCAACCCACATTCTTAGACCCACTTTTTATTATAACATCTACTTTACCATCTAAGCCCCTTTTGTAACACCCAAATCTAACCCCACACCTCACCCTTCTCCACCCCCAACTCAACCCAACCTACCCACTCAACCACCCAACCCACAAAAACCTAGACCCTAAACCCTAAACCCTACCCAACCCACCAACTCAACCCAACCCAACCCAACCCAACCCCCAGACTGACTCACCCAACCCAACCCACACACTAAACCAACCCAACCCAACCCTACCCTGACCCACTCGACCACCCAACCCACAAAAACCTAGACCCTAAACCCTAAACCCCAACTCAACTCAACCCAACCCACACACTAAACCAACCCAACCCAACCCTACACAACCCACTCAACCACCCAACCCACAAAAACCTAGACCCTAAACCTAAACCCCACAACCTAACCAACCCACCCACCTCAACTCAACCCAACCCAACCCAACCCGAACCCCCAACTCACCCAACCCAACCCACCCACACCCTAAACCAACCCGCTGACCCAACCCACCCACTCGACCACCCAACTCACAACAATCCCCCACCCAACTCAACCCAACCCACCCACTCGACCACCCAACCCACAAAAGCCCTGCCCTAAACCCAACCCAACCCACACCCTAAACCAACCCAACCCAACCCACACCCTAAACCAACCCAACCCAACCCATCCACTCAACCACCCAACCCACAACAATCCCCACCCATCCCAACCCCACCGATACCGGCCGATCACGAGGCCAAACCGGTTTCCCCAAACACAACCTTACCATCTTTTTTCGGCCAGATCTTGCTTGCCACTGTAACCGACATCGGTCAACTTTTTGTCTCTACCCGAGCCGAACCCGCATTTGGCCCCCATAACCATTTTTCACCTATTTTTACCCATCTACCCACCCAAACACCCCCAAATTTTACACACTAGCCGCTCTTACCCTATCTTACCTATCCCTCTCTCTCTTTTTCAAATTACGTCTATTTTACTCCTCATTTCCTAAAACAACTAAATTCCTACCCAAACCCCCAATCTCACTTAATGACCAAATGCATAAAATAAAGAGTTTATCGCATTTACGGAATGCGACGACACGTCGTCGTGGTGGGATGGGTGGTGGAGGTCCACCTGGCTGGTCCCGGCCCTCCCATTAGCTCCTCACCCGCTGTGCGTGGCTCCAATCCACGATCTCGGCTGGGTCCCAGGCCAATCACTGCTTTGCCTCCTCAACTATTCGGGCCCCACTTATCGACTCTCTCATTGCCAATCAAATGCTCACCTCAATCAATACCCTCGAATAAACTCTCCACGCGACAAGTCAATTTGGATTGCAAATAACAAAAGTGATGTGACATAAGCCGTATTATTTTTTCTTTTTATAGGTTTTTCGACCTTAACGATGTCGGTTTCTTTTTTACCCTAAAAACCAAGTATCGGTCCCTTAACCGATATCGGTCATGCGGAATCGACATCGGTTTTATACCCAACTTTCACCCCATTCTTTGCCGTTCTTTACTCCTTGCCTCTTTTTCACCAATATCGCCTCTGTCCACCTTTGCTGCACAACATTTGTTCACTGGTCCGGCCCGACCTAAGGCCTCAACCTACCAATTGGCCCGACCCAAGGCCTCGCCCTACCTATTTGGCCCGACCCAAGGCCTCAACCTACCAATTGGCCCGACCCAAGGCCTCGCCCTACCTATTTGGCCCGACCCAAGGCCTCAACCTACCACCGTTGGCCGACCCGAGGCCTCGCCCTACCTATTTGGCCCGACCCAGGCCTCGCCCTACCTATTTGGCTCGACCCAAGGCCTCAACCTACCCGATTGGCCAGGACCCAAGGCCTCGCCTCTACCTGTTTGGCTCGACCCAAGGCCTCGGCCTACGGTTGGCCCGACCCAGGCCTCGACCTACCACGATTGGCCCGACCCAGAGGCCTCACCCTAACCATTTGGCCCGACCAGAGGCCTCAACCTACTTATTTGGCCGACCCAGGCCTCGCCTACTGCCAATTTGGGCCGACCCAGGCCTCACTCTACTGGGTTATGGACTGCCCAGGCCATGACCCATGACTTGGCTTTGACCAGGCCGTATCACTTCATACCATACCCACAATCAACGTTTTATTTTATCCATCCATCATGTACCTTGTGTTCAATCGAGCTCACTGTTCGTGTTTTAGCACGATTAGGGTCCTTGACTTGATCTGCCGACCAACTTTGCCTGGACCTGGACCGTGACGTTATCTCAACCAAACCAACCATTTGATACTTTGCCAGAACATGCCTAAACGTTCACTGTACCTTTACATTATATACCACGGAGCTACTTCACTATGCCTTGGATACCAGGATTATATCACCCTTGTTTGGATAAACTATCGACCTTTGCCTATACATCGCTGGTTTGCTCGTCAAATCATATACCCTAGTCATACTGTTGCATTTCAACATGCGTCTGCTTCCTTGGACCTTCCCTACCACCTTACCATCCTCTCTACAACATGTACCCTTTATCAACCCTATCCCTGATTTCCCGTTCACTCCATCGGTGATAGATTTGAGGGGGATTACCTATATCCTTAACATGAGAAACCACTTCATATTATTGTTACAGCGGCTTTTAACAAAACAAGCTACACGACAATAAGGGCTAATGTAGACACCAAATTCGTGTCTTCACGACCCCTTGTGACCCGCATCCCATTTCACAACCTAACCTCATTACCTAAACCTTACACAATTATTTATTAATTACCTCATAATTGATAAATCCACATCACCTTACTAGCCACCTCACTTGGCCACCTCACCATGACCTAGCCCTAACCTAAACTAACCTAATTAGGACCCATGACTTGGTCCAGACTCACATCCATAACTAATGCCTCCTTACTCGCACCCAAAGCCGACCTTCTAGCCACTTGACCAAGCCATGGCCCGATCCCTCGGGAGAAAAACAGGAAGGTGGGCTATTTTACTAAAAATAACCTACTTTTTCCTAACCGATGCGGGTTCTGCTACATTTCGGCCAGCCGTCGGTTACGTAACCGCCATCGGTTCCTCGTAAATGGGCTCCCAAACCAAAACAATGGATCGGAATTTCATTTTGGAGATCGGTCGAAGGATTTGGATCAGCAGAGCATTACGAGGCGAGAGCGAGTCGGATCTTCACTTGAACAAGCGAGACGAGTGAAAATACTAGACGTGTTTACAGCAAAGGAGATCAACTTGCACCTTCGTAAAAACCAGTAAGTTACATCTTGCATGTCCTCCATTATAACATTTCTTATGCTTTTGGAATTACAGTCCTCCCAAATCCGTTTCTAAATCCATTATCCAACGTACCATTGCCTCTAACTATCGTTCTTCTTTGCTTCTAACCATCCCATTTCCTAATACTATCAAAAACAGGTCATTACAAACACCACAGCCAGCCAAGATCCTAAACCCGCGGTATGGTAGAGTCGGTTATCGATAACGGCGTCGGTTATAGGTAACCGGCATCGGTTCCTTTGATCAAAAACCAGGAAAAACAGCCTTTCCCCTACCCAGTTCAGCCAAGCAATTCAATTGATATTTTACAGTCTTTTGTGTTAATTCACGTTAGCGGAAAGCCCGACCACCTTGAAAGGAAGTCTTACATTTCACGGCCCAAGCGCTTTCCTCATTTATTGTTTAATCAAATCTTGTGGTCTTGTGTTCTTATTTACTGAGTAGTCCTTCCCAGGACAAAAAGGGTTCTCACTTGATCAACCCGATCTTTCTCTGACGGTACGCGCACATCATCTCGACATTCTACGGGTATTCCTCCTAACCCTAACCTTATCTCTGTTTCTTAAAAGGAGCGAAGCATTTCCCAAGTGAAACAACGACTCATACCCACCCTCGGTCTCTTTACCACCAATACCTCGATACCTTCACCATTACTTCACTACCCACTACACTTCGGTCATTGTCCCTCACACCCCAAGCACGACACGCGTCATCTACCTTTATAGCACCCTGTTATCCCCATGGGTAACTCACCCTCTTCCTCCATCTATTTTTCCTTCTAGACCTCATTCACCCACATCACCTTTACCCAAGAAAGTGTAACCAAAAAACATAACCCCACTACCCCCACAACAAGGTAGTCAAAAACAACCCCATACCCTCCTACCCATCCATCTATTGTACCCATACCAAAATGAACCCGACCAACACCTTAAACCACATTGGCATGTAAACCCATAGCTTGACCCGTTCCTACACTTCCAAAAATAATTCCTAGACAACCAACCACACCTACACCTAAACCCACATTCACTTCCCATTGTGATCCACTAGTAGGGTCCTATGCCAAAATTTTAACCAACCTCCTCGAGACTTTTTTATCACATTACCGCCACTCCGATCTTGAACCCCCTCAAACCCAAGCCAAAGGGTTTGATGATACAAAATTTATGCATACCATCATGTGTCGGGCATGATGTGGAGAAGCTAAGGCCTTGAAAACCGTCCTTATCTAATTGTGTCCACCTGAAACCAACTTTGATGACGATGACCTTCTTGATGAGGATCTTGCTTCACCTACACCCATTCCCACACTACCCACTAAAAACCACAACCTCCACCCTCACAACTCCTAGAACCATACACAAAATTTGAAATTAACATGGTTTGCATCAGAGAACTTGCCACGCCACCACCCAAATGTCGTTGCGCCCAACTAACCTCACAAGGATTTTCTCCTCTAGTAGGTTTTTTCCCTTCATGTTGTTATACCACTTACCCTACACCTTCTCCATTTGAAAACTTCCCTCAAATCAACATGGTACACATCACTACGCGTGTGCAAAAGGGTAAAGAAAAGGCAACTGACCCACCAACCAATCCTATACCCAACATACCATCTGCCCCCATACCTAAAATAACTATCCACGGCCCCACATACCCCATTTCTAATGGCGTCACACATCACACCATGCTCAAAAAACTACACCAATCTCCCCTCAAAATGTCCTTATACAACCTCATCCAAACCTCAAAATCCCATCGTCGAAGCCCTCATGGAGGTTCTACAATCTATTGAGGTTTTACCCAATGACCCTACACCCGTAGCCTCTATTATCGCACCCCATCATGTAGCCTCTCTCACCAAATTATCACCTTTATCCCCACCTCACCTTATTCACCAAGTGGCCTCCCTCGCCTTCTCGGAGGAAGAGATCGTGCCATACCAAAATGATGACCCAAACCCAGCCCTCTTCATCTGTACACATTGATGCCATATGGGTACACCATGTGATGATTGATGGAGTGCTAGCATTAACATCATTTCATCCCATGCATTTTCTCAAATGTGCATACACGACATTGCATACATAAACATCTCGGTCATGTTGCATTCATTCAATGATGCTATCACCTCCACACTAGGCCTTGTCATCCTTCACGTTTGTGTGGGCCCCACACTGCTGTTCGAGAATTGTTTTATGTTTTGGAGGGGAATTCTAATATAACTTGTTGCTTGGTAGACCACAGATCCATGTCATGGGTTGTGCTCCCTCCACTTTGCATCATTGTGTAAAGTTTGAACACGAAGGACACACTTATACCATTCCACTAACCCATCACCTTTCAAAACATGCAACATGCTTTACTAACTTAACGATGTGCTCATACTGTCAAGCCATCTACTATCGCAACCAATACCACTTCACCTATACCCACACCTACCAAGTCTGACAATTTCTTGATTTCACCGAACATACCTCCTCCATGCCTACCATTGTTATAACCTCCTCACCTGACCCATTAGCTGCCCAATCTGTTAGCACCACCTCTGCATCGACCTCGACACATCATCCATACCAGCTACCTACATACCAACCATTGTTCCCTTGGAAGGTGTTTTTCAATGCCTCAATTTGGGGGAGTACCACCTATATAGTGTTAACACATTCCTTACTCCACACGAGTATGGAAGCCTTCACCAACACCCTCTCTATGATCACCATATAGGAGAACACCTCCTTTACGGTCCTCCTCATCTTCGTACTAGTCTCACATATGGGGGACTTGATACTACCACTTACATACCTAAACCACCATCACAACCCCACCCATTTTCCGCTAACTTCCAATCACTTACCAATCATTGTTTCACCCACACCTTCCTACACCGTTGTGCGTGGAAGGGTTTTGGTTTTGGATTTTATGAGCAAGGCCGCCATACCGTTATTCCATGTACCACCCATAAACATAATGACTAGAGTGGTATCGGCTTCCCTGAACCTCCTACCAAATAGGCCCACATTGAACTCATTGAGGACCCTAGCCCTTCTCCACCTTCATCACCACCCTCACCTGACGGAGTCGATGGATCCTAAATCTATCCCTCCTAACTTTTTTTTTTATAAACACCATTTCCTTGGGGCCTTTGAATTATCAACATGAAGGCGAGGCCCCTTCCACTCTCCCATTCCTGTATCCTGAGATGATCGAAATGACACACCTACCATTAACGTCGTTCAATGTCAAGATGATGAATCCATACTCACCTACCTTGGTGCAGAAGACTCATATATTCATCAGTCATTACCCTCTGAGACGTAAACCATGTTGAATGAATTGACTATCGAGATCAACATTCATCCTCAGGATGACCCGCACATCCTAAAGATCGGACAATCTCTAGATCTTCTTGAATAGGAAGCCATCACTTCTTTTATCGAGATCATAACCACGCTTTCACTTGGTCTTACGCGACATGCCCGGTATTGACCCCATCATAGTCGGTCCATAATATCGTAACCATTCCCGATGCTAAACCTATCAAACAAAAGCTGAGGAAAATGCACCTCGCATTGCTCTTCTCGTTAAAGAAGAACTTCAGCGTCTTCTTTTCGTTTCCTTCATCTTACCCATTGATTATCCTCGATGGATTTATAACATTGTCCCTATTAATAAAGCAACAGGGGACTCTCTGCATTTACATGCACTTATGACCTCAACCTCGCTTTGCTGAAAGATGACTTTCCCTTTCATGGTATTGATCAACTTGGTTGACCTTACCACGAGTCACGAGATGCTCTCACTCATGGATGGTTTCTCGGGTTATAACCAAATTTTGCTTGCCCCAGAAGATCAGCACAAGACCGCATTCATTACCCCTTAGGGAACCTTTTTGCTATCAAGTCATGCCTTTTGGCCTTAAAAACACTAGTGCTACATATCAGCGTCTATGACTTACATCTTCCATGATATCATGCATCACATATTGGAAGATTATGTGGATGATCTCTTGGCCAAATCTAAATGTCGCGCTGAGCACCTCACTTGTCCTCGAAACCATCTTTGACCACCTCCTTAAATATTACATCCACCTTCAACCTAAAAAGTGCATCTTCGCGGTTCTCTCAGAAAACTCCTAGGATTTATTGTTTCCCTCTGTGGTATAGAAGTTGACCCTGCTAAAGTCAAGGCCATTCTATAAATGCCTCCGCCCATGAACCTCAATCAACTCTGTAGCTTGCAAGGTAAATTGCAATCCATTTCTGTTTCATTTCATAATTATCTGATCGGTGTCAACCATTTCATCATCTGCTTAGGAAGGATGTCTCCTTTAAATGGGATGATGATTGTCACAAAACTTTTGAGGCCCTAAAACAATACCTTCTCCAACCACCCGTACTCATTCCACCGAAAGACGATCAACCTTTTTACCTATACATATCAGCTACCGATCATTCCTTGGGAGCCATGCTCGCTCATCGCGATGAACAACATAGGGAGAAGGTAGTTTATTACATAATCCATACTCTTTTGGACTATGAAACCTGATACAACCATCTAGAAAAGATTTTCTTAGCCTTAGTTTTTAACTACGCCATTACCTACTCAACCAAAAACCTATGTTGTGACTAACACCGACCCTTTACACTTCATGTACGCCAAACCTTATCAATGAATCCATTGCTTCCCTTTCCCTAGACAAACCCCCTTACCAAATGACACCGTTCTTCGACGGTTCCAAGTGTCAGTGTGGGGGTGGAGCTGGTGTTATCCTCATTCCTCTAGATGGAGAACCCATGCCTTTGTCTTTAAAACTAGACTTTGAATGCACCAACAATATTGCCGAGTACGAAGCGCTCATACTAGGTCTCTAGACCGCCTATGCCTTAGATGTCAAATCAATCCACATCTTTGGTGATTCAAAATTGGTCATAAACCAAGTCAATGGTATGTACCAATGTCATAACAAGATACTTTAGAAGTATAACCATCTTAGACATACTTTTGACCACATTTGATGGTTACACCCTTGAAACCATCCCACAGTCAACCAACAATTTTGTAGATACCATGGCCTGCTTAGCTTCCCAAATACCTACTTCCCCTACCGATTCCAAAATATTTGTCAGCTGTGTAACACCTCCATTCACCTTCTTATTCACCTCACGATGTTTACTCAATCGGAACCGACACCCCTGACCCAGTGACCTTTGGTATAAACAATACTCTGAGTACCTCTCCCTCTTCATCTTACCTCCTGATCTCACCCGTAATAGACAACACACCTTCCTTAAGAAGGTCTCCCATTTCATTATCCTAGGGGGACTCCTCTATAAGCACAACTTTGATGGTATTCTCTTACGATGCCTCACAAGTTCTAAAATTCCTTATACCATTAAGGAGGTTCATGATGGCATATGTGAAGGTCACTTTAGTGGCCTTACTGTTGCTAAGTGTATTCTTCGCTTAGGCTATTACTGGCTGACCCTTAACCATGATTGTTGCAACTATGTCAAATGCTTGCATGAAATGTCAACAACATTCCAACCTTCATCATACACCCAGTCATGCCTTATAGGTCGCTCGTGACCTTTGGCCCTTCTCTCAATGGGGTTTGGATCTTGTTGGAGAAATCAATCCTCATTCTTCCCAACACCATCAATGGATCATAACCACTACCAAATACTACACAAAATGGGTGGAAGCCATACCACTCATCTCCATGAAAGCTAAGAAAATATGTGAGTTCATTAACCATCACATCATTTGTCACTTTGTTGTCCCTCATCGCCTCATCATTGACAATGGAAAGAAATTCAAAAACAAAACAACTGCAAAAAATTTGCGATGCCTTTGGCATTCAGCCTAGTTTCTCATCACCTTATTACCCACAAACCAATGGCCAAGCCGAATCCACTAATAAAACCCTTAATAAAATTCTCATGAAAGTGGTTGACGATACTAGGAAGGATTGGCATACACACATTCCTTTTGCTCTATGGGCATACCACACTAGTATTCACACTTCCACTGCGGCTACACCTTTTTAATGGTCTATGGTACCAAGGCTATTTTGCCTCTCAAAGTCCAGATCCCCTCACTCCACATTTCTCTCCATGACATGCTTACTGATGATGACTTTCGTCAGGACCGCTTAGCACAACTAGAGTTATTAGACAAACGTCATCTTAACACTCTAGATCACCTTCAAGTTTACCAACAACGTATCAAATGTGCTTATGAAAAATGTGTTCATGAATGAACCTTCCAAGTTGGTGACCTTGTTTTGAAAGAAAATCAACACGTAACCAAAGAAGAAAAAAGTAAATGGGGAAAATTCACTCCTAATTGGCTTGGACCATACATCGTAACTCATACCTATGGATCGGGTGCCTATTGTTTGTCCTCGCTTGAGGGTAAACCCAAACTGAGCCCTTAATGCATTACATCTTTGATCATTCTATTGTTGACTCATTGTCATACCTCACCCTTTGTCTCTTCTGACGTGGCTCGCTCTTGAGCACTATCCACTCCATCCATCTCCTAACGATTAAACAAGAATCATGTGATTACCCATCACTTGTTATCTTATCTTGAATATGTGTATCTGTGTGGCACTACACATAGCATGATTCTCATGGATACTTTTCATCTACCTTTAGATGAGATCCCATGGTCATTCCACCTCACCTTTTGAACAAGAGTCCTATCCTTCACCTTGGTCTTGTCCATGATTTCTAATACCTTGATGGGACCCAACTCCTTGAGTCGAGTTCTAATAAAAAGATGACTCCCTCAAAAGGACATATTTCTCTCGACCAAATTGCTACTATAAATAGACTTCTCCCTCGAAGGACAACTATGTGAAGTTAAAAAAAAAAAGAAGAAGAGGGAGACAACAAAGCTTCCCACATCAATCAGGTTTCACGAAGACCTCAAGGAGTACCATATTATTTATCCCATATAGAATTCCCGCATCGATCAATCTATCAAAACAAAAATGATTTTTAGTCATGGACTTTCCATTGTGACCTTGGACCTCTTGCCCAAGTGACATGTCACTCAAAACATATACAATTCACTACCTTTCACCCACCTCACCATTTCCACTCTCATTTCCTAAATTGCCTTAAGGGAAATTTTGGAATTTCGACATTTGGTGATCCTATGACTACTGTCACCGTAAAACAATCCAATCGGTGGCTTTATTGCCCCCTCTTATCTTTTAACCATCTTTGTTTACATTTTGATTACCTTATACAGGACTTGGTCCTCGCCTCTTACCTTTGGGGTCATCCTCCCTTTTTGCCATAATCTCCTTCACCTACATCATTTTACCTATAATCTACCCCCACCTATTAAACCCAAACCCACAACATGCCTAAAAACCTACCAACTCATTCTCATATTCTTCCCTAGCTCATGGGAGAACTACATCGGTCTGAGGTCCCTTTTTGCCAGGACTATGTAGGTAGCACTCCGAGGAATGGGGCCCTTGGAGGTTAGCTTGGCCACTCTCTACCCTAAACAATTCATTAACCATGCCTAACTCACCATTTACCCCACATTTCACTTAGTTCCCTTTTCTAACAAAATCAAATCAAGCCACATACATAGAAGTTGTTTACCCTAGCATACATTTATTACACCTACCATCTCTCTATCATCACTATGCATAGATTATACAACATTTCACATATGACCCATAGTATCATTCATTGCAAACCATAATGAATCATGGATAAACCGACCTCACTCCATCATGCCTAAACCGACTTGACTCCACCATGCCTAAAGCTGACTTTGACTCAATCCATGCCTAAACCGACTTTGACTCGATCCATGCCTAAACCAACTGACTCCATCATGCCAAAAGCCGACTTGACTCCATCATGCCTAAACTATGACTTGACTCCACCATGCTTAAACCGTTGACTCGATCCATGCCTAAACCTACGACTCGATCCAAACCTAAACCAACTTGACTCCATCATGCCTAACTCACCTAATCCATTCATATCATAACGAAAGTAAAATAAAATACACATCACAACACATAATCATCCAGACCTCATGCATATCATCATAAAAGTACCATGTATCAAAATAATGTATACTCATCTCAAAAATACATGTGTCTCTCATACATCATCGACTCATACAAAAATATCTTGGCTCATGCCGGTATCATGTATACGAAATCATAAATACAAAATCTCTTCGGCATGTAGGCCGTTCTCATATATAATCCATACAAAAATGACTCGACACGCAGGCCGTCCATAACGAGTCAATCATCTCCCCATCTGATGTTGGGGAATGCTCCTATGTACGTGTGTCTCTCGACCCTCTACCCACACTTGTTTGGTGCCCGACACTGCCTCACCTCCTATTGATGGTCCCTCACTTGAGGCTAGCCTCTGCACACTAGTGGCCTCACCACGACCCTATCCACTGGCTCATTGGCCCCATGTACTCTCCACACCGGTGAGTGCGGGATATAGTCCTCTCACTTTAGAGGCCTGTTGTGCTTTGTACTCGGCATAAGAGGGCACATCTAGCCTGACAGCTAACAAATGATCCTGATAATATCATGCCTCTACTAGGGCATCCCTGAATCGGCCATGGTCACTATCTGTGGAGGTGCCATGGGTCTCATTACTGTGTGGGTACTTGTCATGGGGACCCTATCCATGAACTTGCAGCACTTGAGCCCTATCTTGGTACTAGGGCACTGAGTTGCCCTAGAATGCATGCAGTGCTTGTGCCTATATCTGGGCATACAGGGTAGTAATTTGTGCTTGTCTTTGCTAACATGTCGGTGGCCATGCGGACCCATAACCTACCTGTCTTGTGACCAACCCAGCCTGTAAATCTAGTACACATGTCTTGTAGGGTGGCTATCTACTCTCCATCTCCGCCTACCTCCTCTCCATCTCCATCTCCCCACCCTCCGCATGCGTAGGTACCTATCCTTGCCACGCTGTTCTGCAACATCACTATCTAGGCCTATAAAAGGGCAACCTGTGCCTCTGAACCTATGAGCCACCCCTACGCATGATCCCAAGCTGCATCACCAAAGTAGCCACCTACCCCTGTAGGGTATCTCTTTGAACTGTGATGGTGGCTAAGTCTGGCTACCCTAGCCTCGGTGGTATGGCTCTCAGTTGTGCTACCCACCACTGCCTATATCCATCTGTAACCCCAACATCATCAATCTATGTATCTACTGGCTGCTCCTCCTATCTAGTCGACACTGTGGGTTGTGGTGGAGACATAGGTCTCTCCACGTCATCTCTCTATCTTGTGGGAATGGAGGCGGTACATCTTGGACTAACCCAAAATGGTGCCTAACCCGCTCTATGGGTATCCGCTCATGCTCTCCCGCTCTCCTCCCCTCTATCCACGATAAAGCTGTAGCCCATCTAGCTCCGTGGCCATCTGTCTGTATGAGGGAAGCCCACATATGACCTCCAAATGATGTCCACCCTAAACAACCCCTCCAACAACCTCCTGTAGTAAGCTACATCATGAGTAGCTCTGGCACCTCGTGCCTTTCAAATGGCCGTACCCACCGCTTTGTACTCCAACTCTCAAAACTCTCCATGGGAATGCATCTGCAGGGGCATCCCCATTGGTTGAACACAAAACAATGTGCTCATAAGCCCGATGCAAAGTAGTAGTACGACCAACAGATGCTTAACCTCATGATCGCCCATAGGCCCATAGCTCTCTATATACCTGCGTTAGTAATGTAGGTGTCCATGCAAACCATGTCCGATGTATCACCATGTCATGAAGGACTCCCCATCGGTGACCTTGGGAATCTCCCACCCTCTACATCTAGAAGTGCATAACAACACACTACCTCCATCAAAAGTACCACTAATCTCATCTCCTCTGGATGAGCTCTATGCATCGCTCCATAGGCGATGCTTTATGGAACATTAGGTCTGCACTACACCCTCACCAAACATGGGTGCTAGTAGCTCCTCGAGCGCCTACGAGGAGATAGAATAAACCAAGGCCCTTCTATGAGCTACCGCGGGATCACGTAGACATCCTCCCGGGGTGATCGTCATCTCACCCTTCGACATATGGAAGGTGTTGGTCACCGAGTCCCATCTCTCGATGAGGGAACCATCGAGACTCGCCTCTGGACTACATGCGGTAGTGCCTCACCCCTATCAACCCCACCTCTGCAACATGCCGCCACTCCTCCCATGTCATGCTCGCCCGTACTATCAATAATAAGGGTGGCACCCGGGCCCTCATCCATAGCTCATCTGGGGCTTGCATCCCATAAGAACAATGTATTAGTACACCTTCCCAACTTACCCTATGTTAGCCCACATCCCGATCTAATCTCTTTCCCCACCCCCATCCCATTGCCCTTGTTCTAATCCAATCTACCCAAACCCATCTACCCAACCCATCTACCCTACCTATCTACCCAAACCCGTCCACCCTGACACTATCTACCCAACCCATCTATCCTACCCATCTACCCTACCTATCTACCCAACTCATCTACCCTACCTATCTACCCAATCTAATCTACCCAAACCCATCTACCCAACCCATCTACCCAACCCATCTACCCTACCTATCTACCCAAACCCATCTACCCAACCCATCTACCCTACCCATTTACCCTACCTATCTACCCAAACCCATCTACCCTACCTATCTACCCAAACCCATCCACCCAAACTATCTACCCTACCCCTCACCCAAGCCACCCTCAACCCTTCTGTCTCCCTTAACCCTTTTCCCTCTCACCTGACCGACCCCGGTTATCCCCTGACCGACCATGGTCTCCCCTTGACTAGCATCGGTCACTATTCTTGTGACCGATACCGGTCACTACCCACCGATGTCGGCCACAAGTTGACCAACGTCGGTCACTATTGTGCCACCCACCACAACTTCCCAACCCTACTTTTTCCCTCCCTACTCATTCTACCCACCCAACTCACTCCTTACACCCCTACATATCCCTCTATTACCTTATTGCTCTACACCCTACCCTTCCCCATTCCCTTTTCCCTCTCTTTTTCCCGTTTTGAAATTCTTTCCCCCAAACCCCCATTTTCATACTTTCTATATTTTACATCAAATTCACCAAACAATGAATCAAAAGGTTTGACACTTACCACATCCCTCTACCGCCATCGTGGTGGAACCTCTAGCCTCTGCGCTGCTCCTCCCGATCCCTCTCCAGTCTCTGCCATCCTTGAATGACCTCTCACTCTCCCAACCAATCGCCTCGCTCAATCCAATCTCGCGGCCCCACCTCTTGCCCAATCAATCTCACCTATGTGGCTCACCAACCAATCTCTCTGCCGTACTCTTTTTTCCTCTTCCTCTTCTCTCTCTTATTATCACTTTGTCTTCCTTTTAACAATGCACAAAAGAATTTTAAAAACATGGGTTTTCCGCTTTTTATACCCTACCCAACTCGACCGATGTCGGTTAACCCTTGACCAAGGCCAGTCGATGTGCCCTAGCTAATCCAGCGCCGTCGGTTCCCCTACACCGTCATCGGTTCATACCGATCGATGTTGGTTACCCTGCGTACTCATTTCCCTCACATTTACCTACTTTTCCTTACCTCCCCTTTCTTTTGCCTCCCCTACACCTACCTGGACCACTTTACCTTCACCTTTGGCCCTCCACCTTCTTTAACCTCACCACGTCCACTATTGAAGCCTCATTATTTTACCCCTACCTTGGCCTTACCCATTTCATGATCTCGATATTTGGACTGGACCATTACTAGTGACCTTTAACCTCATGTGTTCGCTATCCCTCGTTGCAATCTTTATTACCTATGTTAATTGACCCAATGACCTTACCTAGCTTATTTTCGTGATCTTTATCTTGACCACCCTACCTTTGGTGTCTTTGGAACATACCTAAATGTTCTGCACTTAACCTATGTTGTGTTTCTTAACCATAACCTATACCTTGGATACTAGATTCACTTTACCCTTGTTTGGATAAACCTATCGACCTTAGACGATGTAGAGTTTGCCTACCCTTCAACCCGGTAGCGTGCTTATAGTTTATATGTTTACGTGTGTTTGATTCACTTCCTTTGACCACGACCCATTATCTAGATTTCTGAGTAGACCGTATGCCGGAAAAGTGACAAGCGAGCGTGGGAATCTACAAGCGACTCTTCCGCGTACCCGACCTCCCGAGGTCGTGCCGAGACAGCCGGTGGGGATGGAATACAGGTAGTATACGGATAGACTAGTTAGGCAATCTAATATCTTCGACACGCACTAATGGAATCTGCGAATCTAAGGCAAAGAAGGCCCTTCTAACCTAGACCGGTGTGATAGATCGATCAGCCAGGATGACTACTCGAAGGCTCCAATCAATATCGAGCTCTGGCGTGATTCGATCTATGGGTTGTGGGATGCGTGGAAAATGACCCGGGATGGTTTCGTGTATTTCTCCTGATAGGGTCATATGGTGAATATAGTCAACTCTATGGACGATTCTCTGGCCTAGTCCAAAATTCTCTAGCTTCGTTAGCTGTTGTGTCTAGTAGGGATAACTGTTGAATGATGATAGGTGGAATCGGAGTAGACTGAAATACTAATGTGCGTAGGCCAGTGTCTATGTCTAATTCTCTTATGGATTCATTGGAATTTGTGGGATTTGTGGATCCTGTTGTAGACTCTTGGTTGTTGCGGTCCTGTTATGGTCATACGCGAGATCAAGTCCTAATCCCTAGTATCCAGTAATCGTATGCTTTCTCAGCCTCTACGTTTAGAATCAGCAATTGTGTGATTTTCTCAGAATACCTCACAGGTGTTCTAGCAACTTGAATTCTTAAGCTGGTATCTATATCTACGAGGGTGTCTCCAGGTGTTTGGTTTGTGGAACTAAAGGATCGCACCCGAATATTTGTTCTCTTTCAAATCCTTCTACGAGTCATGTGGATGTTTTCTAGGATAACCTTGCAAAAACCTTTGTAGTTTGGCTGATTTGACCAAAATGTGTGTGCTTGGTCGTCTTCTATGTTTAACCCTCTCAACCGTGTGACTCCTGACTGTTGGAAGTCTCTTGTTGTTTGGAAGACTTGTATCCTAAGGTTTTGGTCATATGTCGCATTGCCACTACGATATTGGGTGAGGCACAATTGATTGCTCGAAAATGTATTCCACTGGGCTCCTAGGTCCCGTAATTGTCATCTGCGATAATGAAACAAACTATAATAAAGTAAAATCTAAGTACACTTCTAGCATATATAATTTCTTTTTGTATTTTACGCAATTTATAAGAAAGCATTTATTTAAAATATTTAGAATTGACAACTAAACTAATAACGTAAAACAAACAAAATAGGTTGAGTGTAGCTATTTGTTTCAGTGCAATTTTGTATATCTATTCTAAACAACGAAATAACTAATCTATTTGCAAGATTCTCGATCCTACCTCGGAGTGTGAGGAATGAATCATAGTTTCTCGGAAACTATCAATCCCCACAACTTCACACAGCATACTGAGAATGGAAATAAGCTGAAAAAAGCGATTAACTACTTTATTTGATAAGTTCTAACTAAAACTTTGAAAGATGGAACCTGGATTTCGTAGAACAGTGGCGAATCCGACGGTGTGTGTGTTCTTGTCCCCTCAGTATGATCTCTTCGTTCTTTGTGCTCACGTGAATCCAGAAAAGCGTGTAATGCTTGCATCAACAGGAATAGATATTTGGATCAATGGACAGCCTTCAGAATGCAGACAGAATAGAATGCGGATAGGAGAGGGATAGCGCAAGAGTACAGAGCTTGGCCTATGCAATTCCTAGCGGGGTCTACTGCGAATCATGCAAAAAAAAATTTCATAAATTAATGGCGTCAAACGAACTTTGAAACTGAAAATGTATGAAGAGCAAAACCTGCAACTTTAATGGCTGCCTAAACTATTCTACTCCAAAAACAATAATACTGTTTGCACAAGTTGGATCTGTGGCTTACCAACAGCTGAGTAATGCAACCAAGCATGTAAAGGATTTAAACTATCAAACTTAAGCAAACTAGAAGACTGAACTACTGAAAATGGTGAGTTTGAAACAAGAATGAGGGGCCATTTGCATGTGCACAAACCATGCATTTATAGGAATTCAAACACCCAAAGACCAAAATCAAATTGAACTCTAAACAATAAACAAAGGAAAAACACTATTCCGGGGGACCAAAACATTAATGCGTGCTCAAGTTGGCAAAAGAAAAGGCTGGTGAAGCGTGATATTTCACGCGGGTTGTGCCCAAAAGAGCATTCTGAAAACGCGCATGGCCGCCGCCTGCTCGGGCGGGCGTTAGCTGAAGGGCGGCGGTTTCGTCGGTGAAGGTTCGGAGCGTCGAGGAAAGAGGGAAAAAGGGGAAAACAAAAGACACGGGGGGCTAAGTGGGGTATGCGGGATGTTAACGCATATCCGAAGATCTCTTTACTGGATCCCGAACACCTTGCGAGGAGACTGTATCATCATTGGGGCATTTATTACACCGTTCCAGCGATGCACGATACCTTACTTTTTGGGTACGTACATAGACCTTTCACCCTTTTCCCTACACCCACTTGCCTTTTCCTCACATTTACCTTTTATCAAACCACTCACCGCTTGACTTGCTACCTCGTCGACTCTTGGTTTGAGGGGGATCAGCTTCACACTCACATGGGGCAACCACATATTATTTTTGTTAGCATCACTTACCAATACAAGCTACGCAACAAAAAGGGGCAAAATGTAGACACTAAAATTAGGTCACACTCCCCCTTCGTCCCTCGACATATAAGCCCCCCTTTATTACATTTACCTAGCCATGACCCCCTTCACCCCACTAATATTAATTTAATTTAATTAATGCTTTATCCTCACTATATTTATTATTTAAATATCTTATTTAAATAATATCTACACATATAGTTCACTTAGACACCTCACTAAGCTAACTCAACCTAAGACCTATTCTTAGCAAGTTACCATAACTAACTAAGACTTACCCAAACCCTAAAAATTAATGCCTACACTCCCTCTAACCACATTCCCGCATGCTCACAAGAGGCTCGAGTCTAATCAGTGGGATAACAACATGAGATCTGAGAGAAATCAAGAGGATCTCCTAAGTTTAGTAAACCTAGAAAATCCTGCCTTGGCCAGACATTGGTTTCCCCTAAGCTATCCGGTTAAAAAGCCGGACCATGCCGTCAGTTACCCCTTTTAACCCCTAAACAACCTTATTCTCAAGGTTGGAAAACATTGGGAGAAATTTGATGAGCAAGAACACATCTCAGAGAGATAACACATCTTGAGAGAGCCATTCCAGCAAGCTGACATCCAGGAAGGAGATTGAGGATCTTCTCTTGCAGCACAGCCAGCCAAACTGACCACGTTACGATCTATCCAAGCAAAGAGGGAGTGTGCATGCAACCCATGCGAAGATTTTCTTTAGTTGGTGATCACTTGCATCCTTCAAACCCATCATCAGCACCTCCATCCTTCACACATAGACCTTCGGGAATGAAGTCCAAGTATGACATCGTACTTTCTGGTTATTTCATTTCATCATTATTTTATCATCCATTGTTTATCTTGCTCCCTATTGACCATCTCCAACATTTTTCACCTCCATAGACCCATCAAAACCTTGCAAAAACCTATTCCAGTCACCCAATACCTCGTTTTGACCAACTAGATCCTTTGTGTAATCATAAAGGAGACCAAAATCCCGTTACGTGACATTTTAGATCTCATAAATCGACACTTTGGTTAAACCTAACCACGGTCGGTCACCCTTGACCGACGCCGGTCTCTATATTTTCCCACACGAGTCTTAAACGAGAGACATACCCACCTCATTTTACCTCACCCTCACTCACATGTGACCTATCCGAGACCTTTATCAAAAACCAACCATTTGACCCGTGGATTCTATTCTAGCATAGCACATGTTAGATTAGATCTGTTCTCTTATTGTGTTTTTAAGTGAGATACCTAATCATTTCAAAATAACAATAGGATTTACCTTGTTTTCAACATTAATTTGTTTAAAATAGTGGGCTGATAACCATCTAGGAAGTACCATGCTTCCTAGATCTAGCTCACGCTAGGCAGTTCACTTTGCCCATATTGTTTAATTCTTTCTGGTGGTCTTGTTTTCATTAGAGGTAATTCCTCCTAGCCAAAAGGAAGCTCTCATGGTCAGCTATGGATTTAGAAGTCATATGCGTGCGTAAGAACCCATCAACCTGACATTTGAACAAGTATTCCTCCTACACCCGTTACCCTATCTGTTTCATTAACAATTCAAAGAAACAATCTAAGAAAAAAGGTTAAACACCGAGTATGAAGAAATGTGATACACACATCATGCATGATACATGTTCCCATACAAGTGAAGTCAAAATCCTACAACAAAAAACACCTCATCGGTTTAAAAAGCATTCTAGACAAAATGATATTCTATATGAGCTACTTGATAATCGCTTAATCAATTTTCAACCCAATCATTACTATCCCGTCTATCATCTTAAATAAGTCATAGTCAACCATTTTTCAATTATCATATAATTAATGGACATCATGGAAATGATTTATATGCTCTACAATGACAAATCCAACACCTTGATAGTTAGAAATTTATTTTCTTTGATGCACAACATTATACCATACAATCATCTCAAGTTCCAAAATCTTAGTGGGTACCAAAATTTATAAGGCCTATACCCAATGAGTATACTATGATCTTGAATGATACACCTTTTGACATACAACAAGATTCATCTGCTCACAAATAGGGTAAGAATATAACACCAACTATTGTGCAAACAACAATGGTAGACATACCAATTTAGCATGACCAATTGCACATGACCTTAGATATTATAGAGAATATAAAGGAAAATGTCAAGGATAATAATAAATTACAAACACGGGTCCATTTGAAAAGAGATGATCATTGTTGATAGGGTTTTCATATTATGAAGATACTTTATGATGTTGATGGGATTTATATGAGCATTATAGTATACAATGGAAGTTAGAAACATATCAAATGATAATAATGAATAATATATAATAGTTTACACAAGGAAAATGCATAAACACCATGATATATATGTAAATATACACTAATTAGTAGTTAAGAATGTAAATAAGTATTAACCAATGGTTACCACAAGTCATTATGAGTGAAAAGACAACCTTTTTTTTTTAAAGGCTATATAATGATGTAAAATGAGGGGGAAGAGAAAATCACGAAAACAAGTGAGAAGAGTTAGTATAATAAAAAAGATGAATTAATAAAATAAGTGAGAGATATGAATAAAATTGATTTAAACATATATTTATGAATTTTATGTAATTATGATCAATATATATGTGATATTTGTGTTTTGAACCATTCATGAGTCAAGTATTATGTTTATTCATGTTTAATAAAGGATAAATACTTATTTTATACTAGAGAGATACCCTTCTTGGTGATGTTAGCTCTACTAGGATATACAAACTTATAAGACCCATAATCGTGTCGGTCTCATGCCAACATTTGGTGTCTACGCCTATGTCTTTTATCAAGTGTATCCCGGATAATATAACACCACAAGAATATTGGAAACTGGGTTCTGCATTAAATGAAATAGAAGAATAGCGGGAAATTCAATTCATCACATTTATCCCAAAAGAAGAACAAAGGTTAGAAGAGTCTAGCCAAGTTATTGAAAGTGAATTATTTGGAGATTTTGGAGAAGAATTTTGGTCATGTTTTCCACATTCATTGTGGCCATGGATATTAGGAGTCGCCAAGAGAACTGAGTGGAGTTGGCTCCGATTAAATAAACCAACGAAGTGGACTAAATAAAGACTAGTAAAACTTGAAGAATTGGAAAAATCATGGATGTGTGCACTTGATTATTGGCTTGAAACAACAATAGAATCTTTTATCATCACTTGGGAAATATAAGGGTGGAAAAGTTTTGATCATAAAAGGAATAATTCTACAAGAGAGCTAAGGGAAGGTTCCTTAGAAGGACCCCATTCCAAATTCAAAAAATTCTATAAGAAAAAGGTCTAATTAAAAGTGCACAAAAGTTCCTTTAGGGGACATGCATCACGAGATGATGTGAGAGAAGAGGGCGATCCAAAAGATATAACCATTAAAATTTTATGGGATGATGGTTGGGGTGGAAGATATAGAATAAAATTCATATGGAGAGAAATATATGAGAGATTTAAGTGTGTGTAATATAGATGTAAGTAAGAAAGTATACGAGAAAGAACGAAAAGAGAGTGTGTGAGAAATGAGAGATTGAACTAAGAATTGTAATGGATTCAATGAATTAATATAAAGATAAGATTTTGGGGATTATTGTATTATATTCTATTATGTTATGATCCTCTTTACTTTGCATTTGTAAAATTTGGCATATCCCTAACAAAAGAACAAACTACTTAACCCTCACATTAACATCAAGGCTTAAGGTAAACATTTGGTGTTTGAGCCTAGGTCTCAGCTAAATAATATCTACATGAGGGTAGCAGGAGAAAGGATATAATTTTAAAAAGAGGAAAAAGGAGGAAAAACATGCATATGTTTTGTGGGAAAAATATTAACATGAATATTTGTGTCGCCCTCTTTTAGAGGGGTTAGGTGTCTGGGATGGTGGGCGAAAAAGGGGGATCCAAAGGAATGAAAATTTATAAAAATAAATAGGGTATAGTTGTTGTGGGGAGTGAATAGGGAAATAAAATAAAATAAATTATAGAGTAAGAGAAGAGATAGAGGGAAGAAAATATTGAAGATTAGATATTGGATACATACAAGAAAAGGAAACTAGTTATTACTTAGTTGTGGGAATAATAGTGAATTAAGAAGTGATTATTCTCCCCAACTATAGAAAGTTTTGAGAAACGGAACCCTTTGGAAAAATGTCATCCCTTTCCATTGGAAGGTGTTAGAAAAATGAGGGATTTAGTTTAGAAGGAAGGAGAGATAGTTAAGGAATTTGATAAAAGATTCAAGAATATAGTGCAAAAACTAGATGAACCACCAAGTGAGAAAAAGAGAATTGAGATGTTTATTTTGGGATTTTTACCTTATAAAAGTTTATTAATTGATGGAAAACATTCATAACATTCATAAAATAATTGGAAATTGCATCAAAACTAGAAGCAGAACTATGGAGGGGAGAGTGTGAAATGGTTTTAAAATGGATAATCTACACAATGAATAAATGTAACTAAAACAAAAACTTCATCAAAATGATGGAAGAGGATATGCTGAAAAATATCAAAGAGATAATGGATATTATGTTGAACCGATTTTCTTGTACTTGTTTCATATTAGTGAAATTGTAACAAAAAACAAGCAACTCCAATATGAGAGGGTTTAAGGTACCTCTAGATGAGATGATGATGGATACGGGTACAAAAGATCCTCCTCGTAGTGAAATTGATTACCTGCACAAAGAAGGGAAACTCAAAAAATAAAATGGATTAGTAGATAAGATGGAGGGTTTCCCGACAATTCCAGTACCAAGAAGTGAAAACTTCCTAGGATGGATGTCAACCCTCTTTTTGATATAAAATAAAGATAAGACGATAATGGATAAATGATATGATGTAGCAGATAACTGAACTGAAATAGAGATCTGAAATGTGCTAGATAAGATAAGATGTAGATATGATAAAAATAAATGATATTAAACCAAAATGACCTGGTTGATGATGACTCGAGAATGACGGTACAATTAAGGGCAACTAGAAAAATTGGATCATAAAATAAAAAAATAGGCCTACAACAAAGCTGTAAAATATTGAGAAGGTCTTGGATATGATATGGGAAAGTTGTGGAAATAGAAAGGATGCAAGAAAATTGATAGATTTGATAACTCCGGATAAGGTTGACGGCACAACTAGGCGGGTTGACACTAATTGGACATGGATCAGCACCAACTAGACTAGATTAATTCCAATCGGACTGGATCGATGCCAACCGGAGTGGATCAATGCCAATTAGACTTGGATCGATGTGCGAATGGATATGGATCGACACCAAATGGACTAGATCAGTGCCAACAGGACTGGATCAATGCCAACTAGACTGGATCAATGCTAACTAGATTGGATCGATGCCAACCGGACTCGAATGGACTGGGTTGATGGTGACCAGGGTAGGAGATGAGAAAAAAACACAACAAGTTTGCAAGAATACATAAGCTCTCAAAAATTTCATCCTTGAAAAATAAGGGGTATGGGTTATTTATAGGGTCGATGACGACCCACATATGTCCTTTCCGATTACGGTGTAGACCATTGATTTGAGTGGTGTAAATGTGATTAGTTCAAGAGAATGAGCCCCAATGAGGTGGGATTAGAGTTTTAAGGTGATTAGGTAGGTTAGGGTTGTATAAAAAGGATAAAAGGTGGTTGGGGATAAAAATGCATTAAATAAAGGTAAAAGTGAGGTGAAATCATTTAATGAGGGATTAAGGATGGTAAAGAGGAGAATTTGAGGATACATAGATCAGATGGAGATTTATGATTAATAAATGGTGATTAGGGAACATACTTTAATAGTGTGGTTAGGATGGGATTATGGGAATAATTATGATTCAGTGGGAAATATAGAATTTAAATGGGAATAAGATGAGTATGTGAATAATGACGACCTAGGATGAGGGACAAGGATACCAAAATTGGTGCCTATATTTTCCCCTTTTTTTTGAGTGGTTTGCATTGGGCAAACCATGAGAAAAAAATGAGAAGAGATGAAATATGGGATAGATGATACAAAGAAGAACCGATCACTTGGTTGAAAGAGATAGATGAAGGGATATAAAGTGGAAAGGATGAAAAAAAAAGATGATGAAAGAATATACCTTGAGTGAAGAGGGATAAAAACTAAAAAAACAAAAAAATATGGTGGTGATTTTGGAATCCATTTGGTAGGCAACATAGCATGGACTGTGATGGACATGACATTAATGTCCTATGGACCTGTGAGTAAGTGAAAACCACTGTCTAATATGGAGGGAGACCAATTGAATCCACTCGATAGATGTTTAAGCAATGGGACCAATGGGTTAAAGGAAAACATCAAAAACATGCAAAAATAAATGTGAGGATGGTCAAGACAATGGTCTTGAGAATGTTGGGGAAAAAGTGGATGTGATATATTGCATACATGAGGAATCGATCAAATATGCGTCCTGGTGGGACGGAAAATGGAAAGATGGCCACAATGGTGGGCTTAAGATGAGGTATGGTGCCCCAAGAGGGAACAAAAAGATGACCATGAAGAAGGCTTGAGATGTGATCAATAATACGTTGCTAGATAAGATGATAGGAAAGGATAACAAGATGAGCCACGTAAGGCAAAGATCAGTGTGTTATGGGTGACACACAAGCCTAAAGTGGAAGAGATAAAAGGATTAAATGAAGAGATTGGATGAGAGATTGATGAAATAATGGATTGGATGATGTAAGATAAAATATTGAATGAGATGATATATTAGGTGAGATGAGATTAAAAAAATCGATAAGATAGATTACATGAGGTGGGATACAAGATTACTAAGATAAATTAAATGAGAGATTGAGATAAGATGGTGTGACTGGATTGGATCGGATGTGATAGATGAAATGTAACCTTATGAGGATGAAAAAAATATAAAAGGACACTCAATAATAAGAAGGAGTGCACATAAAATAGATGCTTTTAGATTGGATTGGGGGTAAACGTGAAAGGGAACAATGCAAAGCAACACACTTATGACCATTGAAAAGTGTTAACACAAAACTAATGATAATTATTCATACTTGTGATCCCGAAAGAAAAGATGGAAGGTGTGCTAATAGAGCTACTGTAGACATGAACAAGGGTTTTAGATGGAGCTCGTACGGGGAATATGGGTTCTCCTTAGGTGCAATTAACTAAAATCAACTAAATATCTAGAATAATAGTAATTAATCTAATCTAGAACAACATGTAAATACAATGAATAAATGTAATAAACAACTATGGAAAATGATCCAAACAACTATAAAAAGGAAATGCTAACCCTAATGTGTAAGAGAGAATAGAACATAACTCAACTAAATAGAAGAGGAGCTTGATGGACTATGTTGTAAAATAAATAGAATAATCGAAGTAGGAACGACCTAGTATGCATGAAGGTCCTAAAAAGGATAGATCTAGATGCCTGGGTGCCCGAGAAGGACTAGGGGTCACGCATATGGGTACCCTCTTCTACAATGTGTGAGTTTTGGTCTCTGCAGGATGTCCAAAAATGTGTTTAATAGGTTCGGAAGGTGGTCTAAAACCCTCATTGTGTGTCACATCAAATTCACCACACTACGTTAGGTGTCGTTGATAAATCCAATATGAACGAAAGACCCGCAAGAGACCACGAAAAGTATCAAAACCTTAAAAAAAGAAGAATACAAATGAATGGGTTAGATTGACCTTAGTTACCACAATAATGGGCTTACTAACTAAGCGTTGCACTACTGTGTTTAGACCCAAATGTAGTAGGTTGGTGAGTGTGTGCATAATATGCCCTAGGTGCTCTTATGTCGGTCGCACTTTGATTTTGAGTAGCGAGAAATAACTAGATGTAGAAAATGTAATATAATGTGTGCATGGAATATGATAGGATCCTCCCCATGTTGTGTGATGTAGATGACCTAGTCTTGTGCCTTGTGATGGAGCTATGTGGATGTAAGTGATCTCCAATGTAATAGATGGATGCAACTCTAGATGGATGATAGTAGTGACTAGTGCTTGGTCCCTCATTATGGTCTCATAACTTTATATTTATAGGGTTCTCTTGATCTAATTTCGTAATTAACCCCAAAATGGCCAACCACCAAAAGATAAAGACCTCAAACAGCTAGAAAGAGCCCAAAAAGTGGTGAAAAAGTTCAAGAAGGATGGGGCACCCATGGTGGGACCAGGGCACCCATGGGTGTCCCCAGATTACTAGCCTGGGTGCCCCAATTGAGGCTAAAATAATGGAATATGACTGAAATAGACTGGGCATGTATGTGGTGGAGTTTAGGAATGACGATAAAATTAAATAAAAATGGATAAGAGATGGGGGTTAATTAGTATTTTCTTCACTTAAAAACCCTCTAAATAATAGTATGAGACTGAGACTAAATAATGTCTAAAGTGCATGATTTTGTGTCTACATTTTCCCCACTTTATGTTGGTGAGTGGATAGATAGATATGCGTACTTGATGATGATGTAGAGTAACAACGATAACGTGTTGAAGAACTAGAAAAAGTGTGGAATGGTAAAAAGATGATGGAGTGTGGAAACTAAAGATGAAAATGCACAAAAAAGTGACAAGAGTGAACCTAGGGGGTAGAATGCATGCGCTGATGCTAATGTGTGTAGTGTACCTATATGCTTACTATGCCAAGTGTGGTACGATGAAGTGTTGTTGTTTATGCCATTGTTGTTGCCCCCATTTGATTGCTTGTTTCTCATACGACCAAACCTCGAGGAGAAAATGATCAAGTAGTCAAATATATATGTATATGTGTGTAAAAACACAATGTAAAAGATGCATGTAAAAGTAAAGTACACAAAATGAAAAGTGTAAATGGAACATGTGCACCTAATCCATGTCGAGAAAAAAGAGTGTAAAAGGATATCCTGTATTACTTAGGGTTTTTTGGGTGATCCGACGCCATAGGTGAAGAAGTAAAGGGAGGAAATGCTTTATACTCTCTAACCTTTCACCGCTTCCTTGAGTTATGTGTGAAGATATATTTGTATTATCCTAGTTTTTGGGTGATCTGACACCACTAGCCAAAGTAGTGTAGGGAGGTACACCCACTGTAACCTCCAAGCCTATAATTGCTTCCCGAATGCTAAGGACTCCATGTCTGTAAAATCCGATTGTGTATGGAGTTCTTAGATTGGTTTAAACTCACTTACTATATGTAAACCCACAATACCAAGGGGTGAAAAGTGCACCGAAACTGAACCCATGTAAACACGCTATGTAGACTGCAAAACCCCAAATTATGCCCACCTCTTTGGGGGTGCATGCAATGTCGTTGATAGGAGATGGCCCCAAAAGAGGACCAACCACATGTACTCTAAAACTATTCCCTATAGGGGGAAGGGAATGCACTTGATAGAAACCAAGGTGCACTCAAACAAAGATGGATAGCCAAAGACAAGTGTTAGTATAAACAAGCTTGAATGTAAAAAGGACAATGTGTAATCTACGTAAACAAAGGTAAAATCTACCAAACAAAGTAGTGTAAACATGCAAAAAGACTAGGAAGCTGAAAAAGTGGGTGGAAAACATGGGACATCACTCATGATGTCACAAGACATGCAATACCATCATGGCTATAAACAAAAAACAAGTGTGCACACCAAACATAGGGAAAATCCTGCATACAAGGAGACAAACAAATACAAACAATGTAACAAACAAGTATGGAAGAAAATATTCCTGCATATCAATTGTTGCACATGAAGCACCCGTTAGCATGTTATAAATATAATTAGTATGTCAAAAGTGTGTAGAAGCAAAGTAATGTAGTGTGCTAAGTACAAAATGAAACTATAACACCCATGAGAGACGAATGTGGATGCCCTTAATGACCGGTGTGTAGGAAGGGTAGAAAGTGAGCATCTATACTACATGCAAAGAGACCTGTATCTGCGATCGTCACTAGAAAAAGACATGAACACACATGTATGGATGATATAGATAAATGACATACAACTAAGCTAACTAGCATGTGTAATAAAGTGACCATGAATAAGTAAAAGTAAGAAAGAGTAAGAGGAACCATAATATATGTTTATGTTGTAGATGGATGGAATGGATTGGAATGCCAAATGGAGTGATAGGAGTTGTGTGTCCCCCTGAGTGAATGAAAATGTATCTAATAAGGTTCATTTTATTTTCCCCTCAACATGGATGAATGATCCAAGAATGAGCCGTAAACGAGTACGTCATCGTGAAATAGTCAAAGTGTGTGTTGTTTCTAATGCATTGTGATGAATGTCTATCTGTATTGATGAGATGTGACCTAGAAATGATGTATGCATGAACCCTATAGCCAAAGCATATATCATGACCAGATTGAATGTATAAGTGATGATTTAGCCTAAGTGTATATCACTATAAGATGAATGGATGAGTGATGATTTAGCTCTAAGTGTATATCACTACAAGATGAAAAGAGGGAGTGGTGATGTAACCTAAGGTGTATACCACTACAAAATGATAGAATAGGTGATGATTTATGCCTAAAGCATATGTCACTAGGATAGAAATGTTGGATGATGAAAGGTCAAATAATAAATGTGTGATGAGTGTAAGGTCCATTTGATTTGTAAACCCTCGACAGTTGAGTATGGATCAAGGAACTAAAGTGTGTCATAGGGTAGTGAGTGTAGTGCGTAGATGACAATGTAATGATGAAATATGACCATGCGATGAGTAGAATGTGTAAATACGGGAGGTGTAAAATGCAATGTAAGATGTGTAGAATGTGTAAAGTGTAATGTATAAAGTAACATGCAATGAATGTAGATAGGCTAGTAATGTAGTATGTAAGATGATGTAATGCTAAATGCGTATGATGAAGACTAGTATAATGTATGATGTATAAATGTGAAAATGTCAAAATGTTGTAGATGAAAGATAAAATGTATGGTGTATGACATGTAATATGTGAGTAGATGTAGTGTGTAAGTCATATAGTGGAGTGTGTGGGGTTCATGTGTAGTAATCCCTCAACAATCAAGTGTGAACCAAAGCACAAGAGTGTTTCATTGGCTAATGATGTCACTAAAGTATGAATGAGTATATGCATGTTACGATATTGATGTATGAGAATGCAAAGATGATAGATGCTAATATGAGTGTGGGGGATGTATTAGATGCGATGCCCCCAAGTATGTACGTGATGGAGGTCTAGTCAAAATGCACTAAGTGGATCAATGTATGGAGTATTTTCCTTAACAAAAGTGATGGGACGTGATAGAGGATTATGACCATCAAATGGTTCATCATCGTAGTAAGCATCATCCAGATCCCAATCATCAACACATGTAGGGTCTATAGAGGATGTTGGAATTACAAGTTTAAATTTAGGTGGTGATTGATACATATGGTGTGGTAGATAACTTTAATGAGGGAGTAGTGACATTGTCCTTAAGAAGAGGTTCCTTAGTTTGAGTTGGTAATACAATGACATACGACTTAGTAAGAGGATGTGATTTAGAAAAACTGGAGAAGTGATGGCTTTTTGTGATGTGGTAATGTGGAAAATGATGGAATAGGAGGAGGTGGTGAACTAATTTTGAGAGGTTGTTTATTTTTTTGACTTAGTGATGTCATAGGTGGTTGCTTAGGTGACTCTTGACTATCCAAAGAAGGTGCATGAGAAGCAGTATGGTGATGCTCATTAGATGTAGAAGTAGCAGAATTAGGAGCCCATTGAGATGTAACATGATGTTGGGAAGTGAATGAGATAAACCCTTGATGCTCAAGATGTTTGACTCTACGTTTTAAAGCATAACAATCATTGTCATTATGTCCATTGATTTGATGATAATTGCAATATGGAAAATCCTGATACTTTATTAGCCAATAAGGAGGATAGTAATGAGTAGGCAATAAAGTGATCAATTGAAAACTAAGGAGCATAGTAAGAATGACATGTTGCTTAGTATTACACTCAAATATGAGAGGCTCAGGTGATGGCATGACCTAAGGTTCAACTATATGACATGTAGTGGACATAGATTGAAGAGGAGATGTAGAGGTAGAATAAACATGAGTATTTCACTAAGAAGAGCATACATATGAGCCAAATGTTTAAGGTAGAATGTTGGGTATGTGAGGAATACCAAGGTCGTGAAGAGGTTGCACATCATTGAAGACCAGGATGATTGAGCACACTCCTTTTTGTCTGGGAAGGACTACCTAAGAAGCAAAACAAGACCACAAGATAGAATTAAAATCATAGGTTGGTGGATTTCCTGCGAGAGCTAGATCTGGGAAGTGGGGTGCTTCTTAGAAGGCTATCAATCCACATTTTAAAACAAATTAAATGCTGATAAGAACATGAAATAGAGAGTCCTATTATAGTTGTATAATTTAGGTATCTCACACAAGCACAATAATTTAAATCTAATCTAAATAGTGAATACAAGATTAAATTTAAAGTGGGTGGTGGGTTGTTAAGGTCTATAGGTGTAGCAGAGGGTATTATGGAGGTCTGGGTGAAGTTTTGGGAGGTTTTGAGGAGTTTTGGGTGAGTGAATGAGCTTGCTAGTTTGGGGAAAATGTTAGACACAAAGACTGATGTTAGTCGGGGAATTGACACCATGAATCGGTTATAACTAGGGTCGGTTGGCTAACCAATCATGGTAGGGGAAATTGGGTGCCAAAGGTGAAAATGGGTTAGTTTAGGCTCTCTATGATTACACAGAGTGTTGGGAAGGCTTAGGTAAGGTGTTGGGATTTAGGTGAAGGCTCAACAAGGGTGAGAGAGGTGATTAGAAAGGTAGAGAGGTTTAGGTTGGTAGGGTATCGGGTAGATGGGTGACAGATGGTATTTGGGTGAGAAAGAAGTAGTACAACAGAAAACAATAAGAGATCTAAGACCAAAGCTAAGAAACTAACAACCTGGTTAAGATACTTATCTAAAGATCTAGAGATTGGTAGATGGCGGTGGTTGGTGGGTGCTCGTAGAAGAAATGGGTCCAAATCTAGATGCCGCAACAATGGATCCTATGTGCTTCCCTATGTGAATGATCTAATGTTATGGAGTAAGAGGTTAGTTGCTGGTGAGGAACCTAGATGCTTTGGTGTTGGGTTTGATTATCGGATGCTCAATTGAATGTGAAGATGTGAATGAATAACCAAAAGCCAACCAAAAGAAGGAACTAGGAAAGAGTTGGAAATCCTTATTTAAAGGAATCGATGGTGGTTCCTTGATGACACCAACCGAGGAATAACCGACATTGGTTAGGGAGAAATAGTCAATTTTTCCCAAAATAGTTTGTTTTTTCCTTTTTGCATGGGTCAAGAATGGAAATGGGTTAGGAGTCTTGATTCTCATTTAAACATGCAGGAAATTGATGGAAGAAGTAGTTGGCAATAAATATTAGGTTTAGAAGAAGTCTTAGTTAGTTAAGTGAAGTGATGACTCAATGTTAGGAGTGATGACCTAGTCTCAGTTAGTTAAATGCCCTTGGAATGGGTCCAAGGTGAGGTGGAGAGGTGAGGTGGAGGGGTGAGGTGGTAATTAATCTAATATTGATAATTAGATTAATAATAATGTGTGAAAGGGGTCATGGTAAGGGGGTATGTTAATTAAAGGGGCTTAGAGGGTTGTGACCCAATTTTGGGTGTCTACAATGAGCACGAGAAGTGTCCCTAAGCTGTTGGATTTCATATTTGAGAGATGTTATTATGGATTCCATAACCATAAATTTGTCTTGAAATAAAGCATGTAAATCTTAAATTGAGTCCAATAGGGGTTGATTAGATGGAGAATCACTAGGTTCATTAAATAGACAAACGCGCATAGAGCTTAGTTCGTGTGGCAGTGTATTGTCATCATAATACTTGGTGTCTAGGTATTTTTGCAAAACAATCTGGAAATTGTGATATCTCTTAAGTAAACTAGATAAAGAAAATTGAGAAATTTCAGGAGCCATGATAGATGAAAAATGAGAATCCTAAGCATGAAAGATGTCGGGTTCACCAAAAATGATTAACTAAAATTAACTAAATATGTGGAATAATAGTAGTTAATCTAATCTAGAACAACATGTAAATATAGTAAATAAATGTAATAAACAACTATGGAAAATGACCCAAGTAACTATGAAAAAGAAAATGCTAACCCTAATGTGCAAGAGAGAAAAGGAAAGAAATAAATTGAATAGAAGAGGAGCTCGTTGGACTATGTCGTAAAATAAACAAAATATTTGGAAGTAGGAACGACTATGCAAAGGTCCTAAAAAGGATAGATTTGGATTGATTCTCTGACCGAGGTGCTTGGGAAGGACTAGGCTACATATGGATGCCATGATCTACAATATGGACGCTCTGGTCTATGCAGGGAGGTCTAAAATTGAGTTTTACGGAGTTTGGCAAGTGGTCCAAAACCCTCGGTGTGTGTTGCATCAGATTCACTACACTATGCCAGGTGTCACTTGATAATCCAAGATGAAAGAAAGAACTGCAAGAGACCACAAGAAGTATCAAAACCCTAAAAATAAGAAGAATGAAAATGAATGGGTTGGACTGACCTCATCTACCCACAATAGTGGGCTTACTAATTGAGTGATGCACTACATTTCAAACCCAAATGTAGTTCTGGTGAGTGTGTACATAATGTTCCCTAGGTGCTCTTGTGCCAGTCACACTTTGTGAAGTAGCAAGCAATAACTAGATGTAGAAAATGTAATATAATGTGTGCATGGAATAGAATAGAATCCTCCCCTATACTTTGTGTGTGATGTAGATGATGTAGCCCCTTGTGCCTTGTGATGGAGCTATGTGGATACAAGTGATGTCCAATGTAATATATGGATGATAGTAGTGACTAGTGCTTGGTCCCTCATCATTCTCTCATAACTTTATATTTATAGGGTTCTCTTGATCTAATTTCGTAATTAACCCCAAAATGGCCAACCACCAAAAAGATAAAGACCTCAAATGAATAGAAAGATCCCAAAAAGTGGCGGGAAAGTTTAAGAAGGATTGGGCACCCATGGGCACCCCAAGACCATCTTGGGAACCCTAATCAAGACTAAAATAATAGAAGATGATTGAAAAAAACTAGGCATGTGTGTGGTGGAGGTCGGGAATGACGATAGAAATAAAATAAAAATGGCCAAGAGATGGGGGTTAATTATTACTTTCTTCACTCAAAAACCCTCTAAATAGTAGTATGAGACCAGGACTAAATAATGTCTAAAGTACTTGATTTTGTGTCTACAAGGTGTTACTCATAGGTTTATGCCCCAACTCTGAGCAATATGATGCAATATGATCAATGTGGTAAGTTTGCAGAGGATGGGAAAGCTAATCAATGTGGGAAGATTTCGAGGATGTTTGCTTTGATTTTGACATTTTGTTTTTGCTTTTAAGACTTTAAGAAGGTTGATCAATGCGGGAAGCCTTCACTACCATGATATAAGAAAGTAGCCATCCTTCGAGGGAGTGGTTTACATTAGGATTTTTGCTTTTTGCTTTTTAGTTTTTTTTTTTTTAGATGGCATGATATATGATAACCGTGTCCTTCGAGGGAGTAGTATATGCTTTTGACATTTTTCTTTATATGAAAAATTGTCCTTCGAGGGAGCAATCTATTTTTGGGATAAGATAGCTTTTTGATATGAGCATCCAAAATTTTGACTTTTGATAGAGTGAGGATAGCCAAGTAAACCACTTGGGGAGGGGATAGTAAAATGTACAAGTGACACCTATGGACCCTTAGCATGGTTCCAATAGGTAGATAAGAGGGTGATGGATGTAATGATCATGGGGTTCCCACCTAGAAGGAGGAACTTGTCCATAAGGAATATGCTATGGGAAGAGTCATGGTGCCCATATTCAAGGTCATAGATAGGAAAGTTACAAGACACAACATAGTTCCAAATCATCACGCTGAAAAGTTGGAAGAGGCTAATGATGGAAGCAAGATCGTTGGTATGACTAAGTTCATGTTGTTATACATGTTAATAGTTGAAGGGACACAAGTGCAATGTAGTCTTATTTTCCCACTTGAATGCCTAGGCATGCTGACACTTGATTCATATATATATGAATGCTCACCCGAAGTGTGCGAAGCTATCGGGTCCCTCTTTTGTACAGATCTTGTCAATATGTTGGCATGCATGTTAATATTAACCATTATCAAAGCATACATTCTAGTATAAATGTCATATCCATGAGCTCAAGTGGAAATACAGATAATAAAGAAGCATACAGATCAAACTATTACTAGAATTAGATTCACCATATAAATACCATGATCAGATACATCAATTACCATAATCCATCCACATTTATCCATTGCATTAATTCATCAAGTAACAAAATCAATACATAATCATAGTAACCAGAGAGTCATGCATGCTAGTACATCAGCAACATAACTCTACAATACATACAGTGTCCAAAACTATGAAAATAAACTAATATATATAGGGGTGAGGACTTTCCATTCACTACCCATGCATCTCAAAATAGACTCGCATGCTCAAAATATCCATGCGCCAATAGCTGCATGCTTTTACAAGAAGGATAATAATAGATTAATATATAAATGACTCTACTTTAATCCTATTATTAGCGTGAACTATGCATGACCTTTGATCTTCCACTTCAGTCCAAAAATAGCTCTTACTTAGCCACGTAGTCTTCTACATTGATCCATTGCGTGATCCGTACTCCAACCTACTTTTTCTTATCTTTATCCCATGCTTATGGAAAATTTGCTAAGTCCTAAATGTTTCCTTCTTGTGCACGCTCTTCCTCAATCGACACATGCACGTGCTTCGCATCCCTCTTGTGCACCTCAACACTTCACGTGTTCTTCAAATACACTAATGATATTGCCACCATCGATAATAAAGTTTCTTGACTTATCTCTCTAGAGAATCAAAAGAATAAAGAATGAATATGAAAGAATAACAATGAAAGGAAGAGCAGAAAAACTAGCGTGCTCACTCATTGGTAGCATAATTTTAGGGTAGTATTTCTTGATATCAGCTTCTAACTCATTCCATTCACCTAGCCGTTTCTTGGCTTTATCAGGAACATCACCCAACACTTTATCCATCACCTCTAAGGTCATGTATTCCCACTTTGGCTTTAGTTCCCTTATCACTCTAACCAACCCCGAAATCATGCCTTCCTTATCAAGAACATCAACCAACACTTTCTCCATCACCTCCAAGGTCATGTATTCCCACTTTTGTTTTAGTTCCCTTATCACTCTAGCCAACCATGAAATCATGCCTTCCATGAAGTCCATCCTCCTTGTGACTAGTGTCCCCAACTCCTTTATCCTTTCTTCGTGGGGGTCTGTGGTTGACTTAAACACATCACTTCTTTTTACTACAACTACCTTTCCTCCCGGCCTAGGGTCTCATCTTTCTTAGCTACAAGGAAATTATTTTCTTCTGTAGTGTCCTTGTTCTAAGGATTTGTTTAGAATCCTCATATATTTTCAGCACCCATCCTAATTTCTAAAATTATTCCTTCAATGTCTAGAGTATGGCGTCATACTCTACGATTATGGGCATAATAAACTTCTTAGTTCTTCCC
>CM031244.1:799408380-799562057 GCA_018340775.1 Taxus wallichiana var. yunnanensis | reverse complement strand
AATATCCCATAAGTGTATAATTTAGAACATGTTATTTTGATACTTTTAAGTCATGGACCCGACTAAAAGGAAGGCATCTTTAAGAGGAGGTGATGATCAAACCACGTGAGCTTGATACTATTTTGAGATACATGAAACAAAGTGTCCGAGGTGGTAAACGAGCTCGAGGATGAGCACAAGGTAGATAAGAAGTGATATAACACTAAATTCAACAGTAGAGAGAATGGTGGATATGCAAGGCATTAAGGGGTTCGAGCTCGGGTTTACCATTAAACAAAGCTAAGCGATAAGTGCACGATCCGTAAGTATGAGTGATAATGTAGGGCCCAATCCAATTAGGAGCAAATTTTCCCACGTTTGCTCTTTTCTAGTTTGGTTACATGCTTTGATTCTCTTTGAGGACAAGATCACCAACCTTAAAGGTATGCCCATGAAGTCGTTTATCATAAGCACGTTTGATGCGTTTTGATAGATTTGAAGGTGGTCAAGAGTTGTAAGACGCGCTTTCGTCGAAGCTCTAATTGGGCTAACCGCTCTTGGTGGAAATCATTGGTGAGAATATCTGAAGAGATATTCTTAGGGAGGGTATTTGTATTTCAAGAGGCAAGACATCCTCGGTACCATATACCAACGAAAATGGTGTGGCATTAGTGGAGGTGCGAATGCTTGTCCGATAAGCCCAAAGGGCAAAGGGGATGTGATCGAGTGCCAATTGCTTCTAGAATCGTTACAACTTTCATGAGGATTTTGGTTAGGGTTTTATTATAAGATTCGAAGCTTGACCATTGGCTTGTGGATAGTAAGGTGATGAGAAGCTAAGTTTGATACCAAAGTTGTCACAAAGAGTCTTATAACAACTTATTTTTGAAAAGATTTACCATTATCTCATTATCAAAGGCGATGAGGAACGCCAAAACGATTAGATAATGTGATAGTTAATGAATTCTACATTTTTTTCTTTTTTTTCGTTGAAATGAGTGGAATGGCTTCCACCCATTTAATGTAATATTTGGTTGCTTGTGATTATCCAACGGTGATGTTGCGAAGAGGGTGGGTGAATCTCACCAATAAGGTCTAAACCCCATTGTGAGAAAGGTCAAAGATCTCGCAACCTTTGTAGCGGATGGCTAGGAGTATGTTGAAGGTTGGCATGTTGTTGACACATAACACAATGCTTAACATATTCGTAGTAGTCGTTATTAAGAGTAGCGAAGATGATTACGTTTGGCACGGCAAGGCCACTAAAATGTCCACCACAAATATCGTCGTGGACTTGTTAGATGGTATAGGTGACTTAAGTAACGATTAGACATCGAAGGAGGATGCCATCAAAGCCACGTTTATAAAGCGAGTCCCCCATGACGACATAACAAGAAACAATTTTAAGAAAAGCACATTTTCCGTTACTAGTAAGGTCGGTGGGAGAACAGAGGTTGTAAGATAGTCGTGAAATTGGTGATACTAGGTATCCTACGAATTAGCGAGATACATTATTTATCATACAAACAACCTGGCTGAGTAAGATGGGGCATCTTGTATTGCGTCAAGATAATCCCAAAGAGCCATATTAGCCCTTTTAGCCAAATACCCGGATACCCAAAATTGTTTTATTACGTCGTCGGGATTTATGCGGGAAATTTGTATTTAATTATTTTGAGCCCGTATGAGGCTATTTGCGCTCTGTTTAACTCTATTATGAGCGAATATGTTATTATTCCTATGTGCGAGAAGGATTTTAACTTATTTTAAGTTTTGGGCTTTATTTGTAACTTTTGGCAATTTTCGTGTTTTTGTGGTGTCGTTTTGTTTTACGTGAAATTTCTCTGGAAGCAATTCCTTTCTTAGGGTAAGCCGATTTTGGCTGGAGCAGGTGGAAAACATATCGCACATTATGCCGGAGGAAGTCGCCATCGGAGTGCGGATCAGCGGGAAAAAGCGAAGTCGTGCACGAGAAAAGCCCCTGCGGGATGGGCGCATTTTTGGAAAACAAAGGATTTAAGGCTGCGATGGGAAAAATAGAAGCGCAGCAGGCATGATGAATTTTATACACACTAGCGAGTACTTTTTCCCATGTTATAAAATTCACTTAAGGCTGCAGTGGGAAAAATAGAAGCGACGCGGGCGGGTGGGAATTTATTGCACTTGCTTGGCTGCAGTACTTTTCCCGTGATAAAAAATTCACTTAAGGCTGCGTGGGAAAGTTAGAGGCTGCAGGCAGGCGGGAATTTATTACCTGCCTTGCAGGGTAAAAATTCCCATGGTGAAATAAAAGAAAAGTGACTTAAGTGAAATCACGGGATTTTATTGGGATTTTTGTCAAAAGTCAAATCTTGCGGGGTAAAAATCCCATTGTCGAAAATTCTTAAAAATAGAATTCTATTATGCAAAAAGTCGACCCACCTTGGGTGAATAATAATGCATTAAATAAATATTTGTTAATATTTATTCACCCAATTTTGGCACCTAGGCTTGTGGAAAAGTCAACAAAAGCAAAGGGGAATAAATCAATTGGAAATAGAATTCCAAAATTAAATAAATTTAATTTATTTAATGCAGCCCCTTTTGAGAAGGAATTAATACTTTTTAAAGTATTAAATGATTATATTAATTCCTATTTTCAGTGGCTATGGTCAAAGCACACTGTGAAGCTTAAGTGAAGTGAAGTGTGAAGGATTAAATTGGATTAATTTAATTTATTGGATGGCTGTCCTTAAACATGCTATTTTTAAAAGAGAAGAGCATGATTTTTAATTAATTAATTGCCTTTAATTGTTAGGGCAATTATTAATTATAGAATTGTGAAGGTTATATAAGCATGGGCAGCCATATGGGTGAATTATTTAATTCACAGGTAAAGAATTGCAGCCAAGAGGAAAAGTGCGCCCCCATTTGAAGAAGGATTTTGCTCAGGCAAGGTGGAAACAAGGCTAAAAGCTTCCAAATTTGGCGCATGCTTTGAAGGAGGTTGATCTTTGTCTGCATAATTGTTTGCACAGGTGTTACAGGAGCTCAGGTGTTGTTGAAAGGATTCATGCTCTCTTTATGTGCAAATTAAACACCATTTTTGGGGCAGCAGGCTTGAAAAGTGCAGATTTTTACAATTAAAATTCACTATTCATGCTCGGTGGCCATTTTTGTCTGGATAAATTGCGAGAATTCATTACGGGTGCTTTCTGAAAGGAAAAGGAGCTTTTATCGATGTCGATACATTGCATATATCCTCAAATCGAAGAATTGTCCAGGATCTGCACCATATTGAAGAATTCCGGTCAAATAAGAAGAAAAAGACATTGAGACAAAGATAGACAAAGCTATGGCGAAGAAAGATGAAAAAGAAAGCCTGTGCGAGTCATGCATCACTTCTAAATTTGCAGATATTGGAAACACGGATCTAGGCTCGGAACCTCTTGCTAAATTGATAGACAGATCCAGAGCAGGAAAGACTTCACTCATGCGTGCAGGAGAAACTTCACTCATGCGTGCAGATTAAAAGCAGTGGAATTATTCGAGCTGCAGCTTTTCCATCCATAGCCCAGTTGCCAGAATTTGTTATGCAGGTGCAGATCCATATCCAGATGCAGATGCTGATGCAAATCCATATGCAGATCCAGATCTAGATCTCATAGTTGCAAAAGCTTCCAGCACAAAGGCTTCATCCTCTTGTTTGAATGCGGCCCATGAAGAAGGCGGTGCGTGGAAATTCCTTCCAAGACCTTGTGCATGTGCTCTCATCTTCCGATTGAAGCCTTCATTGAATTTTCATTCACCACAGAGTGCTTTCGAAATTTTAATTGCTCATATGCGATTAAAAATAAGGATGATGAGTTATCTACGGCCAACCTTGCATTGATGCATGTACTGAGAAAAGAAGCTGCAAAAGCTTGAGGATAAAAGAAAGACAATGCGAAGGCAAAATTCCACTTGCTTCGATTCCAAGCTTGCAATTCGAATGTTTCCAGATCCGGTTTCTTGAGATCGACTAATTCGCTTGTTTCGAGATCGATTTGAATCATTGCGTGCAGAGACATGAAAAAGGATAAAGTCGCTTTCCTCTTCCTTCTTCTTTCCTCAAAAAAGTCGACTTTCCTCTTCCTTCTTCTTTCCTCAAACAAAGTAATTGAGCGATCAATTAAATTATACAACTTAAGTGATTGGTTTAAAAGCCATTACTTGAAGAAGTCAACTACTTGGAGATAGGTGGCGGACGTGCAAAATAGAAGGTTCTATTTTGATTCTGAAATCATACATGTCATGCATAAAGAGAATTCGGGAAGAGATTGCAGTTGTTTCTTTCGACTTCCACATGTGCGGTTCACTAAAGCTTCCGACTTGTAATTGCCCCTCTACATTACATAAGTAGAGGAAGAACCTTCGGGTTAATGATCGATCGAAATTTGTAAGAAGCGATCTTGTGTTCTAGACTTTGTCTTTGAACCCTGAGAGCAACTTGGAGCAAAGGAATACAAAGGAGCGAGTTTAGGAGAACTTTGTGTCACGGTGTCTTTGTTTCTTGCTTTTAATCTTAGATCTCTTAATAAACTTTGTGTTATTTTAGATCTAGATCTAGAGCTTGCCTTTGTTTATAATTACGTGTTCATTCATCTATTAAGTTTCTTATGTGCATGCACGATTAGCTCTGCTATCTACTAATTGGGATGCACATCTTCCCCATTTCTTCTCTGTATTTCCTTTACTTCTTTCTTCTTACATAAAATTTTCCTTTCTTAAGCAGTTTGCTTGCTTACTTGCTGCAGAACTTCTTAGTTATGGTTCATGAACTAAGTGGTTAAAAGTAAAACCCACGATAGATAATAACACATTTTATTGACAAATCGACACGGGAGCCTCACCGGTTAAATGAGGAGATTTATCTCATGGCTTGCTAGGTTTGATCTTTATGCAGAAAATCTAGCCAACGATTTTTAGCGACTCATTTGAGAACAACTATCTTTGCGGATCAAAGCTTATCTTTTGAAGATCAGTGTTTTCCATACAAATCTCAACTTTGGTGACGTCCATTCACCCGATCCGTGAAGGCGCGAGGAAGGGCGATCATTTCTTGATTGCGGGAGCAATTCAATTTCAATCATCCTCCTCAAGTTAGAAGCCGCAGATCTAGTCTTTCACCAGGAAGAAGAGTGCACGCTCATCCAGATCCGGATCATCTTCAGCATAATCCGGCAGCTGGAATTATTCATCAAGTCTACTCTTGGAGAGGACGTGCCCCGTTCATCATGCTGAACCGAAACCCACTTGCCCCTGCAGCGCCTGTTCCATGGGGTGCAACCTTTGGACCTCTGAATCTAACTCCTCCTATGCATGATCTACCTAAAGGGATGAGAAAGAATTTTCCGAAATTCTTTGGTGATGGCAAGCAGAATCCAGATGACCACTTGGCTGCGTTTTTCATATCCTGTGGAGTGCTTGCAGTCGAACATGAAGATGTATCTGTCAGACTCTTCATAGAGACTCTGCGTGACTTGGTGGAGAATGGTTCTGCAGGCTAGCTCTTGCACCATAACCAAGCCCAGGCTCTTATGCGGGATGCGTTCCTGAAAAGATTCAAGGCAGCCGAAGATTCCAGCACTTTGATAACCCAACTGACTCAGTTGAAGAAGGAACCACATGAGCACATGCGGGATTTTATTGCAAAATTCCAAAGATTCTTGTACAAAATTCCGGCTTACCTTCTCTGAATGACGAGAATCAAAAGGTGTTCTTCATCGATGCTTTGCTTCTGAAGTAAGCTAATCATCAACTGAAGAAACACGTCCTGCTTGATTTGTTAGCGACTCAAAACATGGCGGTTGAAATTGAAGATGACCTCATCATGGTGGAAAGATAAAAAGCAACACTTCTAGAGCTGAAAGTTCATCCTCTGCTACTACTTCCGATTCACTACTGCAAAAGTTAGCAAATGAGATGATGCAGATGAAGAAACAAATGGCTCAAATGGCTCAGGGCAACAACACTGCCCCTGCTCGAATTTCAACAACAACAACCGGAACCGCATTGTTGGTTCCCAAAGATTAGCAATTGAAGCTGCTCCCAGAAACAACGTGGAGATGAATGAAGAAGACCAGGAAGCTGATGCTGATCAGTTCGAGAATGATGATTTTGTAGCTCCTGCTGGCGACTCCAACATTAATTACCTAAACTACAAATTTGAACATGACGATGAGAAACTTCATGAAGATGATCATGGTCATGCATATGCAGTACTTACAAGATCACAAACTCACCAAGCTGAGGCATTAGCTGACGAACAAAAAAGGGGCAGCCCTTTACCTTCTTCCTTGGCTCCTAGAGATAAGAATGCAAGTTCTTCATCTCAACCACAGAAAGCGGCTCAGGTATCTGAATCTATTCCTTCCCTCGACATTGTTGATCATGCCAAGAAAACTAAAGTTCAAATGTCAGAAGCCGAATACCTGAGAGCTTTTCCTGAGCAGTTAAATATGCTAGTCAAATATGTGCAATCACCAGGACAATCCAGTACATCAAAAGGCCTTTTGCCTAAGCCCAAAGATACTCCACAAAACAACACTGCAGTTGTTAAATCCTCACCTTCTGAAAGAGTAGAACCTTTCTATGTCTCCATATTGCTTAATGGTTTCAAGTTAAGCAATTGCATTCTAGATTCAGGTGCTTCTGATAATATCATGCCAGCTAAAGTTGCAGATGCTCTTGGGCTTACCTTGACGAAGACCATAAAAAGGTGCTACTCCATGGAGAGACAAGTCCCTTTAATCGGACAAATCAAAGATGCACAAGTTGTTACAGGCAGGCTTTTCTGATAAGAGATTAAAGATGACAATCTTAGTTGCGAGATATTCTGTCTGTCTCTACGGGATGTTCTTGAGTAGAAACTTTGCGAAAGAGCTGGGAGGAGAAGTAAAGATGGATTGGTCCTGTGCGCACATTCCTATCAAAGGGCTTAACCATAAGTGGAGCCGGAAAAGAAGTCCAGGTACACGATTACAAAATCGAGGATCCTAGATCTCGATTTCTTTTTCGAGAATCGGCCAGTGGGGTCTATTTCTTGGAAATGGATAAAGATGTTCAGAGCAAGAATTTCGGCTAGAGCCGAGCAAAGAAAAGAAGAAAAAAGTTTGGACTCTGGAGTTTAAAGGCACATGTTGTTCTTTTGGATCGGGAGTTGGCGCTCTCTAATATCTCCGGATCATGAGGTATTTCCATACTCCTGGTGATGTTCGAGAACACCAATCATACGGCGGAGTATGAAGCATTGCTTCTAGGAATGGAGCAAGCTAAAAGAAAGGTAAAACTCCTCAAAGCCCGAGGAGATCTTGAACTTCTAGTAAAGCGGGTTCGAGGCAAAGTCAAATCAAAAGAGATAAGGCTGGAGCATTACGAGAGATAAAGTGATTTCCGCCACATTCGATTTTGCGTAGCCTTCTCTATTGACTTCATTCGATAAAAATCAAAACTCCAAGCGAGATTCTTTGGCGATCCACGGTGCATCTATTGAATCCGGATAGACCACCGTCCATATTGAGACAGGAAACTATAAAGTGGAGATGGTCTACCACCCCGAGAATCCACTGAACAAACATCTGCGTATCTGCGTGTTGAAGGAGTAATTCACCACCACGACAAAAATCGAAGGAAAAGATGATCCAGTTATGATGACGGTAGTGGAGTAGTCGACCAAAAGGCAAAAAAATCCCCACGGGTTTAGTTTCCTTAGTGGAGACTTCAACAAGCATGATCAGTACCTAAAGAAGAACAAAGAATATGGTGATAGTTCTTCCTCAGAAATGCAGCAAATAAATCTAGGAGCGAGCAAGTTGATGCAGACTTACCCACCACAGAGAGAAGAAAGGATGAGCCACCACCAGATGAAGTTGATAAGGACTTGCCCAGTCTTTGTGACAAGAAGGCCAAAGAAAGGAAGTTCAAGATCGGAGATTGGGTACTCTGGTGGGACAAGAGACATGAACCGAAGGGCATGCACATAACAAATCCGATTCACTCTGGAAAGGGCCCTTCGTGATCAAAAGAGCTGCAGGAATGGATACCTTCTTCCTTGCCTACCGGGATGGAATTGAGTTACCATTGCCTTTCAACGGGCAACATCTGAAGTTGTTCATCAACTGAAGAAGCAAGGTAAAACCTGTATGTATATAAATAAAACTTTGTTTGTTTTTCCTTGTTTTGTTTTTTTTTTGTGTTGTGTTTGTTTGCCTGACCCATGCCCAAAAGACAAGATACGAAACCCGGATCTTTGGGATCTCATCTTTTCCCTTTGTCATTCTGACAAGAGAAAAAGATGTCCACAGACGGAGCCAACTGGTGTCACTCAGATTTCACCCTGAAATCTGCGACTACCCTATCCGAAAAAATTTCGTACTTTTAAAATAATGGGTCGTTTGTTGTTTTTATTGCCTGAAAGTTCTTGTATTGCGTCAAGATAATCCCAAAGAGCCATATTAGCCCTTTTCGCCAAATACCCAGATGCCCAAAATTGTTTTATTCTGTCGTCGGGATTTGTCTGCGGGAAATTTGTATTTAATTATTTTGAGCCCCGTATGAGGCTATTTGCGCTCTGTTTTAACTCTATTATGAGCGAATATGTTATTATTCCTATGTGCCAGAAGGATTTTAACTTATTTTAAGTTTTGGGCTTTATTTGTAACTTTTGGCAATTTTTCGTGTTTTTGTGGTGTCCCGTTTTGTTTTCTGTGAAATTTCTCTGGAGCAATTCCTCGCTTAAGGGTAAGCCCGATTTTGGCACAGGAGCAGTTGGAAAACATATACGCACATTATGCCTGGAGGAAGTCGCCATCGGAGGTCCGGATCACTGGGAAAAAGCGAAGTCGTGCACAGAAAAGCCCCTGCGGGGATGGGCGCATTTTTGGAAAACAAAGGATTTAAGCTGCGATGGGAAAAATAGAAGCCGCAGGCATGATGGGAATTTTATACCTGCCTAGCAGGGTACTTTTTCCCATGTTATAAAATTCACTTAAGCTGCAGTGGGAAAAATAGAAGCAGCAGGCAGGTGGGAATTTATTGCCTGCCTTGCAGGGTACTTTTTCCCGTGATATAAAATTCACTTAAGCTGCAGTGGGAAAGAAATTTGACTTAAGTGAGTACTTTTTCCGTGATATAAAATTCACTTAAGGGAATTTATTGCACGGGGAATTTATTGCCTGCCTTGCAGGGTAAAAATTCCCATGGTGAAATAAAAGAAAAGTGACTTAAGTGAAATCACGGGATTTTATTGCACTTGCGGGTAAATAATCCCATTAAGTGGAAAAAAATCCTTGCGAAATCCCATTGTCAAAAATTCTTAAAAATAGAATTCTATTATGCAAAAAGTCGACCCACCTTGGGTGAATAATAATGCATTAAATAAATATTTGTTAATATTTATTCACCCAATTTTGCACCTAGGCTTGTGGAAAAGTCAACAAAAGCAAAAGGGAATAAATCAATTGGAAATAGAATTCCAAAATTAAATAAATTTAATTTATTTAATGCAGCCCCTTTTGAGAAGGAATTAATACTTTTTAAAGTATTAAATGATTATATTAATTCTATTTTAGGTGGCTATGGTCAAAGCACCTTTGTGAAGCTTAAGTGAAGTGAAGTGTGGATGATTAAATTGGATTAATTTAATTTATTGGATGGCTGTCCTTAAACATGCTATTTTTAAAAGAGAAGAGCATGATTTTTAATTAATTAATTGCCTTTAATTGTTAGGGCAATTATTAATTATAGAATTGTGAAGGTTATATAAGCATGGGCAGCCATATGGGTGAATTATTTAATTCACAGGTAAAGAATTGCAGCCAAGAGGAAAAGTGCGCCCCCATTAAAGGAAGGATTTTGCTCAGGCAAGGTGGAAACAAGGCTAAAAGCTTCCAAATTTGGCGCATGCTTTGAAGGAGGTTGATCTTTGTCTACATAATTGTTTGCACAGGTGTTACAGGAGCTCAGGTGTTGTTGAAAGGATTCATGCTCTCTTTATGTGCAAATTAAACACCATTTTTTTGGGGCAGCGAGGCTTGAAAAGTGCAGATTTTACAATTAAAATTCACTATTCATGCTCGGTGGCCATTTTTGTCTGAATAAATTGCGGGAATTCATTACGGGTGCTTTCTGAAAGGAAAAGGAGCTTTTATCGATGTCGATACATTGCATATATCCTCGAATCGAAGAATTGTCCAGATCTGCACGGTATTGAAGAATTCCGGTCAAATAAGAAGAAAAAGACATTGAGACAAAGATAGACAAAGCTATGGCGAAGAAAGATGAAAAAGAAAGCCAACGAGTCATGCATCACTTCTAAATTTGCACATTGGAACACGGATCTAGGCTCGAACCTCTTGCTAAATTGATAGACGAGATCCGGAGCGGGGAAAGACTTCACTCATGCGTGCGGAAAACTTCACTCATGCGTGCGAGATTAAAAGCAGTGGAATTATTCGAGCTGCAGCTTTTCCATCCATAGCCCAGTTGCCAGAATTTGTTATGCGAGTGCGAGATCCATATCAGATGCGAGATGCGAATGCGATCAAATCCATATCGAGATCCAGATCCGAGATCTTATAGTTCAAAAGCTTACGCACAAAGGCTTCATCCTCTTGTTTGAATGCAGCCCATGAAGAAGATAGTGCGTGGGAAATTCCTTCCAAGACCTTGTGCATGTGCTCTCATCTTCCAGTTGAAGCCTTCATTGAATTTTCATTCACCCTGAGTGCTTTCCAGAATTTTTAATTGCTCATATGCAATTAAAAATAAGGATGATGAGTTATCTACGGCCAACCTTGCAGCGATGCATGTACAATGAAAAAGCTGCAAAAGCTTGAGGATAAAAGAAGACAATGCGGAGGCAAAATTCCAGCTTGCTTCCAATTCCAACTGCTTGCAATTCCATCTTGTTTCCAGATCCAGTGCTTCAGATCTTTCCAGATCCGAGTTTGAATCATTGCGTGCGGACATGAAAAAGGATAAAAAGTCGCTTTCCTCTTCCTTCTTCTTTCCTCCGAAAAAGTCAGCTTTCCTCTTCCTTCTTCTTTCCTCCGACAAAGTAATTGAGCGATCAATTAAATTATACAACTTAAGTGATTGGTTTAAAAGCCATTACTTGAAGAAGTCAACTACTTGGAGATAGGTGGCGGACGTGCAAAATAGAAGGTTCTATTTTCAGTTGCAAATCATACATGTCATGCAAAGAGGAATTCCAGGAAGGAGATTGCCAGTTGTTTCTTTTTCGACTTCCACATGTGCCAGTTCAACTAAAGCTTCCAGCTTGTAATTGCCCCTCTACATTCTATAAGTAGAGGAAGAACCTTCGGGTTAATGATCGATCAGAATTTGTAAGCAGCAATCTTGTGTTCTAGACTTTGTGCTGAACCCTTGAGAGCAACTTGGAGCAAAGGAATACAAAGGAGCAGGTTTCCGGAGAACTTTGTGTCACGGTGTACTGTGTTTCTTGCTTTGAATCTTAGATCTCTTGATAAACTTTGTGTTATTTTAGATCTAGATCTAGAGCTGCCTTTGTTTTATAATTCTGTGTGTTCATATCTATTAAGTTTCTTCTATGTGCATGTAATTAGCTCTGCTATCTACTAATTGGGATGCACATCTTCCCCATTTCTTCTCTGTATTTCCTTTACTTCTTTCTTCTATAACTTTCCTTTCTTAAACAGCTGCTTACTTGCTGCAGAACTTCTTAGTTATGGTTCATGAACTAAGTGGTTAAAGTAAAACCCCTGATAGATAATAACACACAGAGCCCAAAACAAGGGCCTCGTGAATTATTAGGCATCAGGCTGAAAGAGGCATAGGCTCAGCGTCGAGAGGAATGAGAACAATGCCGGCTCCTCCGCCGCACTGGCATTTGGATCCATCGAAGAAGAGGGTCATTGGATACGACTCCTCCCTGAGTGAAAGAGTGGCGATGAGTTCGTCAGGGAAATTAAAATTGGTAAATTGTTCCCCAGGTAAAGGGGCTTCCGCGAGTTGGTCTGCAATAGTTTGTCCTTTGATTGACTTCTGGTGTATAAATTCAAGGTCGAGATCAGCGAGGAGCAAAAGCCATCGGGCGATGCGTTGGTTTAGATGTGGTTTGGCGTACATATAATGAATGGGGTCCGTGTTGGTGATGACAAAAGTTTTGTGATTTAGGAGGTAGTGTCGGAGTTATGGTGTATACCTAGTCTCGTAATCCATGAGAGTATGACTTATATAATAAATGGCTTGTTCTCGATGCTCGAGTCACGATGTGCAAGCATAGCTCCTACAAAGCATGGTCGGTGGCGAAAGGTAAAGGTAGAAATGGCGATCGTCCCGAGGTGGGATAAGCACAAGTGGTCAAGAGAGATAGGCTTTGAGAGCCTCAAAGGCTTGGTGGCACTCTTCGCTCCATTGAAAGGAAATGTCCTTTTTAAGGAGGTGATGGAAAGGTTGACATCGATCCGAGAGTTGGGAGATGAAACGCCGGATAGATTGGAGTTTACCTTGCAAACTACGTAATTGTTTGAGGTTAGTAGGTGGGGAATTTCTAAGATAGCATTTACTTTAGATTGATCGACCTCAATGCCACGCAAAGAGATGATAAAACCAAGAAGTTTTCCCGAAAGGACACCAAAGACACATTTCTTTGGTTGAAGACGAACACAATATTGTAACAGGTGATCGAAAATAATGGTTAAAACATCGAGATGTTCACTGCGATGTTTAGATTTTCCAAGAAGATCATCAACATAATCCTCAAGGATAGTGTGCATAATGTCATGAAAATGTAAGTCATAGCCCGCTGATAGGTCGCACCAGCATTCTTAAGGCCAAACGGCATGACACGATAACAGAAGGTTCCCCACGGAGTTATGAAGGTAGTTTTATGTTGATCGGTCGGGGCTACCAAAATTTGATTGTATCCCGAGAAGCCATCCATGAGAGAAAGCATCTCATGGCCCGCAATGAGATCAACAAGTTGATCAATACTCGAGAGGGGGAAGTCATCCTTCGGGCAAGCGAGGTTAAGGTCCCAGAAATCCATACATATCCGAAGTCCCCCCGTTGCTTTAGTGACAGGTACAATGTTAGAAATCCATTGAGGATAGTCAATAGGCAAGATGAAGGAAGCGGAAAGGAGTCGTTGAAGCTCTTCTTTGACCAAGAGGGCAATGCGTGGATGCATTTTTCTTAGTTTTTGTTTAACTGGTTTGGCATCGGGTTTCAGGGTAATGTTATGGACAGCAATGTCAGGATCAATTCTTGGCATGTCAGCGTAGGACCAAGCGAAAGCTTGGTTGCGGGCACGAGAAAGGTAGTAAAGGCGGCTTGTTCTGATGCGTTAAGAGATTGTCCGATCTTCACAATGTGAGGATCATCCTCTGTGTGGATGTTGATTTCTATAGTCGACTCATTCAACATGGTTTAAGCTTCGATAGTAAGGCGTGTTGAATATAAGAGTCATTCGCACTCAAGGTAAGTGAGGATGGAGTCGTCATCCCTGGCACTCAACAACATTAATTAAAGGCAAATCCGCTTCGATCATGTCTAGATACAGAAGGGGAAGAGAAGATGGGTCCTCATTATCGCATTGATAAGTGAGAGGACCCAAGAAGATAGCGTTTATGAAAAAAAAAAGTTAGGAGGGATAGATTCAGGGTCTATCGACTTTGTGGGTGACAATGGCAAAATGGGTGATGATGGTTTAGTAGGGGTGACGTCGTCATCTTCCAAGATACAACTGACATGAGGTTTCTCCGGTGTAAGTGTTTCAGGAAATCCAAGACCACTATGATCTTTGTGTTTGCGTGTAGTCACGGGAATGATTGTATGTCGGCCTTGTTCATAAAGACCAAAACCAAAACTTTTCCAAGCACAACAAGTCAGGAAGGTGAGAGCGAAATGACGATTTGTCAGGTATTGAAAATTAGATTGGAAGGGAATCACACCAAGGGGAGGTTCAGGGGTAACGGAGAATGCGTCGACACCCCCATACATTAGGTTAGTGTGGCAATTAGGTGGCCCATAGGAGATTACCTCCCCCACACGACGGTCGTAGGTAGGATGTGCATGTAACTTTCCGTACTCCTGTGGAGTATGGAAAGAGCTAACATTATATAGGCGATACTCCCCCAGCGTAAGGCATTGAAAAACATCTACTAAGGGGTCTGAGGTTGGGATGTTATCTGCGGGAAAGGAAGTGGTATTTGCGACGGTGGTTTCATTGGTTGAAGGTGTAGGTGCGGTTGAGGTGGATGGTTGAGGTGTGGTTGAAGTGGATGGTTGGGTTGGATGAATGGGTGTCTTGACTGGTACAAGCACATCATTAGGGCGATATAACATATTACAGGTTTTGAAGGGGGGAGGATCAACTTTTATGGTGTAGTACTTCCCCTCGTACTCAAATTTTATGCATCTATGTAAGGTGGAGGGAACGCATCCCATAGCCCGGATCCAAGGGCGGCCTAACAACATATTATATTGGAATTCACCCTTAAAGACATAGAAGAGTTCGGGTAAAGTACATGGCCCTACATGAATGTTAAGGATTACGGTGCCTAAGGTAGAAGTAATAGCATCATTGAATGACCGCAACATGATGGGGTTGGCACACATGCAGCTAGAAGGGATATTCATTTGTTGGAAGGCTTTTGAAGAGATGATGTTTAGGCTAGCACCCCCATCAATCATAACACGATGCACCCGAATGTCTCGGACATAAGCTGAGATGAAAAGAGCGGGTTAGGATCTTCTACACCAAAGTCAACAATTTTGTCTTCGGAGAAACTGACAACAACGGCTTGCTGTACAGAGACAGAAGTGGTTGGGGAGATAGGTTGTTTGGTGAGTGAAGAAACATGATTGGGTGTTAAAATGGAGGCAATAGACAAGCTTTCGTTAGGTAAGACCTCTATCTCTTAAAGAATTTCAACGAGAGTTGTGGATGAGATTCAGAGGTCTGAATGAGATCATACAAAGTGTCATTTTTACAGGTGATTGGTGAAGTTGTTTGATCATGGTTCGGTGGGCAACTCCATTAGAGATGGGGTAGGTAGGTCCACGAATAACCACTTTAGGTGGTGGTGCAATCGGGATGGTGGATGGAGAAAGAGAGGCCATAGGTGTGCTTTCTTTAGCTTTCCCATTGTTTTTCTGCCCTCGAGTAACAACACTAATCATGTTAATCTCGTGAAAATGAGAGGAGGAAGACGGTAGGGATAAGTCATGGTCTTCGAGCGGTGGGGTTGTAATAATGATAGATCTTGGTGAGGCGGGGATAGGTGGTATAGGAGAGGGGATTGAAGCTAAAGGTCTCTCCCTTCGTAAATTTTCTTTCTTAACCTTTCTATCTGAGAGAGGTGACTGGCGAAGAATGGCTTTCAAAGCTTTGCATCCCTCTACATCATGGCCTGGTGTGTGGTGGTAAGCGCAGATTTTAGACTCATCATAACCTATAGGTCGAGGTTTAGATGGATCACAGGGTCTAAGTGGGGGTAGGGAAATGGTCACATTCTCCACCAATATAGCAAGGATTTTGGCATAAGACCCTTTGAGCGGGTCAAATTTAGAGGAAGATGAGGCTTTTGACTGGGTAGGTTTCGGTAATGACTGGGTATGGGTGGTGGTTTAGCCAAGGGTTTTGATAATTGGATTTAACTAAACGTGGCTTCTTTGATGTAGAAGTTATGTTTAGCTGGTTAGATGATGAGGCCACCGATGATGTGGTATCAGGAAACAACCACGGAGAAAGAGGAGTGACAACAAACAAATCCTTTGATGATGGAGTTTGTTTAGGGTTGATAGGTGGATAGGATACGTGGGGTGACGGTGTTGATACACCCATGGATCTCTGTATGGGTGCAGAAGGCGTAGGTCGTTTTAAAGAAAACGCAGGAGGTATGATATATTGATGCAAGGTGGAGGGATGAGGTCCCAATATGGAAGGTAGGTGTGACGGCGATGGTTTTAGTTGTGATAGAGGCATAGGTTGGGCTTGAGGAGATTGGGTCTGTCTCCTAAGTGGATGGATGGCTTTACTTTTGGATAAATCTAACCATTTAGGTGGGTGTGTTAGACTGGGAATTGGTGAGGTCCCAAGCGTAGGGGAAGGTTTGGTTAGGTCAATAGAGGTGGATGAGGTATTTGGTAGAGATGAGGGGGTGAAAATGAGGACATAGGCATTCTAAGATTTTGTAAACACTTTGGGTATATGGTAGAGGCGTCTGGATCGGTCATCTGCATTTGAGTAGAATATGGTGTACACAAACGTTCCCATAGGACTCATCTATCTTCTGAGGGATGACAATCCTCACGTGTGAATAGGAACTTTTGTATGGAAGCAAGGTGGGTTGTGATCCCGATCCACTGTGGGTGTAATACAGGGGGTAAATGAGGCACTGTATCCATGGGTGTTAAGAGGTCAACCGGTCACTGAAAAGATTTAGGCGATGAAGAACTAATAGGTAGGAGGGCATGTTTGAGAGGATCCGTCATGATTAAAGAATTTGGTGATGCCGGTTCAAGGGGTTTCTTGTCTAAGGATGACAAAAGAAGTGGCGAGCCTTCCTCTTGTGCAGCAAGAGTGGTAGAAGGAGATGTTTGGGAAATAGATAAGTTAGATAACATCCGCTCATAGTCTTGCAAGGATGTGGTGTAAGAAGGCTCATCTGTGAGAAGAGAACTCAGGCGGTTAATTCCTTTATGGGGAAAGGAATGGCAAGGATTTCATCTTGTCTTGATGGTGGTGAAGGGGGTTCGGGTCCCTGCGTTAGTGAAGGGGCTTGATTCAGAATTTTCTCGATAGAGGCTTTTGGTTGGGAGTCGAAGACTGCATGGATTTCATGAACACTCTCCTCGGCTAAGATATCTTGGTTTATGTTACTGTTAGAAGAGTGATTTGGGAATGGTTTGTTGAAAATTTTCAAATTCCGGTTAGCAGGGGCGTTAGGATTATCGAGGGCTATATCCCCTACATCAACCATTTCCTGCACTATGTTTTTCAACATCTTGCGGTTTTGATATTGCGTCCCTTCACGCGGTGGAGGATACGAGAAGTCATTTTCTTTGTACCAAGAAGGTATAGCGACGGGTGGAATCAAACTGGAGTGAGGTTTAATAGAGTAAGGTAATAGCTCCCGCTTTAAGCAATTTTTCCAATATCACACCATAAGTTTCTCCCAAGGGAGTGTAATTGATGGGCTTAGCTTTATACTTATAGGTGGTTTTGGCGGGGTATTAGATGGTGGTTGGGATTTGACCATCACCGTGTGTACAGCTCCTTTTGATTTCAAGCAAATCGATGTGTGAGGATTGGTGGTGTTAGGTTTTTTGGTGGAGTCTTGGGTTTAGAAATTGGGGTTTTTGTTGCGCAACCGCAATTTCTCTTCCTCTAAGGCTCGAATCTCTAGTTTTCGAGCCATAGTAAAGGCCTCATCGAATGTGCGGAAAGTTTGAATTTGGAGGGTAGGAGAAATGTTCTTAGCGCAGGCCCGCGTAAAGAGTTCGATAAGTTCGGCCTGAGGCAAGGCATACGTAAGTTGGTTGATAAGGCCCCGCCATCGTCCAACAAAATCTGCGATAGATTCATCTTCAAATTGTCGGATAGCATAGAGGTCGGTGATAGATACTTTCTTGGCAATGTTAATGGAGAAATGATCCAAGAAAGATTGGGCTAATTGGTTAAAAGAGAAGATTGAGTGCGGGTTAAAGTAATCGTACCACTCCAAGGCGGGTCCCGATAAGGACATGGGAAAGGTGCGGAGTAGTAAGGCATTGTCATGAGCAATCGAGATAGCAAGCATGTCTAAATGATCGCAAGTGTTGTTGAGGATTCTCCTTACTATTAAAATGAGTAAATTTTGGTAATTCCCATTGAGGAGGATATGAATGAAGGGGGACGTATGGGTGGATAGGCTCCCGACAAACTTACTCATATGTCAAGTCGCTACGACTTCCTGAAAAATAGAAGCCTCCAAATTTTACATCTTGTCCATCATTTGTTTGATTAAATCGGTAGTTGGATGAGATGATGGTGCGGCTGCCATAAATGGAGTAGGATTAGGCAAAGGGCCACCATTGAGACAATGGTGGGGTTGAATGTTGATAAGGTATTGAGGACAAATATGTTGAGGTGACCGAATAGGGATGTCCTATATATGATGTTCAAGTCACCGGATACGTGTGTGGAAATGAAAAGTAGGTGGAGCTTGAGAAGGGAAGCTTGTGTGGATAGGTGACGAGAGAACAAGTTATGAAAGGGGCGATCACGAGAAAGACGAGGTAGGAGCACTCGGTGGTAATGATATGTTGGGCTCTAGATTAACCAAAGGAAAGCCAATTTGTGCCGTATGAACCCCAAAACCACCGAGTTGGGAGACGGGGCTAAAGATGCGATGCAAAGCGGAGTTATCGGTGGAGAAGGAGCTAAATGAGCAGCTATACTAATAGGCATGCCAACAAGAAGTTGACCATCGGGTGTACGGTAAAAGGCATGAGACAAATAGTATTGCATGTGCTAGGATTAGCGTCTAAAAATTTCACAAATTCCTTATCTCCTACAGGGATTTTGGGAACCTCGCTAGTGTCCGTAGGATTCCCCACAGGATATGAAGGGGTTGATTCAGGCAAAGGCATGGAGTAGGCATGTGAAACCATGGTTGCAGCTTGTTTCCGAGTGATAACAACCATGGACAAGAGTACACAGCAAGGATGCAATCTATCGAGAATGTAAGCAAAGCAACAAAGTGTTGGAATTGGTGGGTTGCTGGTTTTGGGAACTGTGAAAGACAGAAACCGATATCGGTCAGGTAACCGATGTGGTCCAAAGCTATGAATAGCCAACATCGGTAAGTTAAACCGATGTCAGTATAATAGGACCGATGTAAGAAGCTGTAGGAAGTTGCTCATTTAGGGTTAACAGTGCTTAGTATGCCTACCAAACTGTTCTGAAGTGATCACAGAAAACAGTGTATGACAGAAAAACAAAACCACAAACAAGCAAGATGCACAAGCAAATTAACAGACTAACCCTAGGATTAGTTTTAATCACTTTGGGCTTATGCCTTAGACGCAAGATGATGTCAATCCTAAACAAAGACTTAGGGGAAATGTCAAGTTTGTTTTGGCTTATAAGGTTACCTCAGTCGGGTGGAGGAATACCGCGGAAAAAGGGGGATGTTTGAGTTGTTGTGTTAATTATGATGTGATTCGGTATGTGTTGTGTAGTGAAAATAAGATTAATTTCTTGTCAATACCGTGGATATGACCCCACGTGTACGACTCTACGTTCACTAGAATTGAAAACAACAAGCAAGAATGTGATGCACGTGTTTTAAACCCAAATCGAAAATGATATTCGATGAAGCAAAGATGACTTTCACTAATGCAAAGATGTGAAAGCAAGACAAATTCTTTTACCAAATAACAGAATATCTTGTGAATATTTTAGAAGAAGAAAAAAAAAAGTGTGCTCCCTATATGAAAGCAAGCAAGAAATGAAAGAAACCCAAAATGGGTCCCACTGTGTGCAAAAAATGTTTCACACATAAATTCTTCCGTTCTGGAATAGAGTTGCTTCTATCTTTTCATTCCTTTGAGAAACAGATAAGGGTTAGGGCTAGGATGAATACCCGAATGTTGAGAGGGTATGCGCGTACCGTAGAGAGATCAGATTGATTGTGAAGAACTCCTTTTTGTATGAGAACGACTACTGAAAATAAGAATACAAGACCACCGATTCTAATTAGATAATAAGTGAGGAACCGCCTTGAGCCTAGGAAATATGAGACTTCCTTTGAAGGTGGTCAGTTCCCCTGCTAATATGAATTAACAAAAATTCTAACAAATAAGCTATTGTCTAATTACAATTTATTTACCTTGTTAGAATAATAAAGAAAAGATCTGGTTTTGAATCACAAAGACCGATGCGATCACTATCACTAGTACTGGTTGCGGATAACCGATAAGCGGTAGGGGCAGTGATTTAGGGGCTTTGGTGAAGGTTGGCTATAAGATGGCTATATGATAGCTATGGTGCTTATAAGGCTGGTAAATGATTGGGGATAGGTAATGAGGTGATGGAGAAGACTCAGAGAGTATGGGGGCTATTCTTGGGGCAATGTAGGGGTAGAGGAATGAAAGTTAGATGGAGAGTGTTACCGGGTAGTGGATCTGGGAGTAGACTTGTAATTACTGTGATTCAGAAGTCCAAGAAATATTATTAAAAGAACGTACAAGACAGTACTTACTAGTTCCTGATGAAGATGCGGGTTCAAGGACTGTGATGACGAAGGCAGGGTTCAGGCAGGATGGTCTGACAATCCAAGATGAGCTATCTTCTCTCCCAATGCTTGGATGAGTGTCACTGGGCTCTGGTTACTCAGTTGTAGTCTTGGGCTCAATGTCCTTCTCTGCAAACTCCTCTCTTTTCTTCACTTGTCTCTGCTCGGCCAAGTGAAATCCTGATTCTTTCAATGACTTCTGATTCGGATCAATGAAAATCCCTACCCCTTGTTTTTGGTTGGGGGAGGTCATTTACTGAAACGATGGCGATTCACGTGTCGACGGCGGTCAGTAGGAACCGATTTCTATAAGTCAAAGTGGGCTATTTTTAGTAAAATAGCCAACTTTCCCTCCTTTTCTCTCGAGGGATTAGTTGTGGGCTTGGTCAAGTCATTATGAGGTTGGTTTTGGGTGCGGGTGAGGATTCATTAGTCATGGGTGTGGATGTAGACCAAGTTATAGGTCTTAATTAGGCTAGTTTAGGGTTAGGACTAGGTCATGATGAGGTGGTGAAATGAGGTGGTAGGTTTGGAGATGTGGATTTATTAATTATAAGGTAATTAATAAATAATTGTGTAAGGTTTAGGTGATGAGGCTAGGTTACGAAATAAGATGCGGGGCACGGGGGGTCATAAGACACAAATTTGGTGTCTATAAGAAGATAACTACCACTACCAAGATGACGCAATAATGTATAGTATGGTAATAGTCAAAAGTACAATAGGAATGTTGTGGTAAAAAGTAAATATTTGTCGTAAGTGGTCTAGTAATGTTAAAATGTCACGAGTTGGAGTAAGTAAAGAAGTAGGGTCTACATGATTAGGAATTAGAAATATTATATTGGTAATAAGGACAAGGAGTGAGGTCATAAATATTTTGTGTATTTTATTTGTAAAAAGTCTAAAAATTTGGAACCCATGTGAAATGATAAGGTTTATTTTATCTTAAAAGATAAGCTTACATGTACGAGATAAGAGTTAAGGTATGGAATATGAGTTGTCGAGTAGATTTCTTATCTTATCTTAGAGATAAGATGGATAAGCCTGGAAGTTCTATAAATAAAGAGGCCACCCCCTCATTCAGCATAGAAGGAAGTAGTGAGAAATATTTTATGAGTAAGTGTGTAAAGGTAGCCATCATTTTGAAGATGTGTTAAAGAAGCTATTAAGAGGTGTAATTGTGAAGTTTCTCCCATAGTATTGGTGGAAGGCAAGTGACGTCGGTAACACTTGAAGTACCTCATGGGTGAGATTGTAACAATTTCATGCTAATATTATAATTTACTCGATATATTTTAGATTTATCATCATTCCTTCTTATCATATTCTATGGTATTCTTGTGTTATGTTTGTTGTTGTGTTTCCAGATTACACCCACCAAACTAAAAGTTGTGCATTAGTTAATAATCATAGCACAGGAGTTCCCGTGAAGAATTATCATAGTCTTGGATTGGTGATGACATTTTGGTTCCATTGCCAAGACCATTCCTCATTGGTGGATTTTACGGATAGATATTCCCACTTAGTCAAAAATAATTTGGAGGTTAACCTTGTTTTTACTGTGGCATAGTAGTTACATAGTAGTTACCGTAGTAAAGTCACTTTTTACCATGAATAGTATTTACCGCAGTAACTTAAATTTTTACTGTGAATAGTGTTTACCACAGTAAAGTTATTTTTACTTGCAGTAAGTCAAGTTTTACCATAGTTTACCGTGGTCATTTCTATTTTCTATTATAGTGATTCCAATTATTTGTGCACATAAGTCTTGTTGATTGTACTTGTGGGTTGGTATTTCTTTGTGGTTACTTTTAGAAATGGGGAATATTCCTATTTTTTCAGCCCAATCTAATGAAGATGCTTCCTCTTTCATTCCGAGTTTAAACGATCTTGTATTTGTAATGGCCTTCTAAGAAGGAACAATGGACTGAATTTTTTTCCTACCTTTTTAGATGGTTCAGCCCTTAGGTGGTTTGAGAAACTAGGTGATAATGTGAAAAACTCATGGGATTTATTAACTAAAAGTTTTCTTGAAGAATTTGGTGAACAACAAAAAAATATGTAGATCTCATGATCGATATCACAAATCTATCCCAAGGAGATAAGGAGAAGATAAGGGATTATCATGCTCACATTCTAGAGCTAAGGAGGAAGCTCAATGCCCGGATCTGGAAGGAAGGATTAACGGATGGGTTAATGAATGGTGTGGATAATCTCCTTTTGTAAGCACTTCATTCTTGGGATGAAGCCGAGATCGAGAACGAGTGAAGTATGACCGCCCACTAGCATTGAACAAGTAAAAGAGATTGCAAGAAGGCAAGAAGAAAGCATGGAAAAGGAGCCCAAAGAAATTGTTGCTAAAGTAGAGCCTACACCAGCACCTTTGGTTTAGAATCCACAACTACTCTCGGTGAGCACAAATATTTATCCTAGTACATCTACCGAGTATGAAGATCTCTCAAGAAGATGGGTGAGTTAACTATTAATCTTCTTGAGGGGAAAGAATTTAGTTCTCGGGGGAGGAGATAGAGGTCCAAAAGAAATATTTCGAAGTTGTATGTTATGGTTATTATAAAAGGGTCATTATAAGTATAATTGTCGAGATAGAGATTCTACATCTAGTACAAGAGATAATGATAAAGCAAAAGCACTGTGAATTCTTTTGATGTAGTAGATAAGAGCATAAATAATGAAGTAGATGTGTTTTTAACAAAAAGAAAAAGAAAAAGATAATCAAGATGGAAATGATCCTAAGAAGATGAAAGGAGAAACTAGTAAGAAAAATAGGAGAAGAAAGTTAGGTGTGTAGGATTTTCTGATTTCACAGGGACAAGGACCATACTCCATCTTAGAAGATCTGTCTAAAAGGCCTACAAATATTACATATGGTCAACTCTTGGCTATGTCTTCTGAGAAGAGGCGGGAGCTGCGAAGTGGACTCAATGCTTGATGAAGGAAGGAGGTTGAGGTCTCTATTTTGGAGGCAGAGGTAGATCCCTATGCTCCATAAGCTGAGGTATTATGTAATGGTATTTCAATTCATGATGTCTTAGTTGATGGAGGTGCTACAGTTAATGTAATGACCAAGTCTGTAATGAATATGTTGGGTTTAAAAATTGATCGCCCCTCAACACTTATGTTAAGGTTATTAAATAAGGGAAAAACTAAACCAGAAGGTGTAGTTTCAAATGTGGCAATATCTTATGGGTGTTGTATGTGTGGTAGAATTTTAGGTGATGAAAAATGAGTGCTTATTGCGTACCCAATGTTGTTGGGAAGGCCATGGCTAAGGAGAGTTCATGCAAGAAACTACTGGAATGAAGGCTTCATGACACTTGGACATGGTAGAGAGAGGGTGAAGATAAATGTGATCCCTCGGCATCATAAGGTAGAACCTGTGGATTCAAGTGATGAAACTGATGATTAGACATCCTCTGATTACTTTAGTACCAATGAAGTGGACACAGAAGATGAAGAAAGTGAGGTTGATGTTTCGGTCATGGATATCCTTCTAGTCACACCGACTCATGAACCCATAAAATTATCTGAAGAAGAAATTGATGATTGTCTCCAACAAATAAAGATTGGTGATGTTGTGATGGAGAGTGAGAAGGAATGCTACCTCCAGCTCTTTTGAAGGTACATACACCTATTCACTTTTGATTACAAGGAACTTCGTCAAGTAAGTTGGGTAGAACATTCTATTGAGTTGGTAGATGGTGTTAAGCCCATAAAGTAAATGCCATATAGAATGAATCCTAATTTTTCCAAGACTGTAAAAGAAGAAATAGATAAGTTGCTTGATGCAAGATTCATATTTGTTGTGGAGAATTCAAAATGGGTTTCTCCCATTATGATCTCAATAAAAAATAATGGGAATCTACGTATTTGTGTTGATTATAGGAAGCTCAATAAGACAACAAAGAAGGATCATTACCCTCTTCCATTCTCAGATTAGATCTTGGACGAAGTAGCTAGTCAGAGTGCTATAGTTTTGCTTTGATGGATATAATGGATACAACCAAGTTCGTATAGGAGAGAAAGATTGGCTAAAGACCACGTTCACCACTCCTTGGGGAACGTTTTATTATAGAGTTATTCCTTTTGGGTTTTGTAATTCTCTGCAACGTTCTAGTGTTTGATGAATAGGGTGTTCGAACCCTACATTGGGAACTTCATCGAGTATTTCGGATGATTTTTGCATCTATGGGAGCAAGATGGACCACCTGCACTAGATGGAGACAACATTTCAAAGGTTAGATGAAGCACAAGCCTCACTAAACCCTACAAATTGTGTCTTTAGATGTTCTAAAGGCGTTTTGTTAGGGCATGTTGTATCCAGAGATGGTATTGTGTTGATCCCGATAAAGTTTCAAAATTAAAGAGTTACCATTTCCTATGAATAGAAGTAAGTTGAGATCATTTTTAGGCCATGTGGGTTACTATAGAAGGTTCATCAAGAATTTATCAAAGATTACACATGACCACTAACCTAGTTCTTGAAGAAGAGTGTTACTTATGAACCAGGAAATAAGGTGCATGAAACTTTTGAACAACTGAAGGAAGCCCTGGTGTCTTCACATGTTCTAAAGAATCCAGATTGGAGCAAGCCATTCATTGTGTACACTGATGCCTCAGATGCAGCACTAGGAAGTACTCTGAGCCAAAATGATGAAAATGGGAATGAACATCCAGTTTACTTTGGGAGTAGACAAATGAGTAGTCTTGAGTTAAATTATCTGTAAATCAAAAAGAGGCTATAGCTATCATTTTTACTTGTAAAGAAGTTTAGGAATTACTTGCTAGGTAAAAATTTATAGTTGTAATAGATCATCAGGCTCTAAAATATATTGTAAATAAGCCTAACCCATCAGGGAGGATAGCAAGATGGATAATTTTGCTATAATAATTTGAATTTGATATTATAGATAGGCCAAGAAAGAAGCATGTCAATGCAGATGCACTCTCTCGAGCCTATGATGGTTTAGGTTTATCTTGTGATGAAGATGATTTCCCAGATGCAACATTATTATCCCTTGACACAATCCCTAGTGAATACATAGATATTTGGAATTATCTGAATGAATTCAAGTTTCCTGATGGTGCCAATGCAAAGACTAAGAGGAAGATTACTCAAGCCAGTCATCCATATTCTATTATGCATGGAGTATTATTTCGAATAGGACCTGATGGACAGTATAAGAGGGCAGTTGGACATGATCAAGGGAAGGAGCTGATAGAAGAATTCCACAATGGTACATGTGGAGGGAACTTCTCTGGACAACTTACAACAAGAAGGATCTTGGATGCAAGTTATCACTGGCCCACTCTTTTTAGAGATTGTTATAATTATTGTAAGACATGTGATATTTTTCAAACACATGGTAATCATAAGACTTCATTAGCTCCATTATGCCCTATTCTTCCACTTGGTCCCTTTGAAAAGTGGGGAATAGACATTGTAGGTCCACTTCCAACTACCCCACTCCAAAATAAATATATTGTAGTTGTCCACATTATTTAACCAAGTGGGTTGAAGCTATGCCATTGAAAACAACTTCCATGGATTAAGTGGCAAGGTTCATATATGAATGCATTGTCACCGATTTGGTTGTCCATTAGAAATTGTAACAGATCAAGGAAGCCACTTCATTAATGAGGTGGTAGAAGCCCTAGTCAATAAATTTTCTATTAAGCATATGAAGGCAACAACATACAAACCAAGCACAAATGGACAGGTAGAATGAACAAATTTTGTGTTATGTCAAATTCTAGCAAAAGATGCAGCCTTGCAGGTACATAAGTGGGATAAAAGGATTCATGCAGCATTGTGGGCATATAGGGCAACATCAAAGTCAGCAACAAGATACTCCCCATTTCAGTTGGCTTATGGCATTGATCCAGTTCTTCCTATTGAGTTTGATATTCCCACTATGAGAGTTATGAAAAATGAAAGGATGGATGAAAGTGATTCAGTAAAAGAAAGGTTGGTACATCTTCATTTGCTAGAGGAAATGAGGGAAATAGCAAAGGATACAAGCTATAAGAAGAAAATGAAGCAGAAGGAATACTTTGATCAAAAGATCCATTGGTCTCCATTTCATGTGAATGACTTGGTTCTAGTATATGATTCTAGATACAAAAAAAGAAGACAGAGAAAATTTCTTCCAAAATGGATGGGGCCCTACAAAATAGCAGTTGTGCATGAAAATGGTACGTCTGACTTGGAGGAATTGGATGGCACTCCCATTACAAAATGGGTCAACCATGACAAGTTGAATATTTTCCAAGCACCAGAATAGTCTACTCCGAGGATGGAGTAGAAGCCAGGAAGGGGGAAGATGTCAAAACTAAAATTTTCCTCCGTGATTTCTATTTCATTAATGTATGTATGAGGAATAGGATGTTGTTAAGTGTAATTATTAGTAGCGTCCGATAGAAGATAATGGCGCTGCTAGTACGATGCCGCCAATAATGTATAGTACGGTAATAGTCAAAAGTACAATAGGAATGTTGTGGTAAAAAGTAAATATTTGTCATAAGTGGTCCGGTAATGTTAAAATGTCAAAGTTGGGGTAAGTAGAGAAGTAGGGTCTACACGATTAGGAATTAGAAATATTATATTTGTAATAAGGACAAGGAGTGAGGTCATAAATATTTTGTGTATTTTATTTGTAAAAAGTCTAAAAATGTGGAACCCATGTGAGATGATAAGGTTTATCTTATCTTAAAAGATAAGCTTACATGTACGAGATAAGAGTTAAGATATGGAATATGATTTGTCAGTGGATTTCTTATCCTATCTTAGAGATAAGATGGATAAGCCTGGAAGTTCTATAAATAAAGAGGCCACCCCCTCATTTAGCATAGAAGGAAGTAGTGAGAAATATTGTATGAGTAAGTGTGTAAAGGAAGCCATCATTTTGAAGGTGTGTTAAAGAAGCCATTAAGAGGTGTAATTGTGAAGTTTCTCCCATAGTATTGGTGGAAGGCAAGTGAAGTCAGTAACACTTGAAGTACCTCATGGGTGAGATTGTAACAATTTCATGTTAATATTATAATTTACTCTGATATTTCAGATTTATCATCATTCCTTCTTATCATAGTCTATGGTATTCTTGTGTTATGTTTGTTGTTGTGTTTCCATATTACATCCACCAAACTAAAAGTTGTGCATTAGTTAATAATCATAGCACGAGGAGTTCCCGGTGAAGAATTATCATAGTGCTTTGAATTGGTGATGATACTCCTCCATGGGATATCCCGCACGTGCGAAGTGGTAGATGAAGCTTGAGCTAATTGCTTCTTTAATGTGAGCAAGTTGTTTGCCATCTTTTGGAATGCCGGATCTGATGAAGTGGCTTGAGAAGGAGTTAAAGCCTTAGGTTTGGATAGCTCTCATTTTAACTCACTAGATATAAGCAGGTTGTCTTCTATCCAAATGGCCACAGCTTGAGCGAGGACCAAGGTGGTGATTTGTTCTTGTAAGAGTAAGAAACTTACTCTTGAGCTCATGGCATTCACAAAGAAACACTTTTGATTTTTTGGTGTTGGCAACATGGCAGGTGGCACACAGTTAATCAACGAATTGAAATGGGTGATAAAATCACACATGGTTTCATTGGCCTCCTTCTTCAAGTGAGTAATCTTTGATAGTAACACAAATGCATCTTCTGAAGGCTTATACCTATCTTCAAATGCAATTCGTAATGTGGCCCAACTGGTAATAGATCCGGTCGGCAAGTGTTGGAACCACTCTGCTATAGGTCCTTGCAAGGTCTCTAGAAAGAGGTGTACCGACATGTCTTCATGGGTCACATCTAGGATGCTACATGACATAATGAATGCATATATATGTGAATCCATGCTTTGATTTCCATTTGCCATAAAATCTTGGGAAATTCTTGTGGTTTCCATGACGCAGTGATGCGTGAACTAGATGCGGCAATGCAAGAGGGCCCATAGTGTTTCCCCATGGTAATGCCATTTGAAAAGTTGGAAAGAGGACACGAGCCGGGAGTATAGTTCCACTTAGCAGCAAAGCACTACAAATTGATGTGGAAGCCCCTTGTGAAATCTGGTTCTTTCGTGGAGGTGAGGCACTTCACAGCTAACCGATCACCAACTCAACAACATGAAGCGTTCTCGTGTAATATTGAAATTGTGCCTCAGAAGTAGATCAAAGATAGGATCAACTTCTCCATGAGCTCTTGCTGCTATGAGTAAATGGCTCATCCGCTAATGTATCTGTTGTGTCCAGTAGTGATTTTAGAGCGATTTATAAAAACTCTTTTTGTTTGTACTTGCTGATTTTTTTATTTTTCTGACGAAAATCAGCAGCATGTACTTTTCTAAATATTTAATTTTATCCCTCTTTTGAAAACCGATTGCGGTTTAATGAAAAATATTAGCAAGGATAAAATGATGGTTAACTTAGTAACTTGATTTTCAGATTTTAGATTTGATTTTTACAAGGGTTTGAAAATATTTGTAAAACTATCAGAATCTCAGATCTATGAAAATACAAAAAAAATTATAAAAACTCAACGAACTAAAGGTTTCTAACTAGTCTCGATCTATGGATCTCTTAAGAAAATATTCAGTTTGGATCACTTTTGCAAAAATTTGGATTTTAAAAAAAGAGTTAAGATTTGCAAACAGGTAGTGATTTTAGAGCAGATTTACAAAAACTCTTTTTTCTTAGTCTCCCCAGTAGCTTTAAAAATTGTTGGTGTCTTTTAGTTGACATAACACTCACATAGATTTGGTTCTCTCCCCAATGCAGAGTCACCAAAAAATGTTGGTCTGAAAATCATCGAGGTGGGCGAGATCTATGGATGACAACAGCCAACAGTGTGCGAGCATAGCCCCTCTTTGAGACAGTAAAGTGAAACTAGTTTATTGCTATTCTACCAGAAGGAATTTTTGCAAGTCTTATAGTATTCTCGCCTTTAAGGGGGTTTGGGATCTCATCCCAATGGAGTTAGTTCCGACGAAGAAGAACAAGGAATGAAGGAATAGAAGAAAGATGGATCTCGAAAGAAGAAAAGAAATGAATTCCCAAGTAGAAAGGTCGGAGGGTTTATGTTTTGGGCGGTAGTAAATGTGAGCCAAACTTACTCATATAAACAAAAAAAGTAATACTTGATAAACAAATGACAAAATCATATGTGAATGCAACAAAATAAGCATGCGAGATCTAACTTAAGAAAGATCTAACACATAACACAGAATTCAACACAAAGTCTCAATTTTTGTATTAATATTTGTTCACACATTAAAGAAAGCTCAAAGTCTTTCTCTCCTCACTTCTATTTTAATACAAATTTGCTTACCTCGAATAGTACAAGTATCCAAGTATTTATAGAAGGAGAAGGATAAAGAAGACAAAAAGGAGCTAACCACTATTTACAAAATATTTAAAAGCCATATGTTGAATTTGGGGCAATTTGGTGAATGAAAACATCCCATGGTGTAACATGGATGATGTCATCATTTGTGTCAACATACTTTTAAATACTTTTACAAAAATGAGATTTATCCTAGGAGGAAGGAGCCTATTCATTGTCATCCCTTCACTTGAAAGGAGTGTGTCTTGCTTCGCTCATGATAGGTAATGTCAAACTGATCTCGATACTCCATGAACTTGCTGACCATCACCTAAAGTTGATCCTAAGCTAGACCCTTAGTGTGATCCCTAATGACTTCACAATTTTCTCATTCATCTCTGAGTCTTTCTAAGAGTTTGAAGTATTCATTACCTGCCTCCATCAGGTATCCAAAAAAGTTGCGGTAGGCCAGAAGGTTGTTGATAGATTCTATATCAAAAGTGGCCTCTGACGCTAAACCTGCGACGTGATTTCCTTGATAAGTTGAATAGTATCATCTACCTTCCTCAAGGCGTATGTTGCATCGAGCAACCCTAGAGACATTCGTAAGACAATCTTCTCCATTTGATGCATGGCATACAAGGCTTCCTCCTTGATTTTGTCTATCTTTTCCAGACAAACTCGATTTGGTCTACCCGATAGTCTAAAGAAGCAAGGACTTTTTGGGTGCTCACAGCTGATCAAAGACGCCAAATTTCAAATTTCACCAAGTCATCAATCTGGCGATCAAGCATCTTCTCGAACATCTCATGTTGTAACTCTGACATGGTTCAACTCTTCTAGATAGGCCTGTTATTTCCTCGGATTTCCTTTTTGTTTGATCTATATTTTGATAGAGCTCTGTGAACTTTGTAATCAATTCCTCACTATCTTTGAGGATCTACTCTCTCCAGCGGCATTCTTGCTACACCTTGCTTGCCAATCTTGGTGTACTCATTTATCTTCTCTGACTAATAACTTTGGGAGGGTCGGTGTGATCATAGCCATAGGAGGGGCATTGCCCATCTTTTGCAGGGCTTGGAGAAGATGCTTGTTTTTCTCTTTTAATATTCTCTTCTCTTCCTTTGCTTCTTGAAGCTTCTTGTAAAGGGCATCCACTACGGATAAGGCCTCTCCTTGCAGATCTCTGATGATGTTCCCATTGTGACTTGAGTCACTATAAAATCTGTAGGAGACAGATCTTCTTTCTTCTTTGTGAGATCAGGGTACACGATCTCCATAACCCTTTCACCTGAAGTGCTTTGAGAGAAGTGGGTTATAGCCTTTTGCTTCTTAGGCCCTTTAGCTGGAATAATGGAGAAGTCCATAGGTGCAATAGGGAATTTCCTCTTGTGTTAGCTCAGGTGTTCGGAGATCCATTCTGGACTTAAGGGAGTGGGACCAGAGGAAGAGGAGGAAATGGGGGTGGAAGAAGGAGCAACTGTAGTGGACATGGGGAAATGTGTCGAGACACTTGGTGGTAGCATTGAGAAAGAATCCAACACTCCAACACTCACGGGGTTAGGAGTCACTGCAAGAAAGTGAACCGTGGGGGCGGAAGGGATCTGTGAGATGAGGGAAGAAATTTTGTGGGACAGATACGCGAGGGAAGAGAAGATGGAGGAAGAGGGAGGGGAATGGTAGAAGATGGGGAAGAAGACACAACCAAAGGAGAGGTCTATTGAGTGGAATGAGGAGGGGAAGGAGGAGTGAGAAAGGGAATGATTGATACTTTTCTAGTTGTAGATGTGACAACATCCTGAGTGGATGTGTACATTGGAGCATTGGCCGCTTCTTCTCTTCTTGGGGACACTAAGTCCACAACTTGTTCCTCAGTGGTGGAAGGAGGGATTTCAAGGACTTCTTTCTAAGCAGTGCTTGCCTCTCCTTCTATATCTTTTCCTTTGCCTTTAGGCAAGTGTTTCGGCCTAGTGGGTGCATCGCCCAAGGGAGACGTGGTAAAGTCTACCCCAAGGTAGATGATATCATTTTTCTTACACCAATGCTCGGTGCATTACAGAGTGCCCTTGATCCTTTCCTCAATAGTCTGAGGGGCCTTGTTTCTATTAATTTCAGCAAATGATCAATTGTCCCCATCCATGTCTAGATAAACTTGATCAACTTCTTGATCAGTTGGCTGAAATCCTTTGGGATGATAGCCACACCATATTGAATGATCTCTTCCAGGGCCAGGTGGGAGTGATCCTTTCATCTAAGCTCAACTTTGTGATATAGATCGATGTAGATATCTTCAATCTGAGGGATGTGAATTGGATCGATCTTTGCCCTTGGAAGGAAATCACGAGGATCAAAGGTTGGCCTTACCAAGAAATTATGCTTCAAATTGAGTAATTCAAGCTCTGCAAACATCTCTCAAGATTTTCTCTATGAAGTGCAGTGTACTTGCCTACTGTGAGGGGGAATGGAGTTCCACCCTTCTTCCTTTTCAAACACTTCTCATGGTATGTGATAAGTTGTCTAGACAACTCTAATAGGATCAACTTGGGTCCCGCATACCTTAGCAATTTGGTGGGCTCTCCCAAGAAGTTAGCGGCTCTGAGATAGGTGAAAGTGGGGAATTGCGTGAATAACGCTCCCCACTTCTCTATGGTGGTGACCACACTTTTGGTCATCTAACCGTAAGTCATGTTGGGCCTCAAGAGGTAGATGACACCATAGAAGAAGACATCGTTGATTTTACTGAATTGGGCTATGTTGTTCTCCAGTCTTAACTCTAGATAGTACTCATATATTTTGACCTGGGGCCATACCCCATACTGATTCAATGCTGGGTAGTCCCTCTCTGAGGTAGCAGCATATACCACATAGGAGTTCATATAGAACCTCCCAGTTGTTGAAAGTTGTTGAAGTTGCTCCGAGATTGTGCTTTGCTGATAATCTCTCCCCATTCAAAACGTTGATCAAGAACATTTTTATTCATTGTTTCTAAATACTTGAGCATCCACTTGTGAAAGTAATGGGCATTAGGGAGCCCAAACACCCTACTCAGGAAGGTGATTGTGTCACTTAGCTCCTCTAAAAGTCACTACGATGAATGACTTGTGGCCACCTACTTGTCACCTTCTTATTCTTGAGGTACACCTCATTCATTAGCTGCATACATTTTTCTTCATTTTTAGTCCATGTCTTCATGCAGTCCTCCTGGCTCATCTGCTACAAAATTTCTGTGGTGAGGGATGCCCAACATGATCTCAAAATGTCGGGTCGTGAGGTTGATTATTACCTCACCCTTCTCATTTTTGACACATCTTGTGTCCTTATTGTAACAACGGCCCACCAACATCATGAACTCATTGTTGATTATGCTCACTTTGGGAGCCTGCGGCAAAGTCATGAGACCACTTTGCCAACTAATTTATCCACCCATGGGTTACTGTTACCTTCTTGGTTCTGGCCCAGAAGTCCTCCATGTCAATGTGCCTGAGTTCTGAATCTCTGATATCAAGATCACACTCTGCAAGAGATTCAAGCATCCTGACCCTTTGGTATTTATATTTCATTTCTTGCTCCATTAGCTTGGCTTTACCCTTGGACTTAGTTGGCTTTTTACTCGATGAAGACATGTGTGGATCTAAGTTCAGCTATTGATCAGGAATATATAATGATAAAGGAGATGATGTGGGGTCCACGAATGTGACAAATGGAAACACGTAGGGCTAACAGGAACATTGACAAGCACAAAGGAATAACTTTTCATGTTTTTTCAATTGTGAAGATGACAGGTTGATGTGCCAATATATAGCAAAAGGTGTAATAAATGTGCCACCACCTTTTCCTATGGTGCACTTAAGTGGATGTCGACACGAAGGGATTTGCGCCATGGTGCAGCTTTGAGAGGCGCAACATTTAGAGTGTCGACACTACGTTTTCAACATCCACAATGCACTTTAGAGAGTGATAACAAGATGGTGTTTGCGCCTTGGCGCACCTTTGAGAGGCACAACATTTGGAGTGTTGACACTCCCTAGAATGCACCAAAGGAGGTGAGGGGTGCAGTTTTGGTTGATGTAACACGAATGAAAACTATGTCAAACCCAAAAAGCTTGAGAGAGACCGAGTTCTATACACTAGATTTTCCGAAAAGGGATTTTATGCCATTCCGAAAGTTAAGGGACCTCAACAGGGGACCAAAATGGAAATTTTGGTATGGTTACCCTCAAAATTTCCCTTGTCAATTTTACAAGATAACACACCTATGCCCCAATAATTATTCCTTGTTGGGAAAGAAAGGAGGCCCATTTTTCATCATGTTAGTAGGTGGGAGACTTGATGGCCTTGAAAATGGCGGTGGGTAGTATGTGCCGAGAGCTCTCCAAAACGTCCCCTCCCACTCGATTATGAGCTTCTAATCGAAAGATATGGCCACCTGAAGGTACTTCAGGTCTGGAGTCTATTTGCACATATCCACATGGTGGCCCCACACATCTTAAGGTTTCACCCCCTCCTCTACACTCTTGAAGTAGCATCGTCGAGGCACCTGGTGTCATCCACGAGCCCGCTTTATTTCCTTTTTATTTTCCTGAATCCCCCTAGTGGTAGAGATGTTACACCTGACTTGAGACACGAGGAGGGATGATGCTTATTTGGAGACCATTCTTGGACTTTGCCCCTAGATTTGCGCTAGGTTGACGCATGGAGGCTTCCGCAGGCTTTGTCCCTTTCAACGACTATTTTGTCTCGATCTCGCCCATTCAAGGATGACTTTGTGGGACCTTGGATGCATGAAGAGTTGTCACCCATTTGGGGACCACCTTTAGATTCACCCCTTGAAAGAGCCCCGAGGATACATGTGGGGATTTCCACTGCCCTTCTTTCCTTAGGTGATTCGGTCTCAAATCAATATTACCTACCTTGTGCCCTTTGGTGAGTAAGGTGGCCCCACCGCATATAATGCCCAAAACTCTTTACGGTGGGATCCACGTAGCGGTTCTGAACTTGTGAAAGTGGGACACTTTACATCATCCGGGGCTGCTCCTTCATTTCCTCATGTCTAGCTTAGTCTCTTATGTTTGGCGAGGGGCAATATGTCCGACTTAGGACACATTGGGGGTTCGTGCTTATTTGGGACCTCCCTTATGGGTTGTGCCTTTGAATTTGCATCGTGAAGATATGTGGCTCCTCCCATGGCCTTGGAATTTTCATCGTATTACTCTATCCCCTCTTTGACTCGATCGTAGTAGTGGGTGGCGCTTGTTCAAAAACAACCTTTTAGGCTTGACCTTTGAAGATGTGCCGATTGGGAGCGTGGAGGCTTCCACAATATTTTTTCTATTTAGCCAATTCCATGGTTGTCTCGCCCCCATTTAGATTCCCGGCCACATGGCGAGCTCACACAATCATGGGGACCACTTTTTGATTCAATCTTTAGAGATGCACCGTTGAGGCACGTGGCACCCTTCTCAACTCCTTTTCACTACTCACTTCCAAACTCAATTTTGGGATCAACTGTGAGTCCACACAAGTGGGCCAACCCTTCCATTTTTCTGCAAGGTCATGTTCTACCAAATTTTCTGGGGTGTAAACTTTGGATAATAGTAACCCCCTCAAACTAGGGCCGATGAGGTCGAAGACGGAAGTGGTGAGTAGTTTGATAAAATGTGTAGGTGATGAAGATAGTTGGGGCATGATTTGAGTATTGAGGGAAAGCGTGATGGTCAACTCGGGTAATAGGTAATAAGTCAGGGTAAAAATTGGGTCATGGGTAATGACAATCAAATGTACACACACGTATAGATTGCAACACGGTACCAGGTTAAAGAGATTGCAAACTCTACATCATCCAAGTTTGATAGGTTTATCAAATAGGGTTGAAGTGATTCCGGTATCCAAGGTATAGGATATGGTCGGAAACACTACGTAGGTTAGGTGCAGGAATGTTTAGGTATGCTTCAAAGGCACCAAACGTTTGGTCGGGATAAATGACATGGCAATAGGCAAGGTAAGGTCGATAGGCCAAACAACACAGGTAACCACGTCGTAAGGTACAACGAGCTCGGAGGATCAAAGGTGACAAAAATTGGTTCAGAGTCAAGGGGTATAGGTAACAAAATGGGTAAGGCCAAGGTATAGGTAAAACAACAACTCCTAATACAAAAAAAAGGAAATGTAGGGGTAGGTTGGGTTTGTAGGTATGGTTCGAGGGTGTCGGGATGATAAAAATGGACATGGGCATGAATGGTTGCGGGAAAAAGGAATTTTAGCCATACCCAATCAATTATAAGGGTGGATGATGTCATTTATAGGGTGACCGATGTCGGTTGGCTAGAGCACCAATAGGACCGGCATTTTACCGTTGGAGGAAATGACAAAGTTTTTTTACTTTTGGCACTTTTGAGAGGAAAGTACAAAGGACTGTACCCGGCTGAGGTGGAGAGATCTGGTTGGTGAAAGGAGCTAAGTTTATGGGTCAATGAGATTGGGCGGACCGAGTTGATTGGTGGTGATATTCGAGGTAGATTTTGCATAGAAGAGGTGGGAGAAGGTTCGGGTGGGCCACCAGTGTAATGACCAATCATGTCACCACATAGATGATGCTGAGACAAGGTAAGATTTGATCTCATTCTTTGTTGGTTAGGTGAATTTGTTGGTAAAAAGTGGGTTTGGGTAGAAGTGGGTTTGAGGGTGGAGAATTAAATTTAAATTTGGAAGAAAATGGGTGAAAGAGGAAGGGTAGGAAGTGGTATGTAGGTTAAAGAGGGGTGGGGATGAATTTAGGTGAGATTGGGGTAGGAATGGGTGGGGTAGTTAGGTAGAAATGGTAAATTTTTAGAGAAATAGGGCAGGGTTTCATGGATTATCACCGTGATAGTGACCGACGTCGAGTCAGTGTTGGCCGACATTGGTGGGAGTTAGCCGACATTGGTCATGGATGGGGTGACCGATACTGAGTTTTGGGAGACCGGTGCCGGCTAAGAAGAACCGATGTCGGTCAACATTGAGAGAAAAATGGGCTAGGAGATGAGTAAGGGTGGGTGGGTGAGATAGGAAGGTATTGTTGAATGAAAATAGGTAGGGTAATAGTTATAGGTGGGGGTCAAGGGTGAATGCGGGTATGGTCAAGGTTTAATAATGTTATGGTTTGTTGGATGCAGGCGAGGGACTAGTTGCGAGATGCGGGATAGGGTACCTCCCCTATTGCTAGCGGTGTAGGGAGACATGATCAATGAGGAGTGGAGACACGTGACCAACGTGGGTCTAATCAGTATTCGACACTATAGTTGTATAGTGCATGATTTGATTCTGATGGTCGCTCTCATCGATAGATGGGATTATGTGACCAACATGTTCCATCTTCTCGACAGGTGAGATCACAATCACCTTAGAGGATGTGTATAGGATCCTGAGATTACTGATAGTGGGAGCGCAGGTGTACTCCATTTCATCATAGGCCTCGAGGAGATGATGTTGATAGTTTTGGAGAGGGGATGGCCGAGTTGAGATTCCATAGCGCCAGCATGAGTTATGGAGATATGTACCAGCCCATCCTGAGGAGATGAGGCTAGTAGTTTTGATGATGGAGATAGTGTGTTTTTTTACACCGCCGCCCGGATATGGAGGGTGGGATATTCTCATGGGAATTGATGGGAGTTCTTCATGATATGATGGAGGATAGGACCCGATTTGCATGGGCACTAGCCTACCTGGTGCAGTTATATAGGGAGCTATGGGCCTATGGGCCTATGGGAGGTTTCAAAGGTTCACCTTGTGTTGTACCTTCATTCTTCACTTTTGGGCCTCAAGCACATTGTGTGTGTGCGACCAATTGGTTTTCCCAGCTAGATACATTTACTCTAGGTATGGTCCGGTCGATTATAGGTGTTTGGTTCTAGTCGGTGGTGTGCACCGGGGATAGGGATATAAATGATGTGGCTCACTACATGTGGATGTTGGAGGGGTTATCTGGAGTAGACATTATCTGGAGGCCGTATGTGGTATATCCATCATACAGTCGCATGGCCGATGAGTTGGATGAGATACAATTACTCAGGTGGATAGAGGGGCATCGTCTTTGGGAAGCACGAGATGATACTAGTAGATAGAGTCTAGCGGTAGTTGGGCTTCCCCAAGATGTGCCACCACCATTCCCTCAGTATAGGAGAGATGATGTGGAGAGGCATATGCCTCTACCACATCCGATAGTGCCAAAATGGCGGGAGGAGCAGCCGGTGGATTGACAAATAGATGATGTCAGCTGCATAGATGCATATAGCAGTGGTGGGTAGCCCAGCTATGAGTAGCACCACCTAGACTAGGGAAGCCAAATATGGCTACCCTCATAGTCTAGAGAGACACATTACAGGGATAGGTTACCACATTACAGGCTCATATTACTAGTTTACGGGAGCGAGATGACGAGCTCAAAGGTAGAGGTGGCCACATTATAGGCACATGTTATAGGGTTGTAGGGCTAGTTGGCCACTACACAAGCATAGATTATGACCCTTCTAAGCTAGGTAAAGGCACAGGAACCTACATAGGCTCAAGAATAGGGTCTCGTTTTATAGACAGGGGTGGGATAGGGTCCCTCGGTATATGTACAAGCATAGGGGACGAGGTCCCTTAGTAAACATAGCTTAGCGGACAAGGTCACGGGAGGCAGTATAGGGGCAAGACCTATGGCACCTCTACATACCGTCTTGATGGCTAGGTTCGGGGACATCCGGGGTGAGGCACGTTACTTATCAGGACCACTTGATGGCTGTAGGGATAGACATCCCATCTTATGTTGAGTATAGAGTACAACAGGTTCGAGTGAGAGGACCAGGTCCCGCACTCATAGTGTGGAGAGTACAGGGGGTTGGAAAGCCCTAAGATAGGGTAAGGGCGAGGCTACTTGTATATGGAGGCCAAATCCAGGTGAGGTACTAGTAGAGGTTAGGCCACGACCCATGGAGGGTGGTGAGATGCTAGTGGGATGCCGCACAGGAGTAGAGGAGGAGGAGGAGACAAGTGAGATAGGCATGGAGGATATCCGATGGGGAGATGCTTGATAGTTGTGTGTACCTCCATATTTTTGTGTATTTTGAGATATATCGGCCTGTGTGCTGAAGAGAGCGAGGATGTACATGATATTTTTGATATTTTGGATCATATACCAGCTGTGTGCAAAGATGGTGAGGATGTATCTGAGTGATTTGAGATGTTTGTATTTATTTATATCTATGTACATATGTAGGTATACAAAGACCTTTTGATTAATAAATGAGGATATTTATAGAATGGATGATGTAATTGTTTTTAATTTCCGCTATTATGTGTGTACTTTTTAGCCATGATGGAGTCAAGCTCGTGTCGTCATCGCAGAGTGAGGTCAAATAGGAATGATTGAGTTAATTTGGTTTAGGCATGATTGAGTTAGGTTGATTTAGGAATGATTGAGTTAGGTCAATTTAGGAATGGTGGAGTCGAGGTTTGTTTAGGTATGATTGAGTTAGTTTTATTTAAGCATGATTGATTTAGGTCGATTTAGGCATGGTGGAGTTAGGTTAGTTTAGGCATGATTGAGTTAGGTTGATTTAAATTCGATTGAATGTCCAAGTTATTTGTAACATGAGGGACAAATGGTGATGTATATACAGGTTATGGTTTAAATTTCTAAATATGTGCTATAATGGAAATGTGAAAATAATAAATGAATGATTCGATGATGTCGTAAAAATGTGTATTAATTGATCCGTGTTTGGTTTAATTTCCAGTTATTAATATAAAATGGAAACTAGCTAGGGTAGAGTGTGAATAGGAAAGTGAAAGGGGAATTTGTTAAGGTGAAGAATGGCTGAGTTAACCTCTAAGGGCCCCATGCCCTCAAAGTGTTGCCTACATAGCCCCTGCAAAAGGGACCTCGAGGCCAATGTAGTTCTCTCATAAGCTAGGAAGATTATGATGGAGTAGAGGAATGTGTTGATAGGTGTTAGGCATGGTTGAGTGTAGGCATAGGCATGGTTGATTTGTTTTAAGTATAGGATCTAATGATCTGGTCTTGTATAGGATAATCAATAAGTAATGAGGAATTCAAATGGTAAGAGGGGCAGCAAGAGCCACCTAATTGATAAGGACTCTAATAATTCTACCATGCCCCAAATAGGCTTATGAACGTAATACCCTAAAGACTTTGCATAATGGACTATTCAAAGGTGAATAAAGTCACATGGTCACAAAATGTCACATTTGACAAGTCCCTTGAGTAGATAGGAAACTTGGATGAAAATGAAATGAGCTGAGAGTGGGTGGTTTGGTGTAATGTATGATAACCTGAATTTCATAGTAAGAAACCCAGATATCAAAATAGGCAAGCTCATGATGAAAATTTCATCCTTTTCTTCATTTCTTTGTATTTTTAATAGAATGATCAATGCGGGAAGTCTATATGGGATGAATATATTATCTCCTTGAGGTCTTTGCAAAGCTGATCGATGTAGGAAGCTTCTAGATACTTTTATTGTATTTGAATGACTTTATATAGATGTCCTCCAGGGAACATTCTATCTATAGCAGTGAAATTGAGTGAAGAGATGTCCCCCTTTGAGGGGGTCATATTTTTTGGAAGTTTGACTCAAGGAGTTGAATTCCATTTTTTTTTGGACGTTTAAGTTATGGACAAGACTATGTAAAAGATTAGGTTCTTGTTTAAAAGACATGACCATAGAACACATGAGGGCAATTATAAAAGAGGTGGTTCGAGTGATGAATGACCATGGGATTCCATTTGTAAGAAGATCAAAAGTATCCATGAGAATCATGCTATGAGTAGAGTTGTGGTACTCATATTGAAGATGAGAGTGAAAGGTGGCGGTTAATCACATGATTCTTGTTTAATCATGGATCCTCAAAATGGGTAAGATGGAAGATTAACAACACTCAAGGGCGAGCCAACAAGAGAAAAAAGGTGATATATGACTTGATTTCAACAATAAAATGGTCAAAGATCAAGGCATTGAGGGCTCGAGTTCATGTTTACCCTCGAGTGAAGACAAATGATAAGCACCTGATCCATAAACATGGGTAACGATATAGGGTCCGATCCAGTTAGTAGAAAATTTTCCCCGTTTACTTTTCTCTTATTTGGTTACATGTTGATTTTCCCTCGGAGACGATGTCACCGAACTGAAAGGTTCATTCGTGGAAACATTTTCATAGGAACATTTGATACATTTTTGTAGATTTGGAGATGGTCAAGAGAATTAAGGTGGTGTTCATCTAATAACTCAAGTTACGCCAAACGGTCCTAGAAAAAGTCACCATCATTGAGCATGTCTTGTAGGGAGATGTAGAGATATGGAATCTCGACTTATAAAGGCAAGACAACCTCGGTACCATAGACTAGAGAGAAAGGTGTGGCTACGGTCGAAGTGTGAATGCTAGTGCGTATGTCAATCCTTCCCGGTATTGTTAACGACTTTCATGATAATTTTGTTCAAGATTTGATTGGTTGATTCTTCTTGGCCATTAGTTTGCGGGTAATAAGGTGATGAGAAATTGAGTTAGATGCCAAAAGCGTCACATAGTTTACGGAGGGTTTTATTTTTAATTTCTTTCCATTATCAATGATGAGGCGGTGAGGGACACCAAAGGGACAAATGATGTGATGGTTGATGAACTCACATATATTCTTGGATATTTTAGAAATGAGGGTATGGCTTCTACCCATTTATTATAATATTCAGCAGCGGTTATAATCCATTGGTGGTGTTGTGAAGAATGGGGATTGATCCAAACCCCATTGAGACAAAAGCGAGAGGTCTCGTGTGACCTGTAAGGCATGACTAGTTGTGTGATGGAGATTAGCATGTTGCTGGAATTTCACACAACATTTGACATAGTCACAAAAATCATGATTGAGGGTTGGCCAATAATATCCAAGGTGAAGAATGTGTTTTGTAACAGCCCGGACCACTAAGTGTCCTCCACAAATTCCATCGTGGACTTCCTTGATGGTGTAGTGAATTTCAGACCTTGTAAGTGTTATCTGTAAAATTGACGAGGGAAATTTTACAGGTAACCATACTAAAATTTTGTTCTCATTCCTCATTGGGGTCCCTCGCATTCGAATGTTGTAAAATCCCTTTCGGGAAATATAGTTTTAAAGATTAGTCTTTTTGTCCTTTTTAGGCTAGCCACAAATTTTTTCCATGTAACACAAGATAAATTTGTGCCCCCTTTATTTCCTTTGGCGCACCCTTTGAAGTGTTGGCACAACAATTGTTGCACCTTCCCGTGATGTGCCATTCTTGCCTGTGCCAAGGTGCATGCGCCTTCTGTCAAAAACAAAATGTTGCGCCATATTTTGGTGTGCCAAGGTGCTCAAAAACTAGTGTTGATGAGTCCTAAATTTTTGCTTAAGGCACATATAATTTCGTGTTAACAAAAGTATATCCATGCCACTAGGTGCAAAGTTTTCAATGTCGACACATATTTTGGTGCACCCTTTTAAAAGTGTTGGCGCATTTATTACACTTTTGGCTATATATAGGCACATCCGCCCTGTCACTTTCACAATCAAAAACACGTGATAATATTTATTCCTCTGCACCTGTCAGCGCGCCCGTCATCCTCGTGTCGCGTTCGTGGACCCCACTTCATTTTTCTCATTCTATATATTCGGGTAAGTGGTCCTTGCTTCTCTTGTGTTTTTGTTTTGTTGGTTGTTTATGAAGTTTGGTGAAATGAAGCTAAGGAAACCATATACCCCTTCTACCTATTTTTACAAACCTTCCCTCCCAAGTTGTTTTCACCCTCTTTCTAGATCTGCTGGCTAAGAGGGCTCTATCTAAAAAAGTGAACCCAGATCTCTTTGCTATGCCCCCTTCACCATCTAAACCCATCAGGAAGGAAAGAAAGCTAAAATTTAGTTTTGAGGCACATTTTTCTCTTGGCAGAATCGCCACCCTTGTTACAGAAAGAAAACACACGGTCACGAGAGGGCATCGCATTTGACTTGATTGCAGCACACAAAATCCTTGCGCCATGCATAAACCAAGTAAATCCTAAACCCGGCGTGCAGCGCAACCCACTTACAACAACAAAAGTGTCATGTACAAGCTTTTCTGTCTTTGCGCCAAATCCCCCTTTGCACATAAAGTAAGTGCTACATGTATTAATCTTGCACCCTTCGGTGCACCAAAATTCCATGTTACATGTAAATTACCTGCACCATTTGTGCATCATGCTCCCATGCAACACCAAACTTATTTGCACCCAGTATAAAACCTCATGTAGTGGCGCAGGCACTCCCTGTCTACAACAACAATGATGTTATATGCAAATTTCTTGCACCCTGTGCCCTTTGGCACTGATTTCTTCCTTGTAACACTCCACTTGAGTGCGCCATACTTTTAACCTGAAGCCTAAAAATTTCCTATGCCGTGCGCCCAGAGACCTTAAAATTGCTAACTCCTCATTTTGTAATGCTTTAATGGAAGATCTGACAGCTAACATGGCTCTTCTGCATTGGACTTCGCTCCTTCTTCTTGCAGATCAGCAACTGAACTCAGATCCACATATGTCTACATCAAGCAAAAGGCCAACCAAGTCAAAGGGTAAGGCTAAGCTCACAGAGGAAGAGATGAAATACAAATATCAAAGGGTCAGAATGCCCGAGTCCCGGTAGAGAATGTGACCTAGATATCAGAGATTCTAAACTTGGCCACATTGACATGGAAGATTTTGGGCTAGAACCAGGAGGGTCACAGGAGTCCTTGGATGGACAAGCTGGTGGGTAGTGGTCTACATTTTGCTGGGGGGATCCCCGTCAGTGTAGTGAATAATGAGTTTATGATGGTGGTGGCCCACTGTTATAACAAAGACACAAGGTGTGTCGAAAATGAAAAGGGCGAGGTCATAATCAACCTCACTACCCGGCACTTTGAGATCATGCTAGGCATTCCCCACCACCGGCATTTTGTGGCTATAAGCCAAGAAGACTGCATCAAGGCATGGGATGATAATGAAGACAAATGCATGCAGCTGATGAATGAAGTATATTTAAAGAATAAGAAGGTGATAACCAGGTGGCCACAGGTTATTCACCGTAGCGACTTCTCTGAGGAACTGAGTGATACCATCACATTCCTAAGTAGAGTTTTTGGGCTTTTTGATGCCCATTACTTTCACAAATGGATGCTCAGGTACCTAGAAACCATGAATAAGAATGTACTTGATTAGCTTTGAGTGGGCATAGATCATAAGCAGCACCATCTTTGAGTAGCTCCAACAACTCACCATAACGGGGAGATTCTACATGAACTCCTATGTAGTCTACGTTGCAGCCTCAGAGAGGGATTATCCAACACTGAGCCGATGCGAGTTTGGCCTCAGGTGAAAATATACGAATACTACCCAAAGCTGAAGTTGGAAAATAACATCCCACAGTTTACCAAGATCAATGATGCTTTCTTCTACAACATCATCTACCTTTTGAGGCCAAATATGACTCATGGTCGGATGACCAAGAGCATAGTCACAACAACTAAGAAGTGGGGGCATTATTTACCCAATTCCCCACCTTCACCTATCTCAGAGCAGCTAACTTCTTGGGGGAGCCCACCAAATTGCCAAGGTATGTTGGCCCTAAGTTGATCCTGTTGGAGCTATCCAGGCAGCTCATAACATATCATGAGAAGTGCCTGAAAAGAAAGAAGGGTGGAACTCCTTTCCCCCTCACAGTGGGTAGGTACACTTGCACTTCTCACACCAAAGCTCGGGAAATGTTTGCAGAACTAGAACTACTTAACCTAAAGCACAATTTCCCGGCAAGGCCCACCTTCGATCCAAGAAACTTCCTCCTAAGGCAAAACTTGATCCGATCCACATTCCACAGATCGAGGACATCTATATCGACCTATATCATGAGGTCGAACTCAGAAGGAAGGATCACTCTCACCTAGCCTGGCAGAGAGATTATTCAATATGGCATGGCCATTGTTCCAAAAGGTTATCAAACAACTGATCAAGAAGTTGATCAGGTGTATCTAGACATGGATGGGGACAACTGGCCATTTCTTTGCAATTGACAGGACAAAGGCACCCCAGACCATCGAAGAGAGGGTTAAGGAAACATTGCGGTGAATAGAGCATTGGTGTAGAATGAACGGCCTTATCTACCTCGGAGTAGATTTCACCATGTCCCCTTTGGGAAACACTCCTGTCACGCCGAAACATCTGCCAAAGGGAAAAGGCAAAGATAAAGAGGGAGAATCAAGCTCCGCTCGAAAGAAACTCTGAGAGTCCTCCTTCACCGCACACAGAATAGGTGTAACTATGGCATCCCCAGATAAATAAGTAGTAGAGAGTGTTCCAATGGGCACATCCACTCAGGATGTTGCCACTATTACAACCATGGAGGTTCCCACCGTCCCTTCTCCCCATCCTCACATGACTCAAGCGACCATTCCTTAGGTCGTATCCTCTCCCCCATCTTCGACTATTCCCCCTTCCTCTTCCTCTATCTTCTCTTCTCTCGTGGAGCTGTCCCCCACCATTTCTTCTCTCATCTCTCAGCTCCCTTCCTTTCCCACAACTACCTCCCCTGTAGTGTCTCTTCCTTCCGTGAGCACTTTCTTGGCCTCCCTCTCGATGCCACCACCAAGTGTCTCGACCCATTTCCCCTCATCCACTGCCGCTGCTCCCTCTTCCACCTCTGGTCCCACTCCCTTAAGTCCAGCATGGATCTCCCAGCATCTGAGCCAGCAGAAGAGGAAAGTCCCCATTGCACCAATGGACTTTTCCATTATCCCAGCAAAAGGGGCTAAGAAGCAAAAGCCTATAACCCGCTTCTCTCAGAGTGCATCGGGAGAAAGAGTAATGGAGATCACGTATCCCAACCCCTCCAAAGATAAAAAGGATCTGTCCCCTACAGATTACACAGTGACGTAGGTCACAATGGGAACGTCATCTAAAAGCCTTCAAGGAGAGGCCCTATCTGCGGTGGATGCCCTTTGCAAGAAACTTCAAGAAGCAAAGGAAGAGAAGAGGCTACTAAAAGAATAGAATAAGCATCTTCTCCACGCCCTGCAGAAAATGGGTAGTGCACCTCCTACAACTACCACCGAAACTCCTGAGGCCCTAAGTCAGGATAAGATAAACTGAATACGCCAAGATTGGTGAACAAGGTATGGCAGTATCCACCTGGAGAGACCAGATCCTCAAAGACAGTGAGGAAGTAATTGTCAAGTTCACCGAGTTATATCAGAACATTAGTCGGGTGAACAAGGAACTCCAGGTGATTGCAGGACCTATCTCTCGAAGAGTTGGACCATGCTAGGTTGCAACACGAGACATTCTAGAAGATGCTCGACTACTCGGTCAATGATTTAGTTAAATTCGGCATCTTCGATCACCCTAGGGTACCCAGTAAAATCCTTGCTTGCTTTGGACTACCGGGTCGATCAGATGGAATTTGTCTGGAGAAGATAGACAAGGTCAAGGAGGAAGCCTTGGATGCAATGCATCAAATGGAGAAAATTGTCCTAAGAATGTCTCCAGGCTTGCTCACTCCTTCATTCACCTTGAGGAAGGCAGACGAAACTATCCGGATCTTCAAGGAGATCGTCTCTCAAGGGCTAGGGCCAGAAGTCACTTTTGACAATGAATCCATCAATAACCTTCTGCATGCCGTGATTTTGTGGGGTACCTAATGGAGGTAGGTAATGAATATTTCAAGCTCCTTGAAAAACTTAGAGATGAGCGGGAGACTTGTGAGGTCATCGGCGATCATACCAAGGGTCCTACCCAGGATCAACTTCAGCCGATGGTCAGTAAATTCATGGAATATCGGACTCAGTTCCACATCACCTCTCCCGAACAACAACAAAAGCAAGATACCCCCTTTCAGCCGTGAGATGATGATGAATAGCCTTCTTCCTCTTGGCTTTCATTTTTGTAAATATCTAAGAGTATGTTGGCACAAATGATGACATCATCCATGTTGCACCATGGGATGTTGTCATCCATCAAATTGCCCAAAGTCAACAGTTGACTTTTAGATATTTTGTAGATATTTTGTAATTAGTTGTTGGTTTCTTTTTTCCTTCTCTCTTCTCCTTCTTCTATATATACTTGGATACTTGTTGTATTCAAGGGTGGTGGACACTTTTTAGATAAAAAATAGAAGTGAGGAGAAAAGGCTTTGTACTTTTGTAACAGAAGAAAAGATTAATATAATATTGAGACTTTGTGCTGAATATATGTGTTATGCATCAGAAATTTCTTATGTTAGAACTGCATGTTTATTCTATTGAATCTACCTCTACTTTTTTGTCATTTGTTCATCAGTATTGCTTTGTTCATTTATGCAAGTAGGTTTGGCTCCATTTATTACCAACCCCAAAACATAAACCTTCTGACCTTTCTGCTTTGGAATTCATTTCTTTTCTCCCTTGGATCTATCTTATCTTCATCTTTCCCTTCTTTCCTTTCTTTTCATAGCTAGAAATACCCCAACTGGGATGAGATCCCAAACCCCCGAAGGTAGAATATTGTGAGACTTGCACAGATTCCTGCTGGTAGAATAGCAATAAACCAGTTTCACTTTCTGACTCAAAGAAGGGCTATGCCATACACACTTGTTGGCTCATCTATCCATAGATCTACCCAAGCGACAGATTTTTAGACCAATAGTTTTTGGTGACTCTACTGGGGATCGAACAGATCTATTTGACAAAACTATAAAAATCACTACCTGTTTACAAATTTTAACTTTTTTCAAAATCCAAATTTTTTTGCAAAAGTGATCCAAACTGAAAATTTTCTTCAGAGATCCATAGATCGGGACTAGTTAGAGATCTTTAGTTCGCTGAGTTTTTACAAAAAACCCATATTTTTCCGTAGATCTGAGTTTTTGACTATTTTGCAAAATTTCAAACCCTTGCTAAAAGTCAACTCTAAGATCTAAAAATCAGCTTACTAAGTTAACCATCATTTTATCCTCGCTAATCTTTGTCATTAAACCACTCGGTTTTCAAAAAAGGGGATAAAATTAAATATTTAGAAAAGTACATGCTTTGCTGATTTTTATCAGAAAAATCAGAAAATCAGCAAGTACAACCAAAAAGAGTTTTTAAATTTGCTCCAAAATATTACAGATCTGGAAGGTACACTGGCGGGTGAACCATTTACTTCAGTAGCGGAGAGCTCATGGAGAAGTTGATCCTACTTTTGATCTACTTCAAAGGCACAACTTCAGTGTTACATCGGCACGCTTCTCATCACTAAGTTCAGTTGACCGGTCATCCAGAAGTGTCTCACCTCCACGAAGGAAGCATTTTTCACAAGGAACATCCTCATCTCTTTGCAGTGCTTTGCTGCTCAGTGGAACTATGCTTCCAGCTCACGTCCTTTTTCCAGCTTGTTCAAATGGTAGTACCATGGGGAAATGCTATGGGCCCTCTCGGCTTTGCCACATCCTGTTCACGCGCTCCCTCATGGAAACCAAAAGAATTTTCCCAAATTTGATGGAAGCGAAACCAAAGTATGGATTCACACATATCTGCATTCATCATGTCATGCAGCATTCTGGATGTGACCCATGAAGATGTGTCAGTTCACCTCTTCCTAGAAACCTTGCAAGGACCCGTAGCGGAATGGTTTTAGCATTTGCCGGCCGGATCTATCACTAGTTGGGCCACATTACGGACTGCATTTGAAGAAAGGTATAAGCCTTCCAAAGATGCATTCGCATTACTGTCAAGATCACTCACCTGAAGAAGGAGGTCAATGAAACCATGCATGATTTCATCACTCGTTTCAATTCACTAATCAATCATGTTCACCTACCATGATGCCAACACCAGAAAATCAAAAGTGTTTCTTCGTCAACGCCATGAGCTCGAAAGTAAGTTTCTTACTCTTGCAAGAACAAGTCACTACTTTGGTTCTCGCCCAACCTACTGCCATACGGATTGAAGATAACTTGCTAATATCTGGTGAATTAAAAAGAGAACCATCCAAGCCTAAAGCTTCGATCCCTTCTCCCGCCACTTCATCGATCCCGACATTTCAAAGATGGTGAATGACTTGCTCGCGTTAAAAAATTAGCTAGCTCAAGCTTCTCCCAGCTCTTCGTACCGGGATATCCCATGAAGAAATTTCACTTCCAATAATGCTCCTCAAAGGCCACGCCTACCTGCAGCTGCTCCACGGTTGGCACTTGAGGCCCCTCCGGTTAATGCTTTAGCTGAAATCGAAGAAGAGGAGCAAAATTATGAAGAACCTTCATCTCAAGGTGAAGATGACCAAGATGTCGGTGAGTTGACTGGCGACTCTACTATCGGGTATATGGAATTTAATGAGGAGAATCTGATGAAGAAGAGGGTACCCAGGGATATGTGAGTGGACAGTCTTATGTTGTTTTCACCCACTCTCAAGGAAAAGAAGCGAAGTTCTTTGCCAGATACAAAAGAGAGGCGTGTCAAACACGCCTCCAACCATCACTAAAAGAGGTAATCCCCTTCTGCTCAACCCATTATTAAGTCTTTTTCAAGAAATATTTTCCCCTATCTCCCCTCCGAATCAGCCCTCTCATATTCCTATCAAGACCAGTAATCCTACCCTATCATAGCAAAATGAGGACTCATTCCTTCATCCAACATGCAACCCTTGGCCGCGTTTGACATAATTGATCACGCTAAAAAGACCAAGATCCAAATGTACGAAGATGAATATCTTGATCAAACCCCAAACAACTTGTAAGGTTGACCGAATATATTCAAAGCCAAGCTGTCATCACTTCTCAGACCTCCCCAAAAGGAATTCTTTCTACTCCTCCTGCATCTCACATAAATGTTGCCTCGACTTCTACGCATCAGGAAAAATAGAACCTTTCTATCTCTCCCTCCTAATCAATGGTCACAAACTAAGCAACTACATAATTGATTCTGGGCTTCCGATAATGTCATGCCGGCAAAAGTAGCCCATGCTCTGGGCCTCACCCTTACCAAGCCTTTTGGTAGATGTTACTCCTTGGAAACCAAACAAGTTCCGTTGATTGGTCAAGATCAAAGACGCGCAGTTCACATTTGCAGTGTTCCCAGAGAAAAGAGTAAAGATGACTATCCTCATTGCCGATATTCTAGCAAGCGTGGAATTCTACTAGGAAGGAGCTTTTGCAGTGAAGTTGGTGGAGAGATTCATATGGACTGGTCTAAGGCTAGAATCCCCGTCAAAGGTGTAATGCAAACATTGGAGCCGGAATCTCAAAAGAAGTACTTGGTTACTAATTTTGATGATCCCAAAGCCCAAATTCTCTTCGAATCATCGGGGATGGGAAATTATTTCTTATCTACTGAGTCTAATAAAATGGATGCCTTCTCATCCAGGAAGAGGATCTTAATAAGATATGGATGTTGCAGTTTGATGGTAGTTGTGCAACTAGTGGATGCGGTGTCGGAGCCGTGCTAATATCTCCTGAGGAGGAGATTTTTCCTCTCTCTTTCAAGTTGTAGTTTTTCAACACAAATAATACTACTAAGTATGAATCCTTGCTACTTGGCATGCAGGCCACAAAAGAAAGGGGAATCAAGAACCTAAAAGTGCAAGGTGATGCAGAGTTGGTCATAAATCAAGTAAAAGGATATACCAAGTAAAAAATGAAAGGCTCAGGCATTACCACAACACGGTATGGGACAACATTGAGGAGTTTGATGCTTTTTCAATAAAATCCATTCCAAGAGCTCAGAATGACATGGCCGATTCATTAGCCATTTCAGCATCCCTCATGCTCCCTCACCCAGGTTTGAAAATAGACACATATACCATTGAGGTAGTTTTCCCCAAGTGTGCCAGACAATTCTCAGCACTGGCAGGTATTCAATGACGACAATCAACTTATTGCCTTCTGGAAAAGGTAGAAAATTTCAGATGAGCTTCATTTTGAAGGATCTACTTCTACATGCGTGAATCTGTTACTGATCAAGATGGTGAATCAAAAGGAAGTGATGGCATATGTCAGCTCAAAGGAAATAAAATTCCAAAAGGTCTGGTTTCTCTAGAACGTTTGTTCGATAGACACGATCGTTTTGTCAAGAAGAAAAGGCAAGATAATCCTAACTCCTCTCCAGAGACCGAACCGGTCAATCTAGGTACTGTGAACATCCATAGTTTGTGAACATCGAAAATGTTGCACACCCGAAGAAAAGCGGAAGTTTGTCAAATTGTTGAAGAAATACATGGATGTATTGGCATGGTCCTATGCTGATCTAAAGTCTTTCAAGCCAAAGGATGTCCAACATGACATCCCATTGAAAGAAGGTGTCAAACCCTTTCGCCAGAAATAGAGGCACTATAATCCTAAGATCTCGGGCACCATCCAGGCTGAAATACAAAAGATGTTGGATGTGAGATCATTTTCCTATCCATCACAAGATACAGGTCGCATGAACATTGTGCCGATATGAAAAAAAATGGCAAGATACGCATATGCATGGATTTTCGTAACTTGAATCAAGCGTCCTTGAAGGACAACTACCGCTCCCATAATGGATCAAGTTCTACAGTGGCAGTGACTGGTTCGGAAATGTTGTCCATGCTTGATGGTTTTTCGGGCTATAATCAGATTGAAGTCTCACCTGAAGATCAATTCAAAACAACATTACTACCCCCTGGGCACATTCACCTATAGCAGGATGCCTTTTGGTCTGACCAACGCTAGCGCCACTTTTCAGCGGGTGATGGACTTCGCTTTCAAAGGTATGATGGGGAAGGTCATCGTAGTTTATTTGGATGACTTAACTGTGTTCTCTAAACAGTGAAATGATCATTGTGATCATTTGGAGCAAGTATTGACTAGATGCTGAGAACACGGATCTCCCTAAATCCAAAAAATTTATGTTTTGAGTCACGGAAGGAAAATTTTTGGGACACGTGGTTAGCAAAGAAGGGACGAAGATAGATGCTGAAAGGGTTAGGGCTATTCAGAGCCTTACTTTACCCATGAGCAAGACTGGCATTCACTCCTTCTTGGAAAAGTGAACTTTCTCAGGCGCTTTGTTCCCGACTTTGCTGAAAAGACTCGCCACATATCAAACATGATGAAAGGGTCACAAACTTTCCAGTGGAGCGAAGAAGGAAAGAATTCATTCGAGGATATAAAAGCCTCATCACTCATGCACCAGTCCTGGTATGTCTTGATTTCTCCAAGGATTTTATCATGTATAGCTATGCATCTGAGCATACTGTATCGGCCATCTTAATGCAAAAGAATTCTAAGGATGTTGAATCCCCAATCACATTCATGAGCTCTCCCCTCAAGCCTCATGAATTGAAGATGTCTCAGTTGGAAAAGCATGCCTTCGCCATTGTCAAAGTAGTCAAGAACTTCAGGTATTATATTCTAAACTCTCATACAGTGGTGTTGGTCCCTGACACGGCAGTCAAGTCAATTTTAACTCAACAGGAGTTAGGGAGTTTGCGAGGAAATTGGATTGCAAAGGTTCAAGAGTATGATCTAGATATAAAACCAACCAAGCTAGTAAGAGGCAAGGGCCTATGTCAGCTCATGGCTGAAAATAAAGATTCAGAAACCCTGAAGAAAAGGATGATTGCATCGATGGAACACAAGGCCACTTGGAAGAAAGTTGATTCTCTACCCATGGTTCTATTTGTCGCATGACTAGCGATGAATGGTTTTCTGATATCACTTTCTTTCTCACTTATGGTGAGTGCCCAGCTCATCTAACTTCAAAGGAGAAACATGTCTATAAAGCTCAGAGCAGCCAAATATGTCATCTGGGATGACTATTTATACAAACGTGGAATAGATGGCATCTTCTTGCGATGTGTTGATAAGCCACAACAGATAAAGCTACTTGAGAATTTTCATGATTCAGCCTGTGGTGGTCATTTCTCCTCTTCCGTGATGGCACACAAGATCATCTGGGCTAGGTACTATTGGCCAATTGTTTTCGAGATATAGACCACAGGTAGCAAAATGTGAGCTCTGCCAACAATTTGTCGGCAAACCAAAATTGGCTGCTTTTCCCCTCAGGCCGGTCATTATTGATGAGCCATTCAGGCAGTGGGGAATTGAATTTATCGGAGCACTCCATCCCCAATCGAGTGCCGGACATAGTTATGTCCTGACAACAATAGATTACTTCACCAAATGGGTGGAGGCCATACCTGTCAAGAATGCCACCTCTGAAGTTGTTTGTAATTTCATCAAAGAGAATATCATCGTAAGATTTGGCGTTCCACACAAAATCATTGCTTGATAATGCTTCCAACTTCTCCTCACGAGAAGTTGTTGGTTTTTTCTATGAACACGGGATAATCTTGGCCCATGCCTCGGATTATTACCCCCAGGGAAATGGTCAGGCCAGAATCCAGTAATAAAAACTTAGTGACCATCATACGGAAGCTAGTTGATGAGAATCAGTGAACGTGGCACAAGTCATTGTATGATGCTTTGTGGGTGGACCACATTACTCCCAAGAGGTCTCTCGGTATGTCACCTTTTCAAGTGTTATATGGAATCGACGCCGAGCTTCCCATTTCTGCAGAACTTCCTGCTCTGCGCTTGGCACGAGCAATTGAAGATGAGACTTTCCAAAATTCTCTTGAAAAGAGGATCATGTATCTAGCAGAGCTTGAAGAAAAAGAGTAAGAGTGATCGACAGGATCACCGAACATCAAAATCAAGTCAAGAGACTATTCGATAAAAAATAAGCAAAGAGATTTTTAGGTGGGAGATCTCGTCCTTTTGTGGGACAAATGAAGAGAGCCAAAGGGCATGCATGGGAAATTTGATTCTCTATGGAGAGGGCCTTTCAAGATCAAGCAGCTCAATGGAGAGAATAGCTTCTATCTCTCGTATCTAGATGGAACTGATCTCCCGCTTCCCTATAGCGGGCAACATCTCAAAATATTCAGGAAGTAGAGTTTCCTCTCTTCTTTGTATAGTTTGCTTTATGTTGTGTGTTTGCTTTTGTCGTGTGTTTTCTTTCATCGTCACCCTTGTTTTTGACTCTGTTACCCAATGGATAGGCACATGTTGATCTGGGGTTCTCTACCCTTGAGCTTCGCTCAAAGATAGTCCCCAGAAAGAGCCAGTTGTTATCTGTAAAATTGATGAGGGCAATTTTACAGGTAACCATACCAAAATTTTGTTCTGTTCCTCGTCGGGGTCCCTCAGCGTTCGAATGTTGTAAAATCCCTTTCCGAAATCTAGTTTTCCGAGCTTAGTCATTTTGTCCTTTTTGGCTAGGCGCACCTTTTATCTATGCAACATAGGATAAATTTGTGCCCCCTTTATTTCCTTTGGCACACCCTTTGAAGTGTTGACACAACAATTGTTGCGCCTTCCCATGATGCGCCATTCTTGCCTGCGCCAAGGCGCATGCACCTTCCTGTCAACAACAAAAATGTTGTGCCATATTTTGGTGTGCCAAGGCACTCACAAACCGGTGTTGACAGTCCTAAATTTGTGCTTAAGGCGCAGATAATTTCATGTTAACAAAAACATATCCGCGCCACTGGCGCAAAGTTTTCCATGTCGACACGTGTTTTGGTGCGCCCTTTTAAAAAGTGGTTGGCACATTTATTACACTTTTGGCTATATATAGCGCATCCGCCCTGTCACTTTCACAATCAAAAACACATGAAAATATTTATTCCTCTGCACCTGTCAGTGCGCCCATCATCCTCGTGTCGCGTTCGTGGACCCCACTTCATTTTCTCATTCTATATATTCCGGGTAAGTGGTCCTTGCTTCTCTTGTGTTTTTTTTTTTGGGTTGTTTGTGAAGTTTGGTGAAATGAATCGAGAAACCATAACCCCTCCTGCCCATTTTTGCAAACTTCCCTCCCAAGCCGTTTTCACCCTCTTTCCAGATCTGCTGGCCAAGAGGGCTCTGTCTCAAAAATGAACCCAGATCTCTTTTTTATGCCCCCTTCACCATCTAAATCCATAAAAGGAGGCCTAAAAACATATCGGGAGGAAGGAAAGAAACCTAAAAGTTAGTTCCGAGCCACATTTTTCTCTTGGCGCAATCACCACCCTTGTTACAAAAAACACAGTCATGCCAAGAGGGCACACTGAACCTTGATTGCAGCACACAAAATCCCTGCGCCATGCATAAACCAAGTAAATCCTAAACTCAGCACAGGTGCAACCCAACTTACAACAACAAAAGTGCCATGCAAGCTTTTCTGCTCCGCGCCAAAGCCCCCTTTGCACACATAAAGTAAGTGCTACACGCATTAATCCTACACCCTTCGGCGCACCAAAATTCCATGTTACATGCAAATTACCTGCGCCATTGGCATCCTACTCCCATGCAACACCAAACTTATTTGCACCCAGTATAAAACCTCATGTAGTGGCGCAGGCGCACTCTCTGTCTACTCTACAACAAATATGTTATATGCAAATTTCCTGTGCCCTGCACCCTTTAGCGTTGATTTCTTCCTTGTAACACTCTGTTTTGATGCGCCATACTTTTAACCCTCTGCAGCTACAAATTTCCTACACCCTACACCCCGAGAGGCCTTAAAATTTCTAACTCCTCATTACGTAATGCTTTAATGGAAGATCGATAGCTAACATGGCTCTTTTGTTGGACTTCACTCCTTCTTCTTGAGATCGAACGAACTCAGATCCACATATGTCTACATCAAGCAAAAGGCCAACCAAGTCAAAGGGTAAGGCTAAGCTCATAGAGGAAGAGATGAAATACAAATATCAAAGGGTCAGAATGCCCGAGTCCCAGGCAGAATGTGACCTAGATATCAGAGATTCTGAACTTGGCCACATTGACATGGAAGATTTTGGGCCAGAACCAGGAGGGTCACAGGAAGTCCTTGGATGGACAAACTGGTGGGTAGTGGTCTGCATTTTTCTGGGGGGATCCCGTCAGTGTAGTGAATAATGAGTTTATGATGGTGGTGGCCCGCTGTTATAACAAAGACACAAGGTGTGTCGAAAATGAAAAGGGTGAGGTCATAATCAACCTCACTACCCGACACTTCGAGATCATGCTTAGGCATTCCCCACCACCAGACATTTTGTGGGTAAGGCCAAGAAGACTACATCAAGGCGTGGGAGGATAACGAAGACAAATGCATGCAGCTGATGAATGAAGTATATTTGAAGAATAAGAAGGTGATAACTAGGTGGCCACAGGTTATTCACCATAGCAACTTCTCAGGAACTGAGCGATACCATCACATTCCTAAGTAGAGTTTTGGGCTTTACGATGCCCATTACTTTCACAAATGGATGCTCAGTACACAGAAACCATGAATAAGAATGTGCACGATCAGGATTTGAGTGGGCAGAGATCATAAGCAGCACCATCTCTGAGTAGCTCCAACAACTCACCACGATGGGGAGGTTCTACATGAACTCCTACGTAGTCTACTGCTGCTGACCTCGAGAGAGGATTATCCGAGCCTAGCCGATGTAAAGTTTGGCCTCAGGTGAAAATATATGAATACTACCTAGAGTGAAGTTGGAAAATAGCATCCCACAGTTTACCAAGATCAATGATGCTTTCTTCTATGACATCATCTACCTTTTGAGGCCAAATATGACTCATGGTCAGACAACCAAGAGCATAGTCACAGCAACTGAGAAGTGGGGGCATTATTTACCCAATTCCCCACCTTCACCTATCTCAGAGCAGCCAACTTCTTGGGGGAGCCCACCAAATTGCCAAGGTATGTTGGCCCTAAGCTGATCCTGTTGGAGCTATCCAGAAGCTCATAACATATCATGAGAAGTGCCTGAAAAGAAAGAAGGGTGGAACTCCTTTCCCCCTCACAGTGGGCAGGTACACTTGCACTTCTCACACCAAATCCTAGGAAATGTTTGCAGAGCTAGAACTACTCAATCTAAAGCACAATTTCCCAAAAAGGCCCACCTTCGATCCAAGAAATTACCTCCCTAAGGAAAAACTTGATCCGATCCACATTCCATATATCGAGGACATCTATATCGACTTGTATCATGAGGTCGAACTCAGAAGGAAGGATCACTCTCACCTAGCCCTGAGAGATTATTCAATATGGTGTGGCCATTGTTCCAAAAGGTTATCAAACAACTGATCAAGAAGTTGATCAGGTGTATCTAGACATGGATGGGGACAACTGGCCATTTGCTGAAATAGATAGAACAAAGGCACCTCAGACCATCGAAGAGAGGGTTAAGGAAACATTGCGGTGAATAGAAGCATTGGTGCAGAATGAACGACCTTATCTACCTCGGAGTAGATTTCACCACGTCCCCTTTGGGCAATGCACTGTCAGGGAAAACATCTACCAAAGGGAAAATGTAAAGATAAAGAGGGAGAATCGAGCTCCGCTCAAGAAGAAACTCCTGAGAGTCCTCCCTCCGCCGCATAGGAATAGATTGTAACTCTGGCATCCCCGGAGAAAGAAGTGGCAGAGAGTGTTCCAATGGGCACATCCACTCAGGATGTTGCCACTGCTACAACCATGGAGGTTCCCACCATCCCTTCTCCCCCTCCTCATGTGACTCAAGCGACCATTCCTTTGGTCGTATCCTCTCCCCCATCTTCTAATTCCCCCTTCCTCTTCCTCCATTTTCTCTTCTCTCGCGGAGTTGTCCCCCACCATTTCTTCTCTCATCTCTCAGCTCCCTTCCATTCCCATGACTACCTCCCCTGCAGTGTCTCTTCCTTCCCGTGAGCACTTTCTTGGCCTCTCTCTCGATGATGCCGCCACCAAGTGTCTCGACCCATTTCCCCTCATCCACTGCCACTGCTCCCTCTTCCACCTCTGGTCCCACTCCCTTAAGTCCAACATGGATCTCCCAGCATCTGAGCCAGTAGAAGAGGAAAGTCCCCATTGCACCAATGGACTTTTCCTTTATCCCAGCAAAAGGGGCTAAGAAGCAAAATCCTATAACCCGCTTCTCTCAGAGTGCATCAGGAGAAAGAGTAATGGATATCATGTATCCTGACCCCTCTAAAGATAAAAAGGATCTGTCCCTACAGATTACACAGTGACGTAGGTCACAATGGGAATGTCATCTGAAAGCCTTCAAGGAGAGGCCCTATCTGCGGTGGATGCCCTTTGCAAGAAGCTTTAAGAAGCAAAGGAAGAGAAGAGGCTACTAAAAGAATAGAATAAGCATCTTCTCCATGCCCTACAGAAAATGGGTAGTGCACCTCCTAAAACTGCCACCCAAACTCCTGAGGCCCTAAGTCAGGATAAGATAAATGAATATGCCAAGATTGGAAAAACAAGGTATGGCAGTATCCACTGGAGAGACCGATCCTCAAAGATAGCGAGGAAGTAATTGTCAAGTTCACCGAGTTATATCAGAACATTGGTTGGGTGAAAAAAGGAAATCCGGGTGATTGTAGGACCTATCTCGAAAGAGTTGGACCATGCTAGGTTGCAACACGAGACATTCAGAAAATGCTTGACTACTTGCTTCGGTCAATGATTTAGTTAAATTCGGCATCTTCGATCACCCCAGGTACCCAGTAAAATCCTTGCTTATTTGGACTACCGGGTCGATCAGATGGAATTTGTCCTGGAGAAGATAGAAAAGGTCAAGGAGGAAGCCCTGGATGTAATGCATCAAATGGAGAAAATTGTCCTAAGAATGTCTCCAGGCTTGCTCACTCCTTCATTCACCTTGAGAAGGCAAATGAAACTATCCGGATCTTGAGGAGATCATCTCTCTCAAGGCTAGGGCCAAAAGTCACTTTTGACACTTTGAATCCATCAATAACCTTCTGGCTGCTGCTTTGTGATTTTGTGGGGTACACATGGAGGCGGGTAATGAATATTTCAAGCTCCCGAAAAACTCGAGAGATGAGCGGGAGACTTGCGAGTTCATCGACGATCATACCAAGGGTCTGCCCAGGATCAACTTCAGCCAATGGTTAGTAAATTCATGGAATATCGGACTCAGTTCCACATCACCTCTCTCGAACAACAAAAAAGCAAGATACCCCTTTCAGCCACAGACGATGATGAATAGTCTTCTTCCTCTTGGCTTTCATTTTGTAAATATCTAAGAGTATGTTGGCACAAATGATGACATCATCCATGTTGCACCATGGGATGTTGTCATCCATCAAGTTGCCCAAAGTCAACAATTGACTTTTAGATATTTTGTAGATATTTTGTAATTAGTTGTTGGTTTCTTTTTTCCTTCTCTCTTCTCCTTCTTCTATATATACTTGGATACTTGTTGTATTCAGGGTGTGGAAACTTTTAGATAAAAATAGAAGTGAGGAGAAAAGGCTTTTTTTGTACTTTTATAATATTGAAGAAAATATTAATACAATATTGAGACTTTGTCTTTGAATATTTATGCATCGAGAAATTTCTTATGTTAGATCTGCATGTTTATTCTATTGAATCTACCTCTACTTTTTTGTCATTTGTTCATGATTATTTCTTTGTTCATTTATGCAAGTAGGTTTGGCTCCATTTATTACCAACCCCAAAACATAAATCTACTTCATCTTTCCCTTCTTTCTTTTTTTCATAGCGGAAATACCCCATGAGATCCCAAACCCCCAAAGGTAGAATATTGTGAGACTTACAGTTCTTCCTGCTAGCGAGAATAGAAATAAACCAATTTTGCTTTTGTTGACTCAAAGAAGGGCTATGCCACATACTATTGGCTCATCTATCCATAGATCCGCCCAGCGATGATTTTCGACCAACAAGTAAGACACCATAAGAGAATACCATTAAAGTCGCGTTTAAGAAGAAGACCACCCATGATGACATAGCGAGAGATGCTTTTAAGAAAGGCATGTTTTCCATTACGAGTGAGATCGGGAGGCAAAATGGAAAGGGAAAGATAGTCTTTTTTTTTTTACCAAAGGTCATGTGGGTTAGGTGCAATGGTTCCAACAGTAGACCTCGCGGGGGTAAGTAAGAGGGTGATTTCAACCTTTGTATTGTGACAAATATTTTAGATTCGGCAGTGACAGGTATTTGAGAAGCTAAGCGCCATTGTATCCACAAAATTATTGCTATAACATGGGGTGGTTTAAAGTTTGTTTCGATCAAAGGTGGTCAAAAGTATATCTACGTGATTTTTATACTTTTAATGGATCTCATTATGAAACTAGTATATACCATTGATTTGGTTTACAACCAGCTAGGAATCACCAAATATATTGATTGACTTAACATCTAAGGCATAAGCATCCTGGATACCTAATATGAGAGCTTCGTATTCAAAGCAATATTATTTGTACAATCAAAATCTAGTTTGAAAGAAAAGGAATAGGTTCACCATCAAGATGAATTAGGATAATAATGGCACCACCTCTACACTAACACTTGGATCCATCAAAGAAGAGTGTCATTTGGTAAGAAGGTTTGTCTAAGGAGAGGGTAGCTATAGATTCTTCTAGTAAATAGAAGTTAGATAGTTGATTCCTAGAAAGAGGCATGTTGGCTAGTCAATCGCTGATATCTTGGCCCTTGATGGACTTTTGATGAATGAATTTGAGGTCGAGGTTGGAAAGAAGAATAAGCCAACGCGCAAAATACTCGATGTTGATAGGGTTTAGAGTACATATAGTGTAAGGGGTAAGTATTACTAACAACAAAGGTTTTGTGGTTGAGTAGGTATTGTCGAGTTTGGTGGCGATGAAAATTAAGGTTGAGAATATTTTTTTAGCATGGTTATATCTAGTTTCGTAGTCCAAAAGGGTATAACTTATGTAATAAACCATTTACTCTTGGTGTTCCTTATCATGATGAGCGAGCAACACACCTAAAGAATGGTTAGAGGTAGAAATATATAGGTAAAAGGGTTGGTCATCCTTCGAGGAAAAGCACTTTGGTGGTGGAAGATGTAGACACCAAATTTGTGTCTTACGACCCCTTGTGACCCGTATCTCATTTCGCAACCTAACCTCATCACCTAAACCTTACACAATTATTTATTAATTACCTTGTAATTGATAAATCCACATCACCTTACCTACCACCTCACTTTGCCACTTCATCATGACCTAGCCCTAACCCTAAAACTAGCCTAATTAAGACCCATAAATTGGTCCACACCTACACCCATAACTAATGACCCCTTTCTTGCACCCAAAACCGACCTTATAGTCACTTGACCAAGCCCGCACTGATCTCTCGGGAGAAAAGCAGGGGAAGGTGGGTGATTTTACTAAAAATAGCCTACTTTTTCCTTACACGATGCGGTTCCTACTCGACCGCCGTCGGTTACGCAACCGCCCACCGGTTCCTCGTAAATGGGCTCCCAAACCAAAACAACGGATCAGAATTTCATTTTGGAGATCGGTCAAGGATTTCTAGATCAACGAGATTATTGGGAGCGAGGAACGAGTCCAAATCTTCACTTGACCAAGCAGAGATGAGTGGAAATACCAGAAGTGTTTACAGCAAAGGAGATCAGCTTGCATCTTGGTCAAAACCAGTAAGTCACATCTTGCATGTCCTCTATTATAACATTTCTTATGCTTCTTGAATCTCAGTCCTCCTAAATCCGTTTCTGAGTCCACTACCCAACGTGCCATTGCATCTAACTGTTATTCTTTTACCTCTCATCATCTCATTTCCTAATATCATCCATAAACCAGCCTTACAAACACCATAGCTACCAAGAAGATCCTATAACCCACCGGTATCGGTTATCAGTAACCGGCATCGGTTATCAGTAACCGGCATCGGTTCCTCTGATCAAAACTAGAAAAACAACCTTTTCCCTACCCAGTTCAACGAAACAACTTAATTGATATTTTACAACTTAATTGATATTTTGACGCCTCTTTTGTGTTAATTCATATTAGCAGGAAACCGATCACCTTCGAAAGGAAGTTTTATATTTCTGGGCCCAAGGCAGTTTCCTCATTTATTGTTTAATCAAAATCTTGTGGTCTTGTGTTCTTATTTACAGAGTAGTCCTTCTAAGACAAAAGGAGTTCTTCGCAGGTCATACCGATCTTTCTCTACGGTACGCGCACACCATCTCGACATTCTACAGGTATTCCTCCTAACCCTAACATTATCTCTGCTTTTCTAAAGGAACGAAACATTTCCGAGTGAAACATTTTGAGTACGCACGGTGGGACCCATTTTGGGTTTTTCTTTATTTCTCGCTTGCTTTCATATAGAGGAGCATACTTGCTGTTTTCTTCTTCTAAAGATATTCACAAGGTATTTTATTATTCTCGTAAAAGAACTTGCTTTGTTTTTGCATCTTGCATTAGTGAAAGTCATCTCTTTTGCTTCATCAAATATCACTTTCGATTTGGGTTTAAAACACATGCATTTCACATTCTGCTGTTGTTTTTCAATTCTAGTGAACATAGATTAAGTAATGTGTCGTACTCGTGGGGTGATATCCATGGTATTGACAAGAAATTAATCTTACATTCACCGCACAACACATACCGAATCACTTCACAATTAACACAACACTCAAACATCCCCCCTTTTTTCCGCGGGTATTCCTCCGCCCCGATTGAGGTAACCTTATAAGCCAAAACAACTTGACATTTCCCCTAAGTCTCTTGTTTAGGATTCTCGACATCCTTCTACGTCTAAAGGCATAAGCCCACGATAATTAAAATTAACCCTAGGGTTAATCTCTCGGATTTGCGTGTGCATCTTGCTTGTTTTTAGTTCTCGTTTTCTTTCTCATACTGCTCTTCTTCGTGATCAATAATTGACAAGTATACTAAACGTTGTTAAAAATCAAATTAGCAGCCTTTTTATATCTTGTTAGCCTGAGACTTCTTACACCGACATCGGTTACCTCGACCGTCGGCTATAGTATAACCGACATTACATTGACCGATATCGGTTCTCGTCTTTTTCCAATTCTCGACAAACCAAAGAACCTAACAATTTTACCATGCCTCGAAGTTGTTTCTATTCCCGACAGATTAAAACCCTATCGTGAACTTTTGTCCATGGTTGTTATCACTCGAAAGCAAGCCGCCATGGTTTCACATGCTTGCTCTGTTTCTTTGCCTGAATCACCCCCTTCACCTTCTGTGGGGAATCCTACTGATACCAGCGAGGTTCCTAAAATTCCTGTGGGAGATAAGGACTTTGCCAAGTTTCTGGATGCTAATTCCAGCGCTGTACAATACTATTTGTCTCATACCCCTGACCGTACACCTGATGGTCAGCTCCTTGTAGGTATGCCTATCAGTATAGCTGCTCATTTAGCTCCCACTCCGCCTGATAATACCGCCTTGCTTCCTGCATCTCTAGCCCCGTCTCCCAATCCGACGGCTGCAGAGGTTCATACGACCCCGATTAGCTTTCCTTTTGTTAATCTTGGACCCCACATATCATTACCACCGACCGCCCCTACCTCATCTCTCTTGCAGACTGCTCCGTTCATGACTTGCTCTCTGCCACCTATCCACACGAGCTTTCCTTCTCAAGCTCCGCCTACCTTTTCATTCCCATACACGTATCCAGTGACCTCAACATCCTATATAGGACACCCCTATTCAGTCGCCTCAACATATTCATCCTCCACACCTTATCAACACTTAACCCCACCAGTGTCTAGCGGTGGTCCTTGGTCCAATCTGCCTCCATTCACCACAACCACACCATCATCTCATCCAACCACCGATCTACTTAAACAAATGATGGACAAAATGCAAACCCGGAGGCTTCGCCAGAAGTCGTAGCTCCTCGACATGACATAATGAGCAAGTTTTTCTTGAGCCCATTCACCCTTCTCGTCTCCTTTCATTCATATCCTCCTCAATGGGAGTTGCTTGAAATTTACTCGCTTTTAATAGTAAAGAGGATCCTCAACAACACTTCGATCATTTAGACACGCTTGTTATTTGATTGCCCATGATGATGCCTTGTTACTCCGCACCTTTCCCATGTCCTTATCGGGACTCGCTTGAGTGGTACAAGGCTTTAACCCAAAGACTCAATCTTCTCTTTTAACCAACTAGCCCAATCTTTCTTGGATCATTTCTCCATTAACATTGCCAAGAAAGTATCTATCACGGACCTCTATGCCATCCGACAATTCGAAGACGAATCTATCGCAGATTTCGTTGGACGATGGCGGGGCCTTATCAACCAACTTACATATGCCTTACCTCAAACCGAACTTATCGAACTATTTACGCGGGCCTGCGCTAAGCACATCTCCCCTACCCTCCAAATTCAAACTTTCCGTACATTCGACGAGGCCTTTACTATGGCTCGAAAATTAGAAATTCGAGCCTTAGAGGAAGAGAAATTGCAGTTCACGCAACAAAACTCCACTTTCCGAACTCCCGATTCTACCAATAAACCAAATACCACCACTCCTCATACGTCCACTTCTTCTAAATCAAAAGGAGTGTCCACGCGGTGATGGTCAAATCCCAACCACCGTCCAATACTCCACCAAAACCACCTATAAATACAAAGCCGAGCCCATCAACTACACTCCTTGGGAGAAACCTATGGTGTGATATTGGAAAAATTTCTCAAAGCAGAGCCATTACCTTACCTCCCGTTAAACCTCATTCCGGTTTGATTCCACTCGCGCCATACCTTCCTGTACAAAGAAAATGACTTTTGTAATTTCCACCGCGTGAAGGGACATAATAGCCATCATGAACTGCAAGATGTTGAAAAACATAGTGCAGAAATGGTTGACGCAGGGGATATAGATCTCGATAATCCTAATGCCCTCGCTAACCGAAATTTGAAAATATTCAACAAGCCATTCCCGAATCACTCGGCGTCCAAAGATTAACGTAAACCAGATATCTTAACCGAGGAGAGTGTTCATGACATCCATGCAAAGATTCGATACCCAACCAAAAGCCTCTATCGAGAAAATTTTGAATCAAGCTCTTCACTAACACAGGAGCCCGAACCTCCTTTACCACCATCAAGCCAAAGCGAAATCGCTCTTTACCCATAAAAGAGTTAACTGCCTGGACTTCTCTTCCCATCAATGAGTCTTCTTATACCACATCCCTACAAGCATCGCTTGAATCGGATGTTATCTAATTTATCTATTTCCCAAACATCCCTTTCTACCGCTCTACACAAGAGGAAGGCTCGCCACTCCTTTTACATCCTTAGAAGAGAAATCTCCTACACCAACATCACCAAATTATTTAACCATAACAGATCCTCTCAAACACGCCCTCCTACCTATTAGTCCCTCATCACCTAAATATTTTCAACGACTCGCCGACTCTTAACATCTATGAATACAATGCCTCATCTACCCCGTATCACACCTACGGTGGACTGGAATCACAACCCGTCTTTCTTCCGCATAAAAAGTTCATATTCACACGTGAGGACCGGCTATTCCACGAGAAAGATGATGTGCCCTATGGGAGCTTTGAGTAGGCCATATTCTAGTCAAATGCAAATGACCGATCCTCGATGCCTCCACCATATACCCGAAGTGCTTACGTGTTAAAATGTCCATGTTCTCACCTTCACCCCTCACCTCTACCAAATGCCCCATCCACTTCTATTAACTTAGCCAAATCTTCCCCTACACTTGGGACCTCACCAATGCCTAGGGCCTAACACACCCACTTCGAGCGACTCGATTTATCCAAAATAAATCCGCCCGCCACCTAGGAGACAAACTCAATCCGTGCCTCTATCACAATCAAAACCCTCATCGCCACAACCACCTTCCATATTGGGACCTCATCCCTACACCTTACATCAATATATCATACCTCCTGCGTTTTCAAAAAAGCGACCTACACCTATACTGCAGATCAAAGGGTATAACAACATCGTTACCCCGCGTATCCTCGTCCCACCTATCAACCCCAAACCAATCCCATCATCAAAGGATTTATTTTCTGCACCCCTTTCTCTCGTGGTTGTTTCCCGCTACCACGCCATCTCGTAGCCTCATCATCTAACCAGCCAACGTAACTTCTATGCCAAAGAAACCACGTTTAGTGAAAAACACGTGTCAAGACCCTCGGCTAAACCACCACCCATACGAACCAACCACGCGCCAAAACATTACCAAAACCCGCACAACCAATACCCTCATCCGATTTTGACCCTCAAAGGATCCTACGCCAAAATCCTTGCTATGTTGGTGGAGAATGCGACCATTTCCCTACCCCCACTTAGACCTTATGACCCGTCTAAACCTCGACCCACAAAGTTATGATGAGTCTAAAATCTGCGCCTATCATCGCACACCAGACATGATGTGAGGGATGCAAAGCTTTAAAACCATCCTTCGCCGGGCCACCTCTCCCGGATAGAAAGGTTAAGAAAGAAAACTTACGAAGGGGAGACCTTTAGTTTCCATTCCCTCTCCTATATCATCTGTCCCCGCCTACCAAGATCTATCATTATTACAACCCCACCTCTTGAAGACCATGATATATCCCAACCATCTTCCTCATCTCAGTCTACGAGATTAATATGATTAGTGTCGCTACTCGAGGACAGAAAAATAACACCGGGAAAGCGAAAGAAAACACACCTTTGGCATCTCTTTCTCCTTCAACCATCCCGATTGCACCACCACCTAAAGTGGTTATTCGCGACCCGCCTATCCCATCTCTAATGGAGTTGCCCACCGAACTATGATCAAACAAATGCCTTCATCAATCGCCCGTAAAATGACACTATATGATCTCATTCGGACTTCAATCTCATCGACAAGCTCTCGTTGAAATTCTTCAAGGGATCGAGGTCTTACCTAATGAAACCCCGCCCGTTGCCTCCATTCTAACACCCAATCACATTGCCTCTCTCACCAAACAATCCATCTCACCCACCACTTCCGCTCTCGACAGACAAAGCAGCTGCTAGTCGGTTTCTGGCTCAAGACGAAATTATCGACTTTGGTACGCAGAAGATCTGACCTCACCCTTTTTCATCTCAGCTACGTCCGGGACATTCGGGTATGCGTGTTATGATTGACGGGGCGCCACTTAAACATCATCTCTTCAAAATCCTTCCAACAAATGAATATCCCTTCTAGTTGCATGTGCAACCCCATCATGTCATGTCATTCAATGACGCTATTACCTCTACCTTAGGCACCGTGATCCTCAACATTTGTGTAGGACCGCGTACTTTACCCAAACTCTTCTATGTCCTTGAGGGAGAGTTCCAATATAATATATTGCTAGGTCGTCCTTGATCCGGGCCATGGGATGTGTTCCTCAACATTACATGATGCATAAAATTTGAGTACGAGGGAAGTCCTACACCGTAAAAGCTGATCCTCCTCCCTTTAAAACTCTGCAATATGTTATACCGCCCTAACGATGTGCTTATACCAATCAAGACACCCATACATTCAACCCAACCATCCTCTTCAAATGTACCTCAACCATCCACCTCAACGCACTCTACGCCTTCAACAATGATGAAACCACCGTCGCAAAACCACTTCCTTCCCGCAGCTAACATCCCAACGTCCGACCCCTTAGTAGATGTTTTTCAACGCTTACGCTGGGGAGTACCGCCATATAACGTTAGTTCTTTCCTACCCTGCAGAGAGTACTGACACAATTACATGCACATCCCACCTACGACCGTCGCGTGGGGAAGTAATCTCTTACGACCACCCTATCCGCACTCAACCTAACATATGGGGGTGTTGACGCATCTTCCATTACCCCGAACCTCCTCTTGGTGTGGTCCCCTTCCAATCCGATTTTCAATACCGACAAATCGCTCGCTTCGCCCTCACCTTCTTGACTCACACGCGTGGAAAGGCTTTGGTTTTGGTCTTTATGAACAAGGCCGACATACGCTCATCCCCATCACCACACGCAAACATAATGATCGCAGCGTGGTCTCGGTTTTCCGAAACACCTACACAGAGACACCTCGCGGTCACCGTATTCGGAAGAAGACAATGTCACCCCTACCGAACCATCATCACCCACTTTGCCATCATCACCCACGTAATCGATGGACCCCGAATCTATCCTCCTAACTTGTTTTTTTCATAAATGCCATCTTCATAGGTCCTCTCACTTATCAACGCGATAATGAGGACCCATCTTCTCTTCCCCTTCTATATCCGGACATGATCAAGAGGATTCGGCCTTCGACAATGTTGTTGAGTGCCAGATGATGACGACTCCATCCTCACTTACCTTCAGGGGCGGACGACTCCTATCTTCAACGCGCCTTACCATCTGAAACTCAAACCATGTTGAACGAGTCTACTATTGAAATCAACATCCACACGGAGGAGGATCCTCACATTGTGAAGATTGGACAATCCCTTAACACATCAGAACAAGCTGCCTTTACTACCTTTCTCCGTGCATCCTGACCAAGCTTTCGCTTGGTCCTACGCGGACATGCCAGGAATTGATCCTACCATTGCCATCCATAACATCACCCTAAACCCCGATTCCAAACCAGTCAAACAGAAATTGAGAAAAATGCATCCACGCATTGCCCTCTTGGTCAAAGAGGAGCTCCAACGACTCCTTTCTGTTTCCTTCATTCTGCCTATTGACTATCCTCAATGGATTTCTAACATCGTGCCTGTCACGAAAGTGATGGGGGACTTCGGATATGCACGCACGATTTCGGGATCTTAACCTCGCTTGCCCTAAGGATGACTTTCCCTACCCAAGTATTGATCAACTTGTTGATCTCATCTGGGGCCATGAAATGCTTTCTCTCATGGATGGCTTTTCAGATACAACTAAATTTTGTCGCACTCGCCGATCAACATAAGACCGCTTTCATAACTCCTCGGGAACCTTCGTTATCGTGTCATGCCGCTTGGCCTTAAGAATGCCGGTGCAACTCTATCAACAAAGCTATGACCTACATTTTTCATGACATTATGCACACTATCCTCAAGATTACGTCGACGATCTTCTTGGCAAGTCTAAACATCGTAGTGAACATCTCGATGTTTTAACCATTATTTTTGACCGCCTACTACAATATTCTGTCCGTCTTCAACCAAAAAAATGTGTCTTTGGTGTCCTTTCGGGAAAACTTCTTGGCTTTATCATCTCTTTGCGTGGCATTGAGGTTGACCCATCTAAAGTCAAAGCTATTCTCGAAATACCCCACCTACCAATCTCAAACAATTGCATAGTTTGCAGGGTAAACTTCAATCCATCCGGCGTTTCATCTCCCAACTCTCGATCGATGTCACCCTTTTCATCACCTTCTAAAAAGGACGTTGCCTTTCAATGGAGTGAGGAGTGTCACCAAGCCTTCTGAAGCTCTAAAACTTATCTCTTACACCACCCGTGCTTATCCCACCCCAGACGACCGCCCTTTCTACCTTTATCTTTCCGCCACCGACCATGCTATAGGAGCTATGCTCGCACATCGGGATTTCGGCACGCCGAGAACAAAGCCGTTTACTTATATAAGTCGTGACTTCGTGGAGTACAAGACTAGGTATACACATGTAGAAAAATTGTGCCTAGCCCTATCATTCGTAGCCACCAAACTCCAACATTACCTCTTGAATCACAAAACTTTTTTCATCACCAACACGGACCCCATTCATTATATGTACGCCAAACCACATCTAAACCAACGCATCGCTCGATGGCTCATGCTCCTCGCCGACCTTGACCTTGAGTTTATACAATGTAAGTCAATCAAAGGACAAACTTTGCGCACTCAACTTCATGGAGGCCCCTTTACTCGGGAACAATTTACCAATTTTACATTCCCCGACGAACTCATCGCCACTCTTTCACTCGGGGAAGAGTCGTATCAAATGACCCTCTTCTTCGATGGATCTAAATGCCATTAGCGCCACAGGAGGATCCGCGTTGTTCTCATCCTCTTTGACGCCCGAACCTATGCCTCTTTTCATTCTCGGCTGATTTCCCTGCACTAATAATACAGCAGAATACGAGGCCCTTGTTCTGGGTCTCCAAGTTGCGATACACTTAGGCATCAAATCTATCAATATCTTTGGTGACTCTCAATTGGTAGTCAATCAAGTTATGGGCATCTACCAATGTAAAAATGAGGAACTTCAGAAGTACAAACACCACGTGGAGTCACTTCTAGCCTTATTTACTCACTATTCTATCCAAACCATTCCCCGCTCCACTAACAAATTTGCGGATACTATGGCTTGCTTAGCCTCGCAAATTCCCGCCGCACCAACTGACTCTGAATTATTCGTTGTGGTCCAGCAACTTTTTGCACCATCCTATTCAACCCCGGTAGTTTGCATGATAAATATTGTGTCTACTAATTCGCAGGATACCTGGTACCACCAATTTCATGACTACCTTACAATCTCTGTTCTCCCACCTGACCTTACTAATAACGACAAACGTGCTTTTCTTAAAAGTGTTTCACGTTATGTTGTCATAGGAGGAATCTCTATAAACGTGGCTTTGATGGCGTCTCCTTCATCGCTAACCGGCGCGGAAGTCACCTATACCATCCAACAAGTCCATGATGGGATTTGTGGTGGACATTTTAGTGGCCTTGCCGGGCTAAACAAATCCTTCGCCTAGGTTATTATTGGCCTACTCTCAATAATGACTGCTATGAATATGTTAAGCGTTGTGTTATGTGTCAACAACATGCCAACCTTCAACATACTCCTAGCCATCCGCTGCAGGTCGCACGAGATCTTTGGCCTTTCTCACAATGGGGTTTAGACCTTATTGGTGAGATTCACCCGACCTCTTCACAACGTCACTGTTGGATAATCACAGCAACCGAATATTACACAAAATGGGTAGAGGCCATTCCACTCATTTCAATCAAAAAGAAAAAATGTCGAATTCATTAACCATCACATTATCTGTCCGCTTTGGTATTCCTCATCACCTAATAACAGTATAATGGTAAATCTTTCAAAAACAAGTTGTTATAAGACCTTTGTGACAACTTTGGTATCAAACTTAGTTTCTCATCGCCTTACTATCCGCAGCCAATGGTTGCAAATCTTTTAATAAAACCCTAACCAAAATCCTCATGAAAGTTGTCAATGAATCCGGAAGAAATTGTACGATCACATTCCTTTGACCTTTGGGCTTATCGTACAAGCATTCGTACCTCTACTAATGCCACACCTTTTCTTTGGTATACGGTGCATTCTAGGCTGTTTTGCCTCTCGAAATACAAATACCCTCCCTTAGAATATCTCTTCAGGATATTCTCACCAACGATGATTTCCGCCAAGAGCGGTTAGCCCAATTAGAGCTTCTTGACGAACGATGTCTTACAGCTCTCGATCACCTTCAAATCTATCAAAAATGCATCAAGCGTGCTTATGATAAGCGACTTCATGAGCGTACCTTTAAGGTTGGTGATCTTGTCCTCAAAGAGAATCAACATGTAACCAAACTAGAAAAGAGCAAACGTGGAAAATTTGCTCCCAATTGGATTGGGCCTTATATAATCACTCACACTTATGGATCAGGCACTTATCATTTAGCTTCGCTTAATGGTAAGCTTTGAGCTTGAACCCTTAATGCCCCGCATCTTCACCATTCTATGTTGAATCTAGTGTTATATCACTTTTTATTTACCTACTTGCTCGTCCCTTGAGCTCATTTACCGCTACATACACTCTGCTTTTCTATATCTCAAAATAAAATCAAGATCACATTCTCACCTCCCTCGACGATGTCTTTCCTTTTAGTCTAGTCCATGACTTCAAAGTATTAAAATAAGCCGTATTCTTATGGGATTTTCTTGAGTCAAACTTCCTACCAAACTAGATGCTTCACGCCGAAGAACATCTAGCTATCTAAATCATATATAGATCGCTCCTCGAAGGACACTATATGCCAAATTATTGCTTTGCTATTATATATAGATCGCTCCCTCGAAGGACGACTATGCCACTCAAATCATCTCTGCTACTATAAATAGATCAATTGCTCCTCGAAGGACAGCTATACACAATCGACCTTTTATCGAAGCTTCTCGCATTGATCGCCTTCATGAAGACCTCAAGAATAAAACAATCCATATCCCCGGTAGACTTCCCGCATTGATCGGTCTATATTCAGCCAAATAACACCTCATTCACAAGAACTTTTGGGTCATGGACTTGTCTATTTAGGGTAGGTTCTCTTTCGCCGAACACTCACTTTGTAACAAGTTCTCCTCAGATCTCAGATATCATTCACCTCACCTCACCATTTGTTTCAACTCAAGGGATGTAACGTACGCTCAATATATTGTGATCATACAACTCTTTTCACCTATTGACTTCTCGCCTATGCACGGTACTGCTGGGGTTCAAGCTCGTTCTACGTTGTGTGGTTTGTTTAGCTCTTTTCACCTACGAGCGCTCTTTCCAGCTTTGCCCGCATCTAGGATTGTGTGTTGATCTTAATCGGACATGGTTCCCTTACTTGGGTAGGCTAACTTTCGCTTCCCTTATACCTTTTACAACATCACCAATTCATTTTACCTTACCAATATTAATATCAATATTTTTACCAACCAACCAATTGCCTGAATTCACCTCTCCCTGGTCCTAAGGGAGAACTACATCGGTCTGAGGCCCTTCCTTGCTTTGTGCAATGGGCTATGTAGGCAGCACTTAGGAGACATGGGGTCTCCCAAGGTTAGCTCGACCATCCCCTACCATAACCTATCATGTATGGTAAATATAAATATTTTTGTGTATTTTTATTTCATCACATTCCTCTTTATCCTTTTTTCAAAACACCGAAAGTCAAAACGAAAACATTCTTAGTATTATAACTCAAATCAGCATACATATCTCATTTTATTTAGATGTTAAACAAATACATCTTCTCTATCATCGACACGCAGGTCGGTACTCTTATTTATTCTTATACCTTGCTAACATTTATTTAGACCCTCACGCCTCATCCCGAACTAGGTGATGATCATGATCGTCGACCCTCTCGCTGTGCCTCTCTGTCCTCAAAGGTACCATGGATATTGGTACCGCCCACCGATCTCGCCAATCTCTCCTCGTAACATATGAATATGCCCTCTCGCATGGAGGACTCCATCCTCTAGTCTCGCTGCCGTGACTCTGCAACCGCTAACAATCCTCTTATCTCATTCACTCAAGTGTGTGAGCCGCTGAACCAAATGCTCGCAGCGGATCCCTCTGGCCTGTGTAATCACGAGATATGTCGGGATGATCATGTACACCTCGCAGCTTCTACCCACCATAACCTATAGGCCTCTCGTCATTCCGGCATCTATTACATCAAGGATCGGCCTATCTCCTCGGGCCTTCGGAGGTGTTGGCCGGGAGGTGAGAATGTCACCTCGGCGATCGATCCTCATATATGGTCTATAAGCTCGCGGTATGTCCCGCACAAATCCAAATTTTCGCCGCACGCGATCTATGTGAATCCTCTCATATTCACTCGGCTCCGTGCCCCGCGATCCACCTCAATCGCTCTACACCCCTCAACTCTCGCCTATGTTCTCGCTACTGTGTATAGTTCCCCGTAAGGCCTCCAGACATATCCGCAATCGCCACCTCGCCTACCTATTTGGCCCAACCTAAGGCCTCAACCTACCTATTTGGCCCGACCTAAGGCCAGCTTACCTCACCTATTGGCCCGACCCAAGGCCTCAACCCCACCTATTTGGCCCGACCCAAGGCCTCGCCTACCTATTGTGCCCGACCCAAGGCCTCGCCCTACCTGTTTTCGCCCGACCCAAGGCCTCAACCTACCTATTTGGCCCGACCCAAGGCCTCGCCCTACCTCCCGACCCAAGGCCTCAACCTACCTATTTGGCCCGACCCACGGCCTCAACCTACCTATTCGGCCCGACCCAAGGCCTCAACCTACCTATTCGGCCCGACCCACGGCCTCAACCTACCTATTTGGCCCGACCCAAGGCCTCAACCTACCTATTTGGCCCGACCCAAGGCCTCACCATTTCCATCCGGCCCGACACAAGGCCGCACCCCACCTGGCCCGACCCACGACCGTATCACTTCAATACCATACCCACAATCAACATTTTATTTTTATCCATCCATCATGTACCTTTTGTTCAATTGAGCTCACCGTTCGTGTTTTAGCATGATTAGGGTCCTTGACTTGATCTCACGACCAACTTTGCCCTAGAGAACCGTGACATTTATCTCAACCAAACCAACCATTTGGTAACCGCCGAACATGCCTAAAACGCTCCCTCTGTACCTTACCGTTATATACCCTGAGCTACTTCCTATGCCTTAGATACAGTGATTATATCACCTTGTTTGGATAAACTATCGACCTTTGCCTATACATCGCTTTGCTCAAAATCATGTTGAGTCGTTATTGCATTTCAACATATGTCCCGCTTCTCGACCTACCCCACCACCTTACCATCCTCTCTGAACATGTACCCTTTATCAACCCTATCCCCGATTTCCCGCTTCACTCAACTGTGATAGATTTGAGGGGATTACCTATATCCTTAACATGAGAAACCACTTCATATTATTGTCTCGCGCAACTTTACTGAAGACCACGACAACAAGGGGGCAATGTAGACACCAAATTTGTGTCTTACGACCCTCGTGACCCGTATCTCATTTCGCAACCTAACCTCATCACCTAAACCTTACACAATTATTTATTAATTACCTTGTAATTGATAAATCCACATCACCTTACCTACCACCTCACTTTGCCACTTCATCATGACCTAGCCCCAACCCTAAAACTAACCTAATTAAGACCCATAACTTGGTCCACACCTACACCCATAACTAATGACCCCTTTCGCACCCAAAACCGACCTTCTAATACTTGACCAAGCCCGCACCGATCTCTCGGAGAAAAGCAGTGGGAAGGTGGGTGATTTTACTAAAAATAGCCTACTTTTTTTCCTTACCGATGTGTTCCTTACTGGACCACCGTCTGTTACGCAACCGCCACCGGTTCGTAAATGGGCTCCCAAACCAAAACAACGGATCGGAATTTCATTTTGGAGATCGGTCCAAGGATTTCGATCACCGAGATTATTGGGAGCGAGGAACAGAGTCCAGATCTTCACTTGACCAAGCAGAGACGAGTGGAAATACCGTAAGTGTTTACAACAAAGGAGATCATTGCATCTTGGTCAAAACCAGGAAGTCACATCTCGCATGTCCTCTCGTTATGACATTTCTTATGCTTCTTGAATCTCGCCTCCTAAACTGCTTTCGAGTCCACTACCCAACGTGCTTGCAGATCTAATCAAGTATTCTTTTACCTCTCATCATCTCATTTCCTAATATCATCCATAAACCAGCCTTTACAAACACCATATTACAAGAAAATCCTATAACCCACCGGATCGCTTATCAAGCAATCGCTTTATCGGTTATCGGGAATCGCATCCTTCCGATCAAAACTAGAAAAATAGCCTTTTCCTACCCAGCCAAAAACAACTTAATTGATATTTTACAACTTAATTGATATTTTGCGTTTTTGTGTTAATTCATATTAAGCAGGAAATTGATCACCTTCAAAGGAAGTTTTATATTTCCTGGGCCCAAGGTAGTTTCCTCATTTATTGTTTAATCAAAATCTTGTGGTCTTGTGTTCTTATTTGCAGTAGTCCTTCCAAGACAAAAGGAGTTCTTCGGTGTTGAGTCACGGCCGATCTTTCTCTGAACGTGCACACCATCTCGACATTCTACGCCCTCCTAACCCTAACCTTATCTATTTCTAAAAGGAACGAAACATTTCCGAGTGAAACAAGAAGATATTATTTAATGGCCTCAATGGATTTATGGCATTCCTCATCCCATTTGAATGAAATGTCCTTCTTGATAAGATGATTGAATGGTTGATGGTGGTCTAAAGCTCACGAGATGAAAAAATGAATGGATCGCAACTTACCTTGTAGGCTTCAAGTTGATGGAGATTAGTAGGTGGAGTTATTTAACAGATTAACTTTTATACCACACAAAGAAATGATGAAACCAAGGATTTTTCTTGAAATTACTACAAAGACACATTATTTTGGTTGAAGATGAACACAATGCTTGATGAGGTGGTGAAAGATGATTTTAAGGATGGTAGGTGTTCGATTCGATGTTTGGATTTTATAAGAAGATCATCTACATAATCTTCCAATATGCAATGCATGATGTCATGGAAGATACAAATCATGGCTCATTGGTATGTAGCACCGTTGTTTTTAAGGCTAAAAGGCATGACTCGATAGTAGAAGGTCCCCCAATGGGTAATGAAGGTAGTCTTGTGTTGATCTTCTTGAACCAATAATATTTTATTATAACTCAAGAAACCATCCATGAGTGATAGCATTTCATGGCTGATGGTTAGATCAACTAGCCGGTCAATACCTGTAGAGGAAAGTCATCTTTTGGACAACCTAGGTTAAGGTCATGGAAATCCATGCAAATACAAATTCCCCGTCACCTTTGTGGCAGAACGATGTTAGAAATCCATTGGCAATAGTCAATGGGTAGGATGAAGGAAATTGAGAGAAGGCGCTCAAGCTCTTCTTTGACCGGAAGAGCAATGTGAGGATGCATTTTCCACAACTTCGCTTTGATGGGCTTGGCATCAAGAATGGTTATGATATTATGGACCATGATTATTGTGTCAATACTTAGGCATATCAGCTTATAACTAGGAAAGTGTGTTTTTATGGTCCCAAAGGAAAGAGGTAAAAGCTTCCTTCTTAGAAGCATCTAAAGATTGGCCTATCTTTAGAGTGTAATGTTGATTTTAATGGTTTATTCATTCAACACGGTTTGCGTCTCGAAAGTTAACGATCGATGAATATAAGAATCTTCCACACCTAGGTACGTGAGGATGGACGCATCATCCTCGACATTGAATGACATTAATAGAAGGTGTATCACCATTGATCATATCAGGATACGAATGGGAGAGAAGAGGGATCCTCACCATCACCTTGATAGGTCAAAGGTCCCGATAAATTTTATTTATAAAAGAAAATTTAGGAGGAATAGATTCGAATCTATGGACCCCGTGAGTGAAGATGGTGACATGGGTGAATGAGGTGGAGATGTTTAGTCTTCCTTAATGAGATTAACATGAGAATTCTTGGGAGGTGGTGTATCAAATCCAATGCCACTATGGTCATTGTGTTTACGGTGGTATAGGAAATGATAGTATGGCGGCCATGTTCGTATAAATGAAGCCAAATCCTTTCCATGTGCATTGGTGAAGGAAAGTGTGAGTGAAGTGGCGTTTGGTAAGGGAGTGTAAGTCGATGAAAACGGTCCTGTTTGGGATGGAGGTTTGGGTGAATAAGTGGAAATATCAAGTCCCCCATATGTTAGATTAGTGTGAAGATGGGGAGGACCATAAGGAAAAACTTTTCCTACACGATAGTCATAACTAGGGTGTTGACGTAGGTTCCCATACTCTTGTAGAGTAAGGAACATGTCAATATTATATAGAGGTACTCCCCAAAGTGAGGCATTAAAAACACCTTCTAAGGGATCGATGTAGTCGATATGTGGGTAATAGGGATAGATGAGTCACTAACTGATTGGGAAAAAGTGAATCAACTATAGAGGTTGTGGCAAGGTAGGAATAGTAGGGTTAGATGTGGGAGAGGCGGTGGTAGGCTTGGTGGATGGGCTTATGGGTGAAGGTGAAGTGGGGGTAGTGACAGATGCCTTGACTGGTATAAGTACATCGTTGGGCTGGTACAACATGTTACAGGTCTTAAAAGGTGATGGGTCGATCGGGATGGTGTAGTTATGTCCTTTATGTTAAAATTTGAGGCAACAGTGTAAATTTGAAGGGACACAACCCATGGTGCAGATACAAGGTCGGCCAAGCAATAGATTATACTAGAACTCACCTTCTATGACATAGAATAGTTTTGAGACATTGTGAGGACCCACACGAGACATGGATAACGATAATGCCTGGGTAGAGGCCATGGCATCATTAAAGGAGCGCAACATAACTAGGTTACCATACATGTAATTGGAAGGTATGCACATTTGGTTGTACACATGGGAGGAGATGATGTTAATACTAGCACCACCATCGATCATAACGTGTTGTATGTGTATATTATCAATAAAGATGGAGATGAAAAGAGAGGGATCGAGGTCACTGACTAGAAGGGGCGATCTCTTCATCCGAAAAGTGAGGGTGGCTACTTGGTGAGTAGGTGGAGGTGTAGAGGAAGGTGATGACTTAGTGAGAGAGGCTACGTGATGAGGGGTAATGATGGAGGCTACGGGCATGGGGTTATTTGGTAAAACCTCAATAGATTGAAGGACCTACATGAGAGCTTAATGATGTGACTCAGAGGTTTGGATGAGGTCATATAAAGACATTATGAGGGAGGATTGGTGTAATTGTTTTAGCATTGTGCGATGTGTGACCCCATCAGAAATAGGATACGTGGGACCTCGAATGGTGACTTTTGGTGTGAGTGTAGATGGTATGTTGGGAACAAGGTGTCTTGTGACGGGCTAGTTGTCTTTTCTTTTCTTTTGTCTTTCGAGCACGGTAAGAACGTTAACCACATTAATTTGAGGGGAGGTAGATGGAGAAGGTGTGTCATAAAAGGTATAGTGGCATGAGGTTAAAAATCCTAGCAGTGGATAAGAGCCTTGTGAAATGAGTAGGGTACATCGACATTTGGGTGGTGGTTTTGCTAATTCTCTAATACGAGACCATGTTGATCTCAAATTTTAGAGGTGGGAGAAATGCTCGTGAGGGTGCGAGATACTAGTCCAGAGTAGGTAATGAGGGAAGACTTGGGGAGTTTGGTGAAGGTGGAATGGGGTCCTCATTGAGAAAATTGTCATCATCGAAATTGTGCTCAGGAGGACAAAGCTGGATAAGAATGGTTTTCAAGGCCTTACCATTTTCAACAACATGTCCTGACACATGATGATAGGCACAAATCTTGGTCTCATCAAACCCTTTTGGTTTAGGTTTGAGAGGATTATAAGCTCAAGTAGTGGTAATTTGATGGCGGAAGTATTTAAGAGATTGGTTAAAATATTGGCGTAGGACCCGCTAACGGATCCCAATGGGTGGTGAGAGTGGGTTTGGGTACAGTGTGACTGATTGTGAAGGAAGAGGCTTTACGAAGGGGGAATGGGTTGGTCCAATATTTTGGTATGTGGAATGGTATTAGGTTTTGCGAGCATCTATTTGGTAAAGGTGGGGTAGAAGAGCCGCGATGGAAGGTTTGGTTGGTTTGACTACCTTATTAGAGGGTAGTGGATTCTTAACTTTGGGTTGCACCTTCTTACACAAAGGTGACACAAGAGTACGGGATGTAGAGGAAAAGTAGATTTTGGAAGAGTATGGGTTATCCATGGGGAAACCGAGTTGCGGTGGAAGTGGGTTGAGAGGTTGGGTAGAAGGTATGAGTGGAAGAGAAGAGAGTATCATGGGTAGTGAAGAATTTATGGAAGGTAGTGGTGGTATGGGTGGTAAGAAGGTCACGAGATGATGGCGAGGTTGTATGGATCACTTGGGTATATTACGTGCCCATGATGAGGAGGAGAGTCATTATGTTCTCAATTTACCGATTGTAGAAGGTTGTTTGGCTAGGGTTGAGGGTGAGGTCCTAGGATGGACGAAAGATGTGAAGGTAATAATGGTGTGGTAGGCAAGGTTTGTGTATGAGGCCTAGGAGGTTGGGTCTTCCTTTTAGGGGTTAGAGTAAGTTTAGTGTTTGTTTGAAAGATGTGACTAAATCTAATTTGATGGGTGGGTAAGTAAGGTTCGATGTCGAAACAACCCTAAGGTGGTGATGGGTTTAGATAAGGGAGATGATATAAGCATGGGCATGTGTTTAGGTATGGGTGTGTGTTGAGTGTGGGTGATGAAATGGAATGTGTTCTAATAGCCATGGTTGTGTTTAGTTTGGTCACTTGAAATAATTTTGGATAAGTTGTGGAGGTTTTGGTGAGTGTAGCTACATTTGGGTTGAAGAAGGAAGTAGAAGACATCCCCAAAGTAAGGATCTATCAACATAGTCCAGGTGATCAGCCAAGCATGAAAATGGTACTGCTATAAGCGGGGCCGATGTGGATCGAGTAGCAATCCCGTAAAATGTGTTTGAGAAACAAGGAAATGGATAGCTTCAGACTCTATGGGTAAGAGATCCGAAAGAAGATCGCATGATCTTGGAGGTCCAATGGAGAATGGTCATCTAAAGGCAATGGTGTTTCTACAGGATCCTCTATGGGTAGAGGAGATGATGGGCCAGATAAGGTGGACTCTCCTTGTGATGGTATAGGGAGTGGACATGTGTCCCCTATGAGTAGGAGAGGTGTTACTGATGATTGCTCGGTAATTTGAGGGCTAGAGGTGGAGTGCTAATTATGGGCTCTTCCACGGGTGAAGGAGAAAATGAAGGGGGTTCCTCTATGGGTGGAGGAGTAGATGAAATAGGTTCCTATGCAGGTAGGGGAGCTCGGGCTAGGATTTCATCTATGGAAGGAACAAGGGGAAATTGTGAAGTAACTAGTATGTCATCGAAAATAGTGTGGACCTCCTGGACATTGCTATCATTGGTTGAAGTGTCACTAGTTTGGTTGGAAGATGGGGCATGATTAGGGAATGGTTTTTTGAAGATATGTAGGTTTTGGTTAGCGGGTGCATTTGGGTTATCCAAGACTAGATCTTCGTTGTCTAACATTTCTTGGATGATATTATTGAAGGTGATGTAGTTACCATCGCTATGACCTTTGACACGATGGTGATTACAAAATTCATGTTCTTTATACCATGAAGGTGTGGAATGATCGGGTCAAAACTAGTGTGTGGTTTTATAGGTGGAAGGGTAATGACACCATCCTTAATAAGATTTTCCAAAATAGAAGAATAAGGTTTCCCTATTAGGTATACTTTCACAGATTCTCGTCCGAACTAGAAAGCTTGACGGGAGAGAGATTATAAGAAGGCTTGGCTTGGTTTCATGGGTGAGAGAGTCCAACCTTGAGAACTACAGGCTTCGGCGGATCCTTTAGATTTCAAATAGTTGTTCTAGGATTTCAAAGATGAAGAACCATCATTCAATTTAAACGCAATGTTTTTGTTACATAGCTGAATTTTCTTTTCTTCGATAACACAAATCTCCAATTTTTGTGCCATGGTGAATGCCTTGTCAAAGGTGCGGAAGGTCTACACCTATAGGGTTGGTGAAATGTGTCTAGCACAAGCTCAAGTAAAACACTCTACAAGCTTAGTTTTAGGTAATTGGAATGTGAGCTGGTTAATTAGGTTGCGCCAATGAGTGACAAAGTCAGCGATAGACTCATCATCATACTATCATGTGGAGTAAAGATCAGTCATGGTGACTTTCTTAACAATGTTGATTGAGAAGTGGTCTAAGAAGGCTTGGGATACTTGATTAAATGAGTAGATGGAATGTCTGGGTAGCCCACTGTACCAGTCTAATGCAGGTCCTATCAAGGACATCAGGAAGGTCCATAGGAGTAAATCGTCATCATGGACGATCAAGTAACATCCATGTTTGAAAGACTGCAAATGTTGTTGTAGATATTCTTTACTATTGAAGCGGTCGAATTTTCATATTTCCTAATGTATAGGGTATGGGTGAATAAGAATGGACTGATGAATGGGCTCATTACATTATTCATCGTAGGTGAGATAATTGTGTGAGCCGGAAACTAATGCTTCTAGTGTCTGCATCCTTTCCATCATTAATTTGATGAGGTCATTGGTAGGTTGTGATAGAAGGGTGCATCCTGTGGTGTAAGAGGGCTGGTGCTTGAACATGTGATGTGGGTGGCATTCCAGTGTATGGTGATGCCAAATAGGAAGGTTGAGAATAGGGGATCAACATAGAGGGCATATATCCAGAATGAATGACATATGAGATAGGGGTTGTTGATAATATGTATATGTAGGTGGGGTAGTTGTAGTGACTCTAGTAGCGATTAGGGGAAGAGACTACAGGATGGAGAGGAAAAGATTCTAGAATGGAGTAGGGGTCACTAACACCATGGGTGGTTGTGTTGCAACTGGTATATGTGAGATAATGGGCACATATGGGTTTATGCTCAGGTGGTTAGTGAAGGAACAAAAATACTACGAGTGCAACTAATGTTGTAGATGCAGCAGCGATCATATCGTGGGTGGGGCCTAGTTGAGAAACCATTGGGGTAAAACAGTGATGGTAATGCTGAACTATTAGGTGTAGAATTGGGGAGAATGGCGGGAGATATGGATATGGGCATACCATATATAGACTGACCTATGGAATCCCAAGTGGAAGAGTGGGAAAGGTAGAATTGTAAGGCTGCGGGATTCTGATCAAGGAGTCCTGTAAACTCCTCGTCACTTGTAGCAATGGTGGTAGGGAGGATTGGATCCATGGGTGACATGACAGAAGGTGGTGAAGTATTAGGTGGGAGTGGTTGATGATTGGCATGGAATATAGGAGTGTTATTTTCACTTGGAGTCAATACCATGTGAGTAAGTGTTGACCTAGAAAGACTGTATTCTATAAATGACATAGAAAATAATAGGAACAAAGGAAAAATGAGGCTGAAGCGGGTGAATTTAGTCAAGGTTTGAATTTTGAAAACCAAACCAAACACTAACGTCGGTCAAGCTGACCGAGTGATGATTAATGGGGAACCGATGTCAATTCAAAATCAATGTTGGTCACTGTAGGAAAACACTAGTTTCAGCGAGTGAAACATGATTGATGAATGTGTAAAGGGAAACTGTGTATGACATAAATTTCAACAAGGGAGAATAGGATATGCCCCGAGATCAAAAATAGAACAAGAGTGATGAAGGATATTCCAATTAAAATAAGTAGAAAGTCGAAGCCAAAACCGGTTAGGTTTAACTAACGATGGTCGATGTGAGTCGATGATGATCACTTTGGACCAACACCATTCTTGTGAAATGAGAGAGTGATGAAGAAATTGGATTTTGTGAATTTAAATCAAGTGAAGAGTCAAACTCAGGAATCTGAGAATGAAATATGGGGTCCTAGCACACTCAAACAAAGTCAGAATACTCCAACTATGATGGTGGAGTGTGCAAAGAAGAAGAATAATGTAGATTCATAGTCTCACACCTCAAAACACAAGTCAAGAAGAAAAACTAAGAAAAACATGATCCTAAGAGTGATTTTATTATGTTTGTTTAGCTTATGCTATTTAGAACTAACCATGTGAATTTAGAATAGAATTTTTGGTTGGGAAGGCATCCTACGAAGAAGGATATCTAAAAGGTGAGGTTTTAGGTTATGTTATGGTGGGGGCTTCCCTCGATAGGTGATTAAGCAGATTACCAAGCTGGTGAGTACCTCACAATCCTCGATTTTGTGATCATTGACAGGCATTCCCAGGTAAGATGTCATTTAAGAAAATGTGTATATTCGATTTTGTGCAGTTTGGTAGAAGAAGAAAGAGAGTGCTTTCTACGGTTCTTTGTGTCAACCATCATCTGGGCATGACTTCCAGCATATAGGTTTCCCTCATTTTAATGTGAGCTAAATGCAGCATACAAGGATGAAATGCAACTAATTTTAAGCCCAAATCAACAAATTACATTCGATGAAGCAAATGGTGAATAGGTAGGAATGTGCTCTTTCACTAATGCAATGCAAAAAGAAAGAAGAATGTGTTCCTTTTAAAGCACCAAAAACACGATTGTTTTTAGACAATAAAGAGAGGAAGAATGATTCCAGAGAAGAAAAATTAATGTGTAATCTTTTTGAAGGGAAACAAACACACAATTTTACCTAGGAATGAAGAAAATGCAAGGAACCCTGGATGGGTCCCACCGAGCGTGTAAAATTTTTTTCACCATTTTCTTTATGTTTTTTAATGTGACGAAATCAGATAAGAGGTGTGGGTCAAGAAGGAATACTTGTTGTGTTGGTTTAGAGGTTAATATGCGCATTCTGACTTCTCGATCTGATGCTAACTATGAGAGATTCCTTTTGGCTAGGAGGAACTACCTAAAATAGAAAACAAGACCACCAAAGAAGAGTTAAATAATATATGACAGTGGACTACCTAGCGTATGCTAGATCCAGGAAGTGTGATACTTCCTAGAAGGCTATCAACCCACTGTTTTATAAAACAAATTATGAAGTAACTGAAATGTGTACATAAACAAATCTAGTGCTAGTATTCTGATTTGGGTACCTTAGATCACTATTAGCATCGATCTAATTAAATACTAAAAATATGCAGTCAAGGTCTTGTGTCATGTTGCAATTTTTTTTAGGTGGTCTCTTGTCACATATAGGGTCTTAATAGGGTTGGGTAAGGTGTTTGGGTTATTTTGGTAGGTAGGTTGGTTGCTGGTTTACACAAAGTGTTGGCAAGAATAGACCGGCGTTGGTCGAGGTATGACCGATCACGGTTAGGTAGAACCAATAACGGTTATGGGTAATCGGTGTCGGTAGAGGCGGGCTGATAAGACTCAATAAGATTTGTTAGTGGGGTTTGAGCTGAGGTTAGGAAAAGATGACAGAGGGCATAACGAGGTATATGGGGATCTTAGGAACACTCAAAAATATGTAGAGGTCGGGTATAGGTGGTTTTATGGTGTGGGTGGAGGAATGGTTGGGTTTACAGAAAGAGGAATAGTGGGGAAAAGGGAATGCAAGTAGGAAATGACAACAAAGGTGACAAAAACCTTTAAAACAGGACAAGGATAAAATAACACAGGTGATAAATGTACTTACTGGTGTTGCAAGTCCAATGGCTATGTGGTGGTGATGATTGATTGGTGGGATGGAACTTGGTGCCACAGTGGTGCTTCTCGAGAATGTTACCATGAGTGCAATACCTCTAGATCTATCCTGGTGTTGGCTATGGATGTCTGTAGGTACAAAAAGGCTCTGGTTCTACTTACATGCAGCTCCCTTCTAGTTCTATTTACATGCAGCTCCCTTCTCTTCTCCTCGATCTCAGAATGTGTCAACCACAAAAAGGTTACCAATGTGAATAAATGGTAATTGGCGATGGTTCTTGGTTGGTAATGGGTGTCGGTTTCGGTATTACCGACATCGGTTAAGGTGGGATTCCCTAGGTTTACTAAAAATGATAGATCTCACAATCATTTGGGCCAAGTCTATCCATTTATTCATGGATCAAAATGAATGTTGTGTTTTTATGAGTGGGAAGGTGGTTAGAGGAATAATAGGCCTTGATTTTTAGGGTTGAACCAATTCTTATTCATTTATGGAAACATGTTATGAATAGGTCTATGGTGAGGTGTCTAGGTGAGGTGTGCATCCATTTAATTACAGGTAATTAAATTAAAAAATTGAGTGATGGTGAGTATTAATTTAATTTTAAATAATTAAATTAATGTAAACGTGGGGTATAAGGGTCATGGTTAGGTGAATGTGTTTAAGTTGGTTATTCAAAAGGGGACAAAGAAGAGTGTGACCCCAATTTTGGTGTCTATAATCCCATTGAACATAATCAAAAAAATAATACCTATGTGGAGTAGCATGGAAAGAAGCCTCGAATCTAAAACCCAAGATTCAACAATATTATGCAAAGAAAGAATCAAAGAATCCCGATATACATTACCCATTGCCACATTTTCTTCCTTTTTTCTTCTTTTTGTTTCTTCTTATCCCAAGCTCCCAATGAGTCCTTCTTTACGTTCCCAGACTTTCCACAGTACCAAAGCATACTATCTTGCTTTTGGATTTTGACCTTTCCTGATCTTTTGACTTTCCATGGCTTCCTCTATTCTTATGTCTCAATCTAGTTTCCACTGTCAAAGCATTCCATGAAGTAGAAGATTCCCCAGAGCTTTTTCTTCACATTTCCTCGCTGAAAATCACCCCTAAAAAATTCTCAAACTTCAACTTTGAGTTAGTGGAACCGAGTTTCTTACTTCCATTAAAAGCTATTCTAACTCTCGGGTAAAGAGTACGAGTTAATAAAGCCCTATCTTCTTCATCAAATTCTATTATAGACTGAAGCTAGGATATTTACAACCGTATTAAAATCATTTAAATGATCTACTACAAAACTATTCTCAGACATCTTCATATTAAACAACTTTTTCATTAAAATTATCTTGTTAGAGGCAAAGGGTTTTTCATACAACTTCCCTAATGCATCCATCAATTCTTTTATAGTCTTTTCCCTTGAAACATTAAATAATACCAAAGATGCGAGACACATCCATATTGTCCCAAGTGCCTTCCTATCTAAAAATCCCATTTCACATCCATCATGCTCAAGGGTTTGTTCACCTTCTCAGAAAATGGAATATAAAGATCCTTATGATAAAGGTAATCTTCCATCTGCATCTTCCAAAGACTGAAATTATGCCCATTGAATTTATCAACCCTTGATCTTCCATCATCTTCCATAGCTCCCACTCAAGCTAAAACTTTCCCTACGATTCAACACTTCAGCAAACCAAACTAGGCTTTGATACCAATTGTTAGGAAATAAGGGATAAAATATGTAGAATAATCCCTCATAGAAACACAACAATAGAAACTAATATGCGAGAAAATATTACGAGATCTCAAAAATGTGCGAGAATAAAAATAACACAACACAAAGAGACAATATTTAATGTGGTTCACCCAATTTGGGCTACATCCACATAGAATCACTTGCTCAAATTTTATTACAAGTCACCACTCTCTCAATACAATGCCTAGATTTGTTTGGAGCTATGCTCAACACACTCTAGATAATTCACACCTGAATTCATACACATCTGCAATGTTACACATAATTCCTACAATATGCACAAAACCGGATAAGTAGACAATTGGTATCAAAATCATGGGAAAAAACCACATCCCATATGAGAAAAAGCACATTTCCCGGTATATCGGGCACGTTTTGTTTCGAGGAAAAAAACAAGCGTGGAAATTTTACAAGATACTCTTAGTGTATAGTCTTCAACACTTTCACACATGAAAATAGGCTCCACAAGCTAACGCCTTTATTAATGACTTATCATGTTACACTTGGGTGTATTTTACAAACTTAAGTTTGAAGTCTTGAATAATTTTCAAAAATTTAAGGATTTTCTTTGAGAAAAAAGTAAAAAGGTCTATCAGGGTTATGCGAACTGAAAATAGAGGGGAGTATGTGAGAAATAATTTCTAATATTTATGTACCTCTGAATGGATTTATTTGTAGCATACAGCTTCTTAGAGGCCTTCAAAAAAAGGAATTACGGAAAGAACAAACTAAACACTTAAGGAGATTGCCACTTGTATGGTTCACCCAAAATCCCTTCCTCTGTAGTATTGGGCCAAGTAGTTAACTTTTCTTGCTACATCTAGAATCAAGTTACACATAATTCCGTAAGAGGGATGATACCCTTTGAGCCTCGTTTTGATGAAATATTGATGTAGATAACTTTCAATGTTATGGCTCGATTCCCAAAAGGAAATGCAAGTCTATGGAACCATAGTCCAAACCTTGTATCTTGATGGCGTGAAGAGGTGTAGATTATTTAACCCTACTACTCATGATATTTATATTGAGAGAAGTGTTAATTTTGATGAGTCATCTTTTAATTTTACTTCTCCACCTTCCGAGGTTATTCTACTCTCGATTCAAATTTTGACTCACCGGATGATGAATTTTTTGAGCGTGCTCCTCCTCTTGATCATCTTGATCCTCATTCATCCCGACCCTCATGATTTGGATTATTTTGATTTTGACAATAGTGGTGATGAGGATTTTTCCTTCTCACTCGAGTGAAGAATCTTTTGATTTGTGAGTATAATACTCTCGGTCGTCATTGGGCTAGGAAAACTATATGCAGAATTTTGGAGAGTGGAGTGCATATCCCTCGGATGAGATAGGTACATGTTCAAAATTCATTAAAACTCACTCCTTCACCTTTTCTTCATACCCTCAATCTTTCGGGATGTTTATGGGATTCCCAATTTTGATTCTGCCATGGATGAGGAATATTCCTCTCTCTTGAAGATGATACTTGGGATAACACCCCTCTTCTGAAAGGAAGACAAAAAAATTGGTGTATGTGGGTGTACCGCACAAATTATGGTGCTAATGGAGAAGTTGAGAAGTATAAAGCACAACTTGTAGCTAAGGGTTTCTCCCAAGTAGCTTGGGTTGATTACTCGAAAACCTTTTCTCCAGTTGTACAAATGACTTCCATTCCACTAACCCTTACAATTGCAACCACCAATAGATGGAAATTCCAGTAGATAGACATTAAGAATATCTTTGTTCATGGGGACCTAGAGGAAGAGATCTACATGAAAAAACCTCTAGGTTATGTCAATGATCCCTCCATCATTTTCAAGTTAACTAAATCTCTCTATGGCATTGAACAATCGCTTTGATGCTTCGTATGCAAAGATGGAATCCTTTCTTCTTGCATCACGGTTCACTCAATGTCTATCCGACACAAATATTTACATTCTACAACATGATGACTCCATACTCATCCTTTTTCGTATGTTGATGACTTTTTTATCACAAGAAGCTCTTCCTCTATCAACTCTTTGAATATCAACTTGGCCAACAAGTTCTCATGTCCAACTTGGGATTGCTTCATTACTTTATTTGGATCTGAATTTCACAATTTGACTCAAGAATTGTGATTTCATAGCCTAAGTACTCCCTTGATTTGCTAGCTTAGTTTCACATGTCCATTGTAAGCCGTGCCCTAATACTTTCCTTTGTGGGGTTAATTTTTTTATTTCCCTACTCCTTGGTTGATGGTACCCTTTATCAATAGTTGGTGGGGATATTTATTTACCTAACACACACTCAACTAGATCTCTCATATGTTGTTGGGATCCTCTCCAGATTTTTGTAGGCGCCTCATCGGTTGCATCCGAAATAAGCGAAGTGGATCCTTCACTATGTTTATGGTAGTCATTCGGACCGCATTCCCTATTTATGAGGTAAAAATATTGACTTGGTTAGATATAAAAATTCTAATTGGGTCGAGTGATCTAGATCATTTGAAATATACCTCAAGCTACGCTTTATCCCTTGGTTTGGGTCTCATCATTTTTTATAGCAAGAACCATAATTTGATTGCCATATCTACTTTAAAGGCAGAGTATAGAGTATCAATTAACACTTGCCACAAAAGTTGTTTGGTTGTAGGGTGTCTTGATAGAGATTTGTATTCTCATTCGGATACCTATGGTTATGTACTATGATAACATGAGTACCACCTTGATTTTCCAAAATCTAGTTGAGCATCTAAAGAATAAGATCATTGAGATCAAAATGCACTTCATATGGGAGCTAATACATGAAGACATCATCAACTTGCAGTATTTTCAAACATATGATCAAGTTGTAGACATATTTACCAAGCCCTTCACTAGGGTGAAGCTTTGTCACTTATGGTATCTTCTTAAGGTATCATCTGTTATAGCCACCCATCTTCTTTGGGATTTATATCCCTTCTCCTCCCCTTCTTATTTTCAAGAGAGATGTTGTTTGTACATGGGAACCTTATCGGGGCTTTAAGTTTTTGGCCGCATTGATACATCTTTCTTATTTGTCTAGGTGAGTTATCTTTATGTTCGACTTGCCATGACCTCTACCTCAGCTTTGGTGAAGGGAGATGTTGGTATCTATGAATTTCCTTGTCTTCACTCAAGGTCTTGTCCACATCACATTGTGAGGCATCTCTCTTAGCGAGTTCATAGGTATTAGGATTTATATGATAAGTGGAAGATTTTTTCATAAAATATGTCATTATCATATGTGTGAGTGGCATCATAGGAGTTACATTCCATATTTTGAATCATAAATTATCTTTCCCTATTGAAGGAAATGATTTTCCAAGAACAGGGAGTTACACAACACTCCTATATTACCATTCTTATTCAATTTATGAAAATGAGTAGACTCTTTTTTCCTCATGCGTGATTTACTATTATTACTTGATTCTTGTTGATTAATTGGATCTTTTCATCGCCGCTGAAGTGTATCCTATTTGATGTACACAAGTTTCTACATCAATTGAAGAATGGATATGCAAAGGCCTTGCAATTATGAACATGGATGATATTGGTATACGTTAGACTTATACCAATTACATAAGGGAAAAACTAAAGGAATTAACTGATAAAATGATAAAACTTCCTTCACAATAGGATGATGTAATTTCAAGATGGATTCAATTTCTCTCGAGATGCCTTCATCATAGGGATATTCAAGAAGACCAATAATTTGTATCAACTACCATATTTTTTGAGTTGCTTAATCAACATTAATCAAACCATCAACATATAAGAAATGTCAAATTTGTTAAGAAAACCATCAAAGCAATATAGTAACCATCCCCATGAATAGGAAAAACAATATAACACATGAACACCTTATTTATGTGGGAAACCCTCGATGGGAAGAAAACCCACTAAAATTTGCTTATATATAACAAAATTTACGATATAGTGAACAACCAACTCCACAAGGAGCACCAACACCTAATTTATCTAGCTCCAACTAGACTATATCAAGCATGCACTTCCAACAAAGATATAACCCCTTAATTTATTGAAGCGCCAAATCCACATGGAGAACCAATCCCTAGGTTTTATTGAAGAACCATCTCCACAAGGAAGACTCAATACCAACTAAGCCACCTGTGAATGTTTTCCACCTTCTTGTTGTTATCTAAACAAATGATGGAATTATTTGCTCTTCTTTATTATTTGTTGTCTATCTATTATGTATCAACACGTCAAAATTCTCTCAAGATTATATCACACATTATGATCCTCAAACTTAAAATGAATTTCATATCCCTTCTTTTTTTGCTCATGAAGACTCTTCAAACTACCTCATCTACTCACTTTTTCATCTTCTTCCTTCACTTTGAATTAGACATGCACAATATACCATTCATAGGTAGAAATCTTGAGATATCAATGTAGGAAAAATCTTCATGGTATTCAAGACCTCTTCTAACCTTCTATAGAACTTATCTCTCACACATATACATATACACCCTTCAAATAGGGAAAAACTATTTTTCCCTTATATACATGCTTCAAGAACATACATCATCTAGGTTGGTCATACATGAACAATAACATATAGAATGACCATCCCATAATAACAAGAACATATGAAAAAGAAATAATAATCATAACAAAATATCCATTTGGTTTGTTATAGCTCAATTATCATTTTACTCCTTTAGGACTCAACAAGGGACTTGTAAAACAATGCAACATAAACTCCTTCGAATATCATGATCATATCCCAAGCTCAATATAGATTTCAAAAAAAAATTAAGGATCTTCACAAAATTCTTCAAAGCTGATAAACTTTGCATTGTGAATTTTCATCATGATATCCTTCATTAGGCTTCCAACTATCCTATTAGGACAACATAATCACATAAATTATCTTTTAGGAATGAGACATGTAAAACCTTGAACCACTCAACCATGGAAAATAAAACACATGAACAAGTACTTTTGACGTCCTAAACATCACCATATATATTATAAACTTAAACTCAGGGAATAAGGGCTTGAGAACATAACTTTTCCATGACTACTCAAAACTTGCAAACTTTCTTAAAAACTAGTCATGACAGATTGACTTGGTATGACCACTAAAATACTAAAACATTTCCAAAAATGATCCTATACATGTATTACAAGTTCATTGCATCCTAAAAAATCCATTTATTAAGCATGTCCAATGTACAACTTGACTACTACAACAAAATATTTAGAAAACCCATTTCTGTGGGGTATGCTCAGTCATTTTCCAAACCAAAACCACCTAGAGATATATTGGAGAGTGCTATACATTATCCAATTATAAAACTTGATCAAAAATCCTTTCGACCTAGTTTTATCTTTATCTCTTTTATTTTTATGTTAACGATTGTTCATAAAGGACAGAAGCATCAAACCCAAAGCTAATTATAGGAAATTGTTTCTTGCAAACATACCAATATATCCCAAAGATATTATGTTCCAATGAAAAATTTTGTCATGCCAATGAGCATCTCAAAGTACAACTTGAGCTAGGATTCTCCATTTTTCAGAACTAGGTAGGACCAAAAATGCAATATCATGCTTAATCATTCAAACTAGGATCTAAAATATTTTTAACACCTCTGAAACATCATAAAAAATATTCCCATTCTCACATTTACATACAGTACTAAAAATGATCTACTTACCTCATTAGGCCCTATTCTCTTCTCATTATTTGGTATTCATGCTAGAGATTGTCATTTATACCTCTATTTAGGAACTCTAAACCACATTCTTATGCTTAAACAACCTCTACATACATGTATCCATTCATTTCACCAATCTACCATCCTCATACCTTCTCTCGATACCTCTTTGTCTTCAAATTTTATCTCTCTGAACTCAAAATGACCTTACAAACAATTGATATCAACCATCAAGACCTCAACATCATCATTTGGAATCATTTGAAATCATTTGAAATGAAAATATCAATCACATCATCTTGACATCAATAATAACCTACAACAATCTCCCCTTTTTCATTTATGACAAATTACTAAGAAATACTATGGGAACATTCTCCATCTTTTTAATCATCCCCCTCTAACATTAATGAAAAATATTCTTCCACAAAATTCCCATTTGATATATAAAAACAAAATTAAATGTTTACACCAATTGTTTGATACCAATAATTGACAAAAATACTCACCTTAGGGATACTGATTGTTGAAGACAACTTCTAAATTATACATTTAGGAAACCAAATTCTTATGAATTTTTACAAACTTCTACAAAATCTCCCTTTAATCAGATGCTTCTCCTCAAATGACAACTACATCATTCACTTACAAAGTGATTTCTCTAAATATAGACCATTAAGCATGACTATCCTCCTTTGTAAATATTCTCTCTTACAACTTCTTTATTCACACTTTCTTGCAATAAACACTTAATAATAAAGTCAATAACATTCTCCCCCTTTCAATTGATCAAAGAGATACTAGTAGCTTCATTATTCTTCTTATCCTTGCTGACTAATCAAACTCACACATTTAATTACAAAATAGGCCACCATATTCTTTAAATTTCAAATGATACCACTAATAAATTAGGGAATCCCCTTTTATTTTTGCAGCTTGAGCTCACCTCATTATTTATTATGACTCTCACAAGATCATCATCATCTTCTTGATACCAATACCACAAGCTCAACATAGACTTCTATATAATGTTAGAAACAAGAAGTAACATTTTTCTTACCTTTCAACAACACTTCCAACAATCAACATTTTTCAACCTTCTTAATGACAATTATACCCTCCTAGAACATCATACTTTCTCATGGATATAGAGATACACTTGTTTTTCTACTCCTTAGTTCTTGACACCTTGATAGATACAAACTAATTTGATGCAAACTTCAACAACTTTTCCTTTAATGCAACTTATATGGACCTTCTCAAAACATAACTAGGATGCAAAATTTTTCTTCATATTATGCTCATAGACTTTGAACTCTCAAAGCTTATGCATAAAAGAATAAAACAAGAAAACTTTGCATACCTTGTCCATCTAACTCTCAAAGATTAAAAATTCCCCTTATTAACATACACACCTTTTGAGAAACACAACGGATAAAAAAACATCATGTCTATATAAAATATAACATCGATTATAAACAATCTTCAAACAAATATATTATTCTAAGAGAACAATATGCACCTCCATGATCTTTCATGCATATATAACACCTCACCTTTAATGATATTTCTTTAATTAAGAATACTACAAAGCTTTCTTATAATTATTGGTCTTTCATGAATTCACCCTACGTCCTTATTGAGCCATCATGACACAAGATCCATCCCGACAACTACCTTGCATCATCATCATACTATACCAGGTCTTCTCCTCACACTTTTCATAATAAAGCTTCAATGACCAAATATGCTTACCACAGGATCTCTGTGATAAGTATGATATCTCGTTAGAGATATATGACTTGTGTCATCCTACCTTATATGATTGTTTTCTTCATAATAAGCATCATGATTATGTTCCACATATTCCATGATCCTCTTGATCACATGAACAATCAAATCTTCTTGTCCAAACCTAAAAAAACAACCCTACTTACTGATTTTCATGATTTACATGTGTATACATACATATTTATCTATTCTCAAGCTATTTTGCCTTCAAAATTTTGATCTATACTTCAAAATCACTCTCTATGGATTCATTTAGGTTTTCATGACACTTCATAACTACATAGGCTATACAACTCAAAAACCATATTGATCTTAAACACCAATTACTTACTCTAAAGTACGAGACCTATATTAGCCCACTAAAACCAACTCCTATGGAAACTCATGCATCCAATACTCTTATACTTGTCTACTTGTTAGGTATTCACATACCTTCTTGAAGCTCTTCACTTTGCAACATATCTCCATGAATTTGAATGGTCTGATCAAGTCATCATACAAATTTTTGTAAACACATGTACTTACCTTATTAGTTGTTTGAAGTCTTCATAATGAGAAACATACCTTACTTCTACTTATATTGGATGATGAGTGCCTCTATGAATCCTAATAGAGACATCCATATACTTTCGGGATCTAGAATATCATAAACTCAAGATTCCCAAATCTCCATCCCTTTTCAATCTTGAGACTTATACGTTGTCTTTCGATCCGTTTTGTCTTAACGATATTCCATGTTTGATAAATGTATCATCATCCTTCTTCTTCTCTAATTGAAGATGATAGAAAATACTCTTGGCATTCTAATTATGCTTTATCATGAATAAATTTCCATCTATGCTAGTTAAATGATCTTAACTATTATTATATGTCTTAGTTTCATCCTTCTTATCCCTATCTACATGGATTATGTCAAAACACACTTAGGACTCTTCAATATCTGGGTTGTTCACTTCTATTTCAAAAATTCCACCTTTACTTTTTGAATAATCAGACTATGCTCGATTATTTCCTTCTCCTCATCTATATGATCTAACTTTATGATGTTCTTGACTATCTTTTGCTCTTCCTTTTTCATATCCATAGGATCTATAGGGTCAAAATTCTTGACATACATCTTCTTGTCTTGACCTCCTTCTAGAACAGTAGGAGCTTCAAACTTCTTTCTATGTTCGATGGTTCATGATGAAAAAATATTTCTATATGACCAATATTTTGATAGTTATAGAAAACACCATCACTCTTAGCTCTTGAATGATACAAATTGATATTCCATCTAAACTCTATAGAAAAATGTCCATATTAATTGAATGAATAATAATATCGTTTAATAGAAATTTCATATTCGCATGAGCACTCATTCCTTGAGGGCCTTTTACATTCTCTTTCTTTATGACAAACTAAACTACATGCAAAATAGTAACCATTGAATGAATTTTCATACCTCATGGTATTAGGATGTTTATTAGGCCTTATCTTCATATTATTCTTGAAGTTGATCTTCTTGTCATCATTACTATATTCCATGTTCTCCTTTTGATATTCTCTATAACTAGGAGATGCATTTTCATCTTTATTTCTCTTCTTATGGTATCCAATTAAACTAGGACTTGTATTATCACAAGAATTCTTTTGGCTGCTTAACATGTCACTTAGAGCCTTAGAGATCTTCAAGAAGTCCCTCCTCTTTAATGGGAGAGGTTCCTTATTCTCAAACAAACTTATTTACAAAAGTACGTAACATTATTTTATGGTCGAACTTGGATATTACGAAAGTGTTCTTTTACAAGGATTATCACTACACAAGGGTCAAGAAAGGGAATAAGAAGATGAGTAATAAAGAACATTCGAATTATAGATAGCGTAATAATTCTTCGTGTATGCGAAGCTAAGCTTCAAAGGATTTAAGACAAGATCATTTGCATTGGCTGAATGAGATTAAATTTAAGACACAAAGTTCCATAAATAACCTTCTTCAGATTTGTTAATCAAGGACACAAAGTTCCTTCTTGTCAGACAAGATCACCGTATTTGCAAAACCGAACAAAGATGCAATCAGAGAGACTAAACGAGTTAGGAACAAAATGATCTTCACAATATTAAAGGAAAACACAGAGACAACAAGAATCAGATAGACAAAGAACGGAAAGCCCTTTTGTATTGATTTCTTTAAGATCTATTTACACTTTCAAAGAAATATCCAAGTTCTTCCTCCTCTCGTAAAATGGCGTGGAAAGGCCATTATATAGATTACAAATCTGCATTCTCTCGTAAATCGCTTTCTTTTAACAAAGAATAGTTAAGGACCGCCAATCAATGCCTTAACTAATTACAAGGAATACGAAAAGAAAGGGAAGAAGAGAAAAGAAAGGAGAAGGAGACAGTGTCCAGCCTCGAGAAGGACCCACCGCCTTCGTAAACCGCCGCTTGAGTTTTCTTCCACGCCTCACCACGCCTTTGCACGAGGACACACCGACGCTTTCATCTTGAAGATGTCAATGGATATCCTTGAAAACTGATGTAACCGACGCCTTGAAAGTTTCGCCCTTCAGAATCGCTTCTTGAAATTTGATCTTCTGATCGATAAAGATCGAGCCGCAACTTAAATTTATTTTTTGAAAAACAAAGATATTCGGTCGAAAGGAAAACTAAGTGTGAATGACACTTGCTACGCTTGGGACAGGTGAGACGCGAATGCGCGAAACACGCGGCTCGGCCGGTTCGGGCGAAACAGGGAGAAGACGCACAAATGTATTTGGGACAAATGGGACGAAAATGTGCGAGGTACGCGATTCGGGTGTTTCGGCCGAAATTGGAACAGCGGGCCCGTTTGGACTTGGGACATTCGGGACAAAAAGTTCCGAAGTACGCGACTCGACCGGCTCGGCCGAAATAGGGAAAGCTCGCACTTTTTTAAATGGGGCAGTTGGGACAAAATTGCGCGAAGGACGCGGTCCGGGCGAACCGGCCGAAAATGGAACAGAGAGCAATTTGGAACTCGGGACAGTTGGGACAAAATCGGTGAATCGGCCGAAAATGGAACAACAGGTCCGTTCTAACTTGGGACATTCGGGACGAAAAGTTCCGGAGTACGCGGTTCGGCCGGTTCGGGCGAAAATGGAACGACTCGCACTTTTACTGGGACATTCTGACAGAAAGTGAAAGTGCGAAGTACGCGGAAGGATGATTCGGCCGAAATGGAACAGCTTTGCATTTTTGGCTTTGGGGCACTTGGGACAAAACTTCCGACAGTGCCCGAAAATGGGACAAATTCGAGGTTTCACCGATCGGAGAACAAGACACTTTCGTACTTGGGACAGATGGGACAAAAAGTTCCGACAGCCCGAAAATCACACAAAACGACCTGCAACACGATTTTTTCGATTTCACGACTTAGGCACCTCGTAGAAAAACACTTAAGACTCAAAATTTTGAAATTTTACTCTTATCGAGCGGGAATTTTGAGTGGACAACAAATGCTGCTCCTTCTCGGGATGACTTGGTATAAATTCATGGAATGAGACAAGGCAAGAACTTAGATAACTCTAAGAAGGCACTGGCCTTATCCATTCGGGCAAAGGAGTCAAAAACAAACCAATACAGAGGGCAACACACACAACCGAAGGGAAACACACCAAAAGCAGGAAAAGCAAAAACACTGTACAGAATATACAAAGGGGCTCCCTAGTCACCTAGGACTTGAACGACTTCAAATACTGCCCACTATAAGGAAGTGGGAGGGGAGAACCATCCATGTAATCAAGATAGAAAGAGTCCTTACCAGCAAAGTGTCTTATCTTGAAAGGTCCAAGCCACAGAGAATCAAATTTTCCATGGCTGCCACGAGGTTCATGTCTTTTGTCCCATAACAAAGACGGTATCACCAACTTGGAACTCTCTCGACCTAGCTTTCTTATCGAATGTAACCTTCACCTTCTCGCCGGTGAGCAGATATTCACAAAGAACCTCCAATCTATCCTCGCTCAGCCAGTAGTACATGATTCTTTTGTCCAGAGCATCACCGAAACTAGTGTCTTCAATGGCCTTCATCAGTGCAAGGTCAAGGGCAGCTCCACCGCACCGCAATCGGGCCTCTACTCCATACACTACTTGAAAGGGGGACATTCCAATGGCTCTTTTAGGTGTGATCCTGTCACCCAAAGAGCATCATAAAGCTTCTTATGCCGGGCCACGAGACTCATCGACCAACTTCCTTATGATAGTCACCAGATTTTTGTTGGTGGATTCTCGCTTGTCCATTTCCCCGGGATAATAATCAAGAATGAGCCGAGAGATGCCATACCCGTAGAGCAGTAAATCCATGATCTCACTTGAGGAGAAGTTTGAAGCATTATCTGCTACAATCTTGTTAGGTACACCATACCTTACCAAGATGTTCTCCTTGATGAAGTCGCATACTACTTAAGTAGTGCTCTTGATCGGGATAGCTTCCACCCATTTGGTGAAGTAGTCAAAAGCAAGCTAGCACATGAGTGTGCCCAAAGACTAGAAACAGGGTTGAGTGTACCAATGAAGTCTAGACCCCACCGTTGAAATGGTTCCTCGATCACAACCGGCTTCGAGAGGCAAAGCGCGCTTGGGTCTTCCCACAAAAGTCCGACAGCCCTCGCATTTATCCACCCACTGATGCATCTCTCGAACAAGGAAGGCCAAGAATACCTCCCGAGTATCTTGTGAGCCGTGATCATGACGAATAGTGCCCTCCACACGCCCGATCATGGAAAGCCGAGAGCAACTTTCTCTCGTTGTTCCTTATCAACACATTTCAGAAATCTCCCATCTAAGCCACGCTCAACAAAGCATTTTCCCACAAGACATATCATACCGATCTCAATTTAATAAATCCTCTTTTCCTCGGCGCTTAAATGAGAGGGGCATTCCCATAGGTGAGAAAATGGGCGATGTCGCATACCATTCGCCGACCGAACTAAGGAATAGAACAAGAGGAATGCCGCTTTTCTCCTTCAAAGAACTCATGTTTGGCTCCTTCAAAGAATGAGCTCACAAAGACCCTTGCCACGAACCAGCTTGGTCGGTTTGATATCAATGTCATACTCCTGGACCTTAGCCACCCAGTTGCCCCTCTTGGATCCAAATTCTTGTTGTGTAAGGATTGACTTAACAAATGATCCGAACCAAAGACCATGGAGTGAGAATTGAGGATATAAAAGCGAAACCGCTAATGTACTTTGACTACCGCAAAAGCATGCTTCTCCATCATGGTGTACTTTAGCTCATGATCCTTCAGGATATAGCTCATGAAGGCAATTGGTAGCTCATGTCCATCAGAATCTTCTTGGGTTAAGACAGCAGCCAGGGTATTGTCTGTAGCGTAGCAATAGATGACGAAATCTTTGTTGAAGTCGTGCATGTGCCAAAACTCGGAGTTTTAGCAATGGCTTTCGATACCCTCAAAGGATTCCTTTCCTTCGTAAAGACCATCCAAATGTTTTCTTCCTTTCATCATCCGAGAAATATTCAACGTTAATTCAGCAAAAAATCAGTGGATAAATCTTCTTAAGAAATTGATCTTACCAAGAAGGAATGCACGCCTTTTTTACTAAGTAGGGAGAGGAATTTGCTGGATGGCTCGAACTCGCTCAGATCAATCTTGATGCCGCCCTTTTCGAGACAATGTGCCCTAATAGCTTTCCTTCAGAATACGTAAGACATGATTTTTAGGATTTAAAGAAATCCCATGCTCTCGTGCATCTCTCGCAGTAATCAAGCTTTCTGTGGTCTAAGTGATCTCGCTTGTCTTTGAAAACACTCACAAGTCATCAAGGTATATGACTATACATTTCCCTTTCAAGCTTCCAAAAGCCAAATCCATAGCTCTCTCGGAAAGTGGCACCAAAGATTAATCAGCCCAAAAGGCATTCTCTTGTAGAGCAAAGGTACCCCAAGGAGTGGTGAAGGCCGTCTTGTGTTGATCTCAGCAGTCAACCTCTACCCGATTGTATCCCGAGAATCCATCAAGCATAGATAACATCTCGATCCTCATTATCGCTTGCAAAATCTGATCCATCATAGGCAGAGGGTAGTTATCTTCGTAGAGGCCTCGATTCAGTGTTTCAAATCAACACAGATGCGGATCTCTCCATTCTTTTTCTAACAGCACAATGTTTGCAATCCATGTCAATGGTGAATGGGAAAATAATCTTAGCCTTCAACAACTTCTCGATCTCCTGAAAGATGGTGTCAGCTATTTTTGGATTGTACTGCCTTTGCTTCTACTTGAAAGGCTTGATTCCTGGTTTGAGAGGAATAGAGTGCCGCATTTCCTTTGGCTTGAAGGCTTTTAGATCTTCATAAGAATATGCAAGAACATCCTTATACTTCCTTAGAAGATCAATTGCTCTTCTCCTCTCTCTCGTTGTGCAACATTTCCCAATATTTACCAAATTTCTGGGTCATCGTAACTCCCAATATCAATCTTATCATACTCACCGATCACCGAGGTCCTAGGAAGCTTTAGATCTCACGATCTCTGCTGTCGTGTTTATCAAACAACTCCTCCAAACTCACCAAACCTTTGGGAATCTTGTTTCCTTTGAGCTTGATGCACCCTTCCCGATCGCTTTCTTCTCCTCGGGTGACAAATTGGTCGAGGACACACTCTCACGAGGCAAAGTGCATGTCACTTCCCTCAAAATACAGTTGCTCGAAATTCCCCTTGAGTTCCAGGAAGGAAAGCAGATGCTGGTCATCGTTGAAAACTTGCCAGTTATTGGTATTGTCAGGGACACTAGGCCGATGGACCATTTCAATAGTGAACTTATCCTGAGAGAATTCAGGATGGGGAATCAGTAGTGACCCCGAGACAGCCAGTGAATCAGCCCTGCTGTTCTTTTCTCTAGGTATTGCTTCAATAGAGAAAGCATCAAGGAATTCAATCAATCCCAAACCGGATTCCGATAATGCTTCACCTTCCCATTCTTTACCTGAAAAAGGCTTCTGACTTGCTTCACAATCAGCTCGCATCACCACGAGCCGTAAGATTTTTACACCTTGTTCTTTGGCTACTTGCATACCCAAGAAGGAGAGCCTCATACTCGCCGTGTGTCAGTTGTGTGTTCTCGAACCGCAACTTAAATGAAAAAGGGTGCAGCAGCCTTCAGTGATACTAGCAAGACGCCACCCGTAACCACACCGAGAACAACTTCCATCAAATTCTAAAGTCCAGATGCCGTTAGGATCTTTTGGTGATACTGAGGGTCGATTTCATCAGGGGGATAAAATCATGTAATTACCATGGCCCCCGTCCTCATAGAGTATTTGTGCCTTAGGATCACTCGCCTTCTCGCACAATATACTCTGATCGCTTCTCGTAGTAACTTCTTCATTTGTCCATGGACAGTATGAGTGCGTGTGACCAATCCATTTGAATCTCTCCACCCACATCTTTACAGTAAGTTCCTACTTAGCAACATTCCATAGAAGGAGGAATGTCTCATACTAGGATGGTAGCCAAGACCTTCTTCTCGTAAAGCAAAGAAAAGCCACTTGTGCATCTTTAATCCTTCCAACTAAAGGTACTTCCTTACTTTCCATGGAGTAGCAAGATCCATAAGTGCGAGTAAGGGTCAAGCCTAAAGCATGAGCTACCTTAGCAGTGCATCACATTATCTCGAGGCTCCTAATCTATGACACAGCTTCGAGCCTATGGCCACTATAAGGAGTGTTACATAAAAAGGCTTGATTTTGTCTCCAGGTGAGGTGACAGCAGCTACTAGGCTAGGTTGTGGTGCAGAAGGAGGTGTGGGCAAAAGGCCTTTAGAGGTGGTCTTGGAATGGGAATTTACAAATTGGATCATCTTGGCAAAAGCTTTAGGGTGGGTTTGGTAGTATTCAGCTTCCGAAATTTGAACTTTAGTCCTTTTAAGATGATCAACAATATCAAAGGATCCAGAGGTGGATGGGCCATCATCATTTGAAATTCTAGGCTTATCAACTTTGGGAGAAAAAGAAGAAGAAGAAGCAACTTTGGGAGCAGGATTGACAGTACTTACCTTTGGTGCAGATGAGGTAGGGATAGGAGATCCTCTTCTGGCAATTACAGGATATGCACGGCTCGCTCCTTAGATTTCTTTAGGGGTCATGGTCACCTTCTCCTTCGCCTTGTCTGTTCTCGAGTCATGACAGAAAATGATTCACTGTTCATGTCTGCTACCACTTCATCATAGTCATCTCCATCATCAATGCCTTCAGTGGTAAAGAAATTGACTCGAGATCCTTCGAGTTCTTCTGCCTCATCATCGAATTCCTCCAGAACTCCTCACAAGCTTCATTATCATCTTCTGGCTCTTCAACCTCACAAGTTGCATTCACCGGAACTTTGACAGGAGGTCCTTCAAGTGCCAGTCTTGTGTGGGGAGCTGGCAAACGGTTTCTGGGTTGAAAATTTCTTCTCGAACGCTCGCATATGGTGCATGCTGGGCTAATTGTTTCTTTATAGCCACTAGATCATTTGCAAGTTTCTGGACTAATGGATCAGTATTGGGTCCAGAGGTGGAAGAGGAAGAAGCAGCAGATTTAGATTTAGGAGGATCTCTTCTCAACTTCCCCGACATGATCAAAGTCATCTCGACACTAACAAATGCCTGCTTCTTCTTGATCTAGAATTAACGCTCCGAGATTAGCCCTTCTTAGAGCATAACCGACTTTAGGCGTTTGGGCATTCAAAAAGAAACATTTCTGAATTTGATCAACCTATTGAGTATTTACAGAATTTTGTTGATCAACTGCTGAACCGAGCCACAAATTCTCTCATAGGTTCTCGATGGATCTTTCTTTATCTCGAGAAATCTGGGCAAGCAGGCATGCACATCTTCCGCCGGCTTGAAACGGCTTTCAAATTGAGTTCTCATCAGATTCCAATGGTGATGGCACCAAAGGTGATAGAACCAACCAAGAAAGATTATCCCGTAACGCCTCAACGAATAGCCTTACCGAGACGCCTTCATGTTCAACCCCAAGACTCCACAGCAACTATGAATGCTGCAATATGTTCATCAGGGTGAATTTTGCCATCTCCTTTAAATTTTGGGAAGTTCTTTCGGTTACTACCTCTAGGTAACTCATGCAAAGGTCACAAGAGCCAGGGGCCCGACACGTTGACCCCATGGTAATTGTGCCATTCTTTTGAAATACGGCTTGAGGGGAACCGTAACACCGCAAGGATCAAAGCTCGTAGATTAGGACTAGCAGTTCTCAAGGAATACCACCCGCAGACTTCTATCTTGACAGTGGAGTGCTCGCCGAACGAGTTCTTCTATCGAAGGGAAAGGAAAACCCCGTTGCTCCAAAAGTCGAAACCGAGAATCTTCGATACCAAGGGCCCTTCTCCCTCTAGTGAAACGTGGAGTCGCCAGATCAAAGGATGATCGAAAATTGCAGATCGAATGCGATTTTCCTCAATGAGCCGAATGCAAATTTCCTGCCGAGCTGAATGCAAATTTCCTCCCAAATGAGTCGCCAAAAACTCGTTGGTTTTCAAATAGGACTTTTTAGAAGAACAACAATCAGGGGACAAGAAGTCCCTCCTCTTTAATGGGAGAGGTTCCCTTATTCTGAAACAAACTTATTTACAAAAGTACAGAACATTATTTTATGGTCGAACTTGATATTACGAAAGTGTTCTTTTACAAGGATTATCACTACACAAGGACCGAGGAAAGGGAATAAGAAGATGAGCGTAATAAAGAACATTCGAATTATAGATAGCGTAATTCTTCGTATGCGAAGCTTCAAAGGATTTAAGACAAGATCATTTGCGTTGGTCAATGAGATTAAATTTAAAGACACAAAGTTCCATAAATAACCTTCTTCGATTTGTTAATCAAGGACACAAAGTTCCTTCTCAGACAAGATCACCGTATTTCGCAAAACCGAACAAGATGCAATCGTGAGAGACTAAACGAGTTAGGAACAAAATGATCTTCACAATATTAAAGGAAAACACAGAGACAACAAGAATCGATAGACAAAGAATGGAAAGCCCTTTTGTATTGATTTCTTTAAGATCTATTTACACTTTCAAAGAAATATCCAAGTTCTTCCTCCTCCGTAAAATGGCGTGGAAAGGCCATTATATAGATTACAAATCACATTCTCTCGTAACCGCTTTTTTTAATTCAAAGAATAGTTAAGGACCGCCAATCGCAATGCCTTAACTAATTACAAGGAATACGAAAAGAAAGGGAAGAAGAGAAAAGAAAGGAGAAGGAGACAGTGTCCAGCTTCGAGAAGGACCCACTGCTTCGTAAACCGCCGCTGAGTTTTCTTCCACGCCTCACCACGCCTTTGCCACGAGGGACACACCGACGCTTTCATCTTGAAGATGTCAATGGATATCCTTGAAAACTGATGTAACCGACGCCTCAAAGTTTCGCCCTTCAGAATCGCTTCTTGAAATTTGATCTTCTGATTGATAAAGATCGTGAGCCGCAACTTAAATTTATTTTTTTGAAAAACAAGATATTCGGGTCGAAAGGGAAAACTAAGTGTGAATGACACTTGGTACGCTGGGACAGTGAGACGACGCGAATGCGCGAAACACGCGCTCTACTACCGGTTCGGGCAAACAGGAGAAGACGCACAAATGTATTTGGGACAAATGGGACGAAAATGTGTGAGGTACGCGATTCGGTGTTTCGGCCGAATCGGAACAATGGGCCCGCTTGACTTGGGACATTCGGGACAAAAAGTTCCGGCACGCGACTGACTGCTCGGCCGAAATAGGGAAAGCTCGCACTTTTTTAAATGGGGCAGTTGGGACAAAATTGCACAAAGGACGCGGTCCGGCGAACCGGCCGAAATGGAACAGAGAGCAATTTGGAACTCGGACAAACAAAATCGGGAATCGGCCAAAATGGAACAACAGTCCGTTTCTAACTTGGGACATTCGGGACGAAAAGTTCCGAGTACGCGGTTCGGCTCGCTGTTCGGGAAAAATGGAACGACTCGCACTTTTACTTGGGACATTCGGGACAGAAAGTGCGAAGTACGCGGAAGGATGATTCGGCCGAAATGGAACAGCTTTGCATTTGGCTTTGGGGCACTTGGGACAAAACTTCCGACAGTTCGAAAATGGGACAAATTCGAGGTTTCGCCGATCGAGAACAAGACACTTTCGTACTTGGGACAGATGGGACAAAAAGTTCCGACAGTTCCCGAAAACACAACTGACAACCACAATGCATTTTTTTCGATTTCACGACTTAGGCACCTCGTAGAAAAACACTTAAGACTCAAAATTTTCAAAATGAAAAATATTACCACATTGAAACACTTGAATGACAACTTACCTTTGTCCTTACTTAATCCTCTCCTTAGCCTTCTAATAAACATAGCCTCTAACTTTTCATCATCCATTTCTCGAATCGAATAATCTTTTACTTTCTTACGTTTATCCTTATTTTCATCCTTGAATGTAAAATCATTCTTGGGAAGTCATCCATCATCTATTCTCATCTCATATGTCTTGTCAAAATCCCACGAATCTCACCCATCTCGCAATATGATTAATTCGTTGGATTTTTCTATAGATGATAACTTTGGGAAAAACTTGGTGGTTAGAGACCTTAAGATTTTGAAAACTATTTATTCATCCATATTTTATCCTAAAAATTCAATTATATTGACCACCTCATCAACTATAAAAATTTAAGCAATAATGTTCTCATCTTCTTTCATCTTTTAGTATTTCAATTATCTTTCATAGTTCTGTAAATTTTCTAACTTTACCTTGGAGTCTACTTCATAAATGGTTTGTAGCTTATTCTAAGTATATTTTGCTATATCATAATGCTTGACCTTCACAAGCTCATTCTCTGAAAGACCACATGAAATAGCATTCATAGCCTTATAATTGCTTCCACGAGCCTTCTTGTATGTTGCATCGATTGCGGCTGTAACATATATAGTATACCCATCATCCACTTATTTTAATATGTCAAATGCCAATGACATGAGATATTTATTCATCTCAATGCTCCAAAAATGCATAATAAACCCCATTAAAGAGAGGATCCTTGTAAGTTCGATACCTCCTTCAACTTGATTGCTAGCCATACATGTGATTCTAGGATCACCTTCAAGTTGTTAGAATTTTTCCAAAGGATCATCTTTGATACAAATTTTTGAAAGAAAAATAACCGAGAGGGGGTGAATCATTTTCTTTACAAAATCTTACTTTAGTTATATTTATACATTCGTCAAACCATCAACATATGAGAAATGTCAACTTTGTTCAACAAACCATCAAAAATATATAGAAACCATCCATATGAGAATGGAACAAAAGAGATAACATGAACACCTTATTTATGTAGGAAACCCTCAAGGGGAAGAAAACCCACTGAAATTTTCTTATATATAACAAAATTCAAGATTTAGTGAAGCACCAACTCTACAAAGAGCACCAATCCATAATTTATCTATCACAAAATATACTTTAGTAATAACCCAATTGTAAGGAGGCCATAACCCCCTGATTTAGTGCCAACTCTACAACAAAAAAAATCAACACCAACTCAGCCACCTATGATTATTTTCCACCTTCTTGTTGTTATCTCAACAAATGATGGGCTTATTTTGTCTTCTCTATATCATGTTATTCTTATTCTTAGTGTTCTCTATATCTCTAATGTATCAACACATGAACATAATCTCAGTTCTATAGCATAGATTATGATCCTCAAACATCAAATGAATATCATATTCCTACTCTACTTCTCATGCAGACTCTTCAAACTTCCTCATCCACTCACTCCCTCATCTTCTTCCTTCACTTCAACTTAAGCATGCACAATCTGCATTTCATAGTAAAATATTTAGAGATTAAATATATGCACAATCTTAAAGTTTTTGAATACCTCTTCCAACCATCTCTATCCCTTATATCTCACTCATATACTTGCACAAAATTCAAACTAGGAAAAACTATCTTAACCTTATATACACACCTCAACAACATACATTGTATAAATCGGTCATACATCCACAATACCATATAGGTCAACCATTCCTTAAGCAAAATAACATATTAAAAATAAATAATAATTGTAACAAATTTTCCATTTGGTCTATTATATCTCAATTATGCTTTTAATCCTTTAAGACTTGAGAAGACCTACAAGAATTAGGTCTACTAGCACAAAAATGCAACATGAACACCTTGGCCTCACATTATCATCTCCAAAGATCAAATTTATTCCAAAATATTTGTAAATGACCTCCAAAACTTCCTAAAAGATTTAAAAATTCTACATCATGTATTTTCATCATGAAATATTTCATTAGGCTTGACTATCCTATTAGAATTACGTACTCAAAAAATTATCTTTTAAGAATGAGACTCGTAAAACATTGAACAACTCAACCATGGGAAAAAAAACACATGAACATGTGCTTCATGACCTCCAAAATCACTATGTCCATTAGACACTTCAACTCAAGGCATAAGGGCTCAAGAACATCTCTTTCCTAAGACTACTCAAAACCGCAAATCTGCAACAAACATTAGTCATGATTGACTTGGTATGACTAAGAAATGACTGAATATTGTCCAAAATGATCATAAACATGTATTATAGGTCCATCAAATCCTCAAACATCCATTTATTCATCATGTCCAATATATAACTTGATCTGCTACGGTAAAATATTTAGAAACAAGCCTTTTTCTATGGGTCCACTCACTCATTTGATGAACCAAAACCTCCTGGAGATAGCTGAGAGAGTACTATACATGACATAATCATAAAATGTGATTAAAAAATTCCATTTTGAGCCATTTTTATCTTTATCTCTCCTATAAACTTCAAGCTAGGGCTTAAGAATGGTTTTATACCTATTTTGGTGTTAACAATTGTTCATAAAGGATAGGGCCTCAAACCCAAAAATAATTCCAAGAAATATTAGCTAGGACACATAAAAATATCTACAAAAGAAATTAGGTTCCCATGTATAAGTTTCTAGTGCCAATGATCTTCTCAAAGTACAACTCGAGATGGGATTCTCTATTTTCAAAACTCGGTAGAACCAAAATGCAATATATTTCTTAATTCTTCAATCTAGGTCCTAAACCTTTTTCCACACTTCTGGAAAAACATGCCAATGCTCTTAGGATGCTCACATAGACATGCTAGCAATGAAAATGGATCCACATATCACGGTAGGCCATGTTGTCTTCTCCTTGTTTAGTCTTCATTCTATAAACGGACCTTCATACCTCTATTCATGCACTCTAAACTTCATTCTCATGCTCAAGAAACCTTTACATACCTATATCTAATAATTTCCCTAAGTTGCCATGATCATATACTATCACAAGACCTTTTTTCTTCACATTATCTTCAAATTATCTCTCTCTATACTAAAAATGACCTTATGAACAACTTAAATCAACTATGCAAACCTTGACATCATCATTTGAAATCATTTTAAATCATTTGACATCAATGAAAACCCATAACAAGATCCACTCTCTGTAGTTTCTTTTTCAACCTTGATGATGGCGTATTTATAACTCTTCGATTATTATTGTTATTTTTGTATACCGACACTTTACACTTATTTTATGAAATTATCTCTCTTTGTTCTTATTTAGAAACTTGAAATTCAAGTCTTCTTGATTTTTTTGTTCCTCTTTCTTCTCAAATCCTCTTGATAAATATTCATTAAATTCTCCTCTCTTCTTAATCTCTTCCTTTTCTTTTCAAAACTAAATCATAATATTGTGAGTGCACGCATGAATTCACAATTGAATTCACTTATATAACATGTTCATTTCATGAACATATATGAATTTTCATGATTTAGAATCGTTTTAGAATATTCATGATGAGTTGGCATTTATATATTTTGAAATTTCATTATTTTAAATTTTACAAAACTCCTACGAACATCCCTTGTTTTCTCTTTCTCTCATGGCATTTCATTACCATCCCTGAAAAATTTATACATTCTCGAACTTATCTCTATGTTTCTTTCCTATCCTCCTTGTATCATATCACTTTCTGACTTCTACATCTTTCTCTTCATTGTGTGGCATTATTTCAAAGAAATAAAATACTTAATTATGGACTATCATTATGAGACACAAGATTACAACCCAAAATACACCACACACACGTGGATCACTTCAAAACCCACAAATATCTTCAAACACCCATAGAACATTACATAACCCATGGAACAATATAGAACCCGTAAAACAATACAAAAACTAGCAGAAAACTACAAAACCCATGAAACATTACGGAACCGCTTTCTTTGACACATGGCATTCGAATTCAAACTAAACACATTTTTCATAAGAGGCACACATATATAAGCATCATTGAATTTTTTTATAACATAATATATACTTCTTAGTATTCTTTTGACACCAATGATAATATTTTAAACAATATCCCCCTTTGTCATTGATGACTACCAACCAGATTTACAACACTTTCGTCATGATCTATTTATCCTGGATTTAAATATATTATTTCTCCCCCTTTATGTATAGATTTTATTAACATTCAATTATCCCACTTTGACATCAATGGAAAAGAAAAAACTCTTTTCTTACCCTCCCCCGGAAAATATGCTTCCATTTAATGACCTGCTGAAAATGATATTACTCTCAACTTTTGTCCGAAATATTCGATTTTTCTTTTGGAAGAGGTTTCATAAAAATTATAAATATGGTATTTTATCACAATTTATTCCATCTTAACATTTTATCTTTAAATCCTTCAAAGTGTATGTTTCATCAAGAGAACTTGTGTGCAACATGATACATCAACAATATATTTTGTCTCATATGTAGATAGAGACAAAATCTTATCTCTTACTCAACTAAGATACTAAACTATATCCCAAAATAAATCACCTCCACTTGTACTTTTTTTGTGTCATCTATACAACTAATACGATCCACATCTCTACATGTTAAAGAACAAAATTCAACTTTTAATACCAAAATCTATAATCCTATACCAAAGAGTTTTTCTTTCCAACTTTAACTTAATACGATGAAATAACTAAAACAAACTGACCTCAGAAGATGACATGGTTTACTGATATGTGTGATGATTGATGTTGATACTTGATCAATGGATGATGTTAATGGATCCAAGTGGGTGTACAACTTCTTCTTTTCAATGGGATAAGCTACCTACAATTAAAAACACTCGAAAATGATAGGATTAGATAGATATATGGTAGATTTCATGGAAAATGCTAGTCCCTAGAAGTCAATGGACTTCTTTGAAAGGATGTCAATCCACGTTCAAGAAATCAATCTGATAGTTATAAGATAAAATGATAAAATAGATGATATAATAAACAATCAAAAGGAAAACAAATTGAGGTGATCCAAGGCTATATGGTGGTCTCGATGGTGATACTTTATCCAAAGGGATTCTAGGGATCACAAAGAGATGAGTCAAAGGAGTAGGGACGTGTATGGATGTACACTTATAAGGGAAAGATAGGAAATGTTCTTGATTTAGATTATTGATAGAGTGATAAATATGGATCAAAGAAGCTTGATATGACTAGGCGAAACTTGCATAGGTAGATTCGTAATTAATGTTGAGATTTGGATGTCAGAAGAGAAATATTAGGGGTCAAACTATGTCACACATAGGGATCGTTGAAATTGAGGCCAATCGGCGGTGATTGAGGACGATCAACGGTGATTAAGGCTAATCGATTGTGATTAGGAGAATCATTGGTGATCACTATGGAAATGTGCGGGATGAAAACAAACTTGATAAAGTTGATTGAATCTTGTAAAGGACAAGTAAACAAGATAATAATATAGGAGGAAAGGCACTTACCTTGTATAAGTTGATAAATGAAGACTAGAAGATGATATTACCCAAGAGAAGAAGATTATTGAGTTGATTCCTAGACATGTGAATGACATTAAAAGGTTGGAAAAGAATTATTGATGCCTTGAATGTTGCTATGATGATGATCTGTGACTTTGTTACAAGGCTATGATACAAGGGAAATGTTGTGTAATCTCTCAAAGAGTGACCAACATTAACTGTCTCAAGTAATGCCCTAGCTACAAGCTATAAGCTAACCTCAAATGGAGGCCTAGAACTTGTTTATATAGTGTCACCATCGACTGGGAGAATTTCCGGTGATTGGTAGGATTTTTGGAGATCCATGTTTTACGAGGAAAAAGTTCAAAATGTTTCCCAAATTGATTTTTTTGGTTGTTTTGACGAATGATGGGTGTTGCGAAAGAGTTTATACAGGAAAGGGGTTATGAAATTGTTAGGAAGATATTTATTTTGTTTTGGGTTTATTTGAATTTGATTTTGATTGGTTTGGGTGGTTTTAAGTGGATTAAAATAGGGTTTGGCATTTGTAGAATGATATTTATGGGGAATAAATATGATGGGGAGAAATAAGACTTATGATAAGGGTTTAATAGATAATACAATATTGATGTGATAATGTTGAGGGGATTTAGTCGACGCAGTACGAGGATTAGCAGTCCTAATTTTAGGTTTATACATTTTCCCCTTTTGTTGATTGGTTACTGTAGGAAATCCATGAGACAAAAACATGATGTGAAAGATAATGATATAAAAATAAAAAAATTATATGATGAGGTGTTCCCCTAAAAATAGGGATTAATGGCTAAAAAGGGAATCGATCACAATTTTGGATGAGATACATGGATGAATGATGAAAGGATGAAAGATGAGAAGATGAGAAATCAGAAATGAAAAGTGATGCCCCAGATAAAGACCTAGAGTCCAAACCTTGTCGAAAACATAAGATAAATAGGGTAATAACCATCAAAACACATTGGTAGAGAATATTGCATGGCCTCAATGGCCTACGTACCCATGAGTCGAATACTACTACAAGCATGGAGGGAATCCAAAGGGAATCCATTGTATGGATTTACAAAGTGTGTGGGGCCAAAGGGTAAAAGGAAGACATCAAAATGTGCACAAAAGCTGTGAAGATGGTCAAGGCAATGGTCAAGTTGGTGTCCAGAATAGGATGCGGAAATGTATGGCCATGAAGGTGGAATTTTTTATGAGGTATATGGTTCCCTAGATAGGACACAAGAGCAGGTGGTTACCAGTGTAGAGGATTTCATTGATGAGGTGAAGGGACCAAAAACTATTGTTGCCACTAAGGTAGGCATTTGGGGGTGGGAAGTCAATTGATAGGGGAACAAAATGGTTCATGTCCTATAGCCATATGAATGAATATAGAAAAGGATGGTTTGATGAGGTCAAGGGTTTGAGGATTGACATTGCCACAAATATGGGCTTACAAGATGAAGATGGTTTGACAAGATGGGGTACTAATGATTATCGGGCGTAGTGCTCAAGGATACATGTAGTTGAGAAAATTTGATTTTACTGAGTAGATGTGATGTTTTTGATGTACACGACTCTTTTTAAAGCCTATATTCAATGTTTTAGTTTTTGAAATAGATGGTGTATAATGACGCATTGATATTATATATGATTATGATTTTGATTTATGATTCATGTGTTGATTTATTTTAAAGTGATGTTTCAGATGTGGCAATGTAATATTGAGATGCGATCATGATTGTGTTGATAGATGTTGATATTATGCCTGATAGATGTTGATTTTTATGTTTGGAAGATGTTTGATTTTAGGGTGACTTTTAAATTATATAAAAATTGTCCTAATCGTGAATAAGAATAAAACATGAAGTGTTTTATTTTATACTTGATTTGATACATATGTGATGGGAATAAAACATGGCGACGGACCTTGCACTCTTTGTCTTTACAAAATGTGTTAACAAATGACTAACAATGAGTAGTCACATGTAGTATCTTGGATATAAATGGTAGTGAAATGTGTACCTTCCTCAAAAATGAGAAAGGTCAACACATGTAGGCTATTTGGGGAAGAGGATTCTCCTTTAAATTTTTTCATACGAGAGATGTCCCATCTATATATTTTTTTGAGGAAAAATGATCGATGCGGGAAATTTTCTTTGATGGGAAAGATGATCAATGCGGGATACTTTATTTTATGGGAAACGAGAATCTTGCTTTGTGAGAAAATATGATCAATGTGGGAAGTATTTGTACATGGGTAGCCATCCCTTAAGGGAGTGGTCTACAATTTTGAATTCTTTATTTTTGAATAGTCACCCTCCAAGGGATCATTATATGATTTTTAACATGCAACTATCCTTCAAGGGATCGATCCGCTTTTTCTTTTTGACAATATGTTTTTGATTTTTTAATAGTTATACTTTGAGGGATCGAGTCTATTATTTTTTACAAGATGCATCTATAGATATTTTTGAGTTTATTTGAGCTGAGGGAAACCTTGATAAGACATTTTCGGGAGGGGAAGAGATGTGTACATAAACAACAAATGTGTGCTCCATGAAATGTATTCTATTGATAAATCGGTATCCGGATGTAATGACTGTGGGGTTCCTGCAAAGGAGGAACTTTTCCATGTGAAATATGTGATGAATAGAGCCTTGGTAATCATCTTTAAGGTGTTGAGGAAAGTGATGGAAGACCACATAATTTCAAATCATTACGATGATAAGATTACTAGTTAATGATGGAGTAAGATTTTTGATTTGACTATTGTCATGGTGCTAAAAATGTTAATAGTAGAATGGTCACAAGTGCAAGGAATTTAGAGGTTTATTTTTAGGTGTACCATCAAGGGAGGATAGACAAAAAAATCTCGACCCATACTATATGGACCGATCTAGTTAGGGGAAAACTTTCCACGTTTATTCCTTTCCAGAGTAGTTAAATTTTTACTTGATTGAGAGGATAGTGTTGGTGAATATTTTCTAGGGGAGGTGTGTAAGACAAGACTTTTGAGGTCTTTATAGAGAGGAGGCCTTGTAGAATGACAATGCAGCTAGAGATGACATGCGTCGAAGGGAAAAATATAAATAATTTTAGGATGATGAAAGTTTTGATGTTGATTGATTGATTATATGGTAAAAACAGGAGGATGTGGAACCTATGAAAAAGGATTCAATGAAAATATGGATGAGATATGAGAGGATGATTGATGAGGAGGGTAGGTGATGAAGCTTTGGTTTTTCCTTTTCTTTGTGTATGTTAATTTCTGATTTGTGTAGGTGGATGAACTATTCTGACTTGAGATAAGGGACCTTTAATGGAAGGTGATGAGAATATGTATGAGAAATGTTTCTCAAGATATGATTGAGGGTGAACCCCTTGTCCTGCGGATGTCGGTGAAGAAACTACCAGGTGACTTAGGTGTAGATTTTGATGAGATTGATATACCTTCAATGGAAGATGTTGAAGAGATGTTTGAAAAGGTTTTCTAATACCATATTGAGGATGACCCCCTTGTCTTTTAGATGTATTTAAACACATTGAAAATGGTTGAGGCATGGATTATACCTATGATGGCTTAGAATGGTATTATTCTAGGAAAGACCATTGACAAGGAAGAGTTATTGGATTATGGCTTTATGCGCTTTACGACTCTATATGCTATGACCTGGGCTTCTATGGTAGGAAAAAGTGATATCTTGGTCATACCATGTAGGTTTCGGATATGTGGATTGGGTGTTTTGATTGGTGGTAATGTGATAAGAGAATCCTACATAAGCCTCTCGAGGATGTCAATGTAAGTCCCTTTCGGGGGTTTGGATTAATGGATTTTTATTTTTATTTACACGAACACTTTGTATAAAGCTACTTAATTTTTGATGTAGGTGGGTGTGTGGATTTCATATGGTGTTGGAGCATTTGTCTCGATCCCTCGTTAGGGATCCTTCGGCGTTCAAAATATTGTAAAATCCCTTCAGGGAAATTCAGTTTTGAACTTAGTCTTTTTGAGCCTTTTTTTTAGGCGCATGGTTTTGCCTTGCAACATCAATTTTGATGCGCCTCTTAAAAGCCTTTGGCGCATGGTTTTCCATGTTAGCACGTCTTTCGGTGCGCGAAGGATGTTGAGTAAGTTTTGGTGCGCGAAGGGCGCACGTAATATCTTTGTTACATCAAGTTTTGGTGCGCCAAAGGGCGCTGCATAGCTTCATGTCGACAACTCGTTTGATGCGCGAAAGCGCGCTCATTCTCTCTGTTGTCATTTCCTTCCATGCGCCAAAGGGCGCACGCTTTCCCAATCGTCGGCAATTTGTTTCCATGCGCCATTTCAAAAGTTGGTGGCGCATTAATGACAAAGTTTTGTTATATATACCCGTGCCATACTGTCATTTTCATTGCATTTTGTCAGGCACGTGATCGCTCTGGATTTGTCATTGCTCTGTCATTTTCATCAAGTTGTGGACCCGCTCAAGGATTTTGGCTATATTGTTAAGGTAAGAGGTTCATCCTCTTTTCATTTAGTTCTTGGTGTGTGCTTGCTTGCTGGTTTTCATCGATTGTTGTATTTGTGCACAGCTTGTTTCCCTCGAGCTTTTTGTTTTCTTCCTCTGCACAGTGATCATGCTTTCTTTCTCCTCTCCCTCCCTCTTTACGGATTTGATGGGAAAGGGAGGGATGGTTTTATTTTGGCTTGGTCTAATCCTATTTTATCAAACTAAGTGATGCCAAGCGTCCTTTCGAAGTGGAGGTTGAAATGTGAAAATGCTTAAGTATTTCAAGTATTCCCCATGGCGCGTTGCCGCGTCATGTTGCACCTTAGACAGTCGCGCCCCTCGGCGCGTCTACCCAGCACATTGCAGTTAAAAATCATGCGCCCCTAGGCGCACCCTTTCGGCCTGTAACACGCTCGAGACCCGCGCCTAGGGCGCACCCTGCCATCTTGCTGCAGTTTAAATTCAAGCGCGCCCCTCTTACATGCTGCGAGTTTAAATCCCGCGCTTCCATAAAAACTTTGGCGCACCTTTTACCCCTGTTGCATCCCTCTTCTATGCGCCAAAGGGCGCGCCCAGCTTCCATGCAACGCAAGAGTTATTTGCGCAAGTATAAAGCCTCCAGCGCGGCGCACCTTAAATCATGCAAGTACATGATGTTGTGTAGACCCTCCATGCGCCGCGCCATATACCTTTGGCGCGCCTTTTTTCCATGTTGCACAATCTGCCCATGCGCCAAGGGGCGCACCAAATCTCAATGTAACATGCATTTCCTGTGCGCCCTTATATATAATGCAGTCTGCTTCATCCATGCGCCATGCGCCTTTGGCGCCAACTTAACCTCTGTTGCACCCTTTTCCTGTGCGCCTTGACTATTTAGCCTGTTATATACATTTTCATGCGCCTGCGCCCCGAATCTTAAAAGTTCTAACTCTTTCTTCTGCTAGTATTCCAATGGAAGATCAAATGACTAATTCAAGCTTCTTGGATTGGGTTTCGCTCCTTCTACGTGCAGATCATCAAATAAGCCTTGAAGAACACATGTCTACGTCAAGCGAGAGACCCACCAAACCAAGAGGGAAGGCAAAGCTAACGAGAAGAAGAAATGAAATACAAATATCGGAGGGTCGGGATGCCGAATCACGGGCGAGTGCAATATGGATGTCGGGGATTACGAAGCTGGCCACATTGACATAGAGGAGTGCAGGTAAGGACTCGAGAAAGTGACAAGGAGTCCATGGATGGATAAATTGATAGGCGGCGCCACTGCCTTCCGTGGGATTCTGTCGGTCTTTGTTAATAACGAGTTTATGATGGTTGTTGCACAATCCTTGAACAAAGACACAAGATGTGTCGAGAATAGCAAGGCGAGTAGTTATAAACCTTCTTGCCCGTCGCTTTGAGTTAATGCTTGGCATCCCTCATCACCGGAACTATGTGGTACATTGTTGCCAAGAAATGCCTCAAGGCTTGGGAGGACAACGAGGACCGGTGCATGCGGTTAATGAATGAGGTCTACCTCAAGAATAAGAAGGTAGTGACCCGGTGGCCTCAAACTATCCACCGGAGTGATTTCTCGGAGGAACTCGGTGATCTGATCACCTTCTGAGCGAGTCTTCGGTCTTTGGGATGCTCACTACTTCCATAAGTGGATCTTTGCGGTACACAGACACGATGAATAAGAATCGCCCGATCGGCGTTTACTGCTGGGGGAGATAATAAGCGACACAATATCCGAGCAAGCTGCAGCGATTCGCTTTCTGGCAGGAGTGTTCCACATGAACTCCTCGTAGTGTATCTTTGCTTTGCGTCGAAAAGGATTATCGAGGGCTGCACGAAGCGGAACTTGGCCTCAGGCCAAAATATATGAATACTATCAAGAGCTGAAGCTGGAGAACAGCATCCAACACTTCGCTAAGATCAATGATGTTTTCTTCTATCACATCATGTGCATATTGCGGCCAAATTTGACTCATGGCCGGACAACCAAAAACATAGTGGCAGTCACAGAGAAGTGGGGGGCCTTGTTCACCCAATTTCCCACATTCACCTATCTGAGGGCGGTCAACTTTTTGGGCGAACCAACCGGAGTTGCCAAGGTATCTTTGGACCAAAGCTGATTTTCTTTGGAACTATCAAGACATTTCGTCACATACCATGAAAAGTGCCTCGAGAAAGAAGGGCGGAACTCCTTTCCCCCTCACAGTAGGCCGTTACACATGCTCCAGCTATCACAAGGCGAAGGAGATGTTTGCTGAGCTAGAATTGCTCAACCTAAAGCATGATTTCCCAGTGAGGCCTACATTCGACCCTAGGGGCTGTCTACGAGGGCTAAGCTTGATCCGATTCATGTCCCTCCAGTTGAGGATATCTACATTGGCGTTCTCCATGAGGTAGAACTCGGAAGAAGAAAGGATCACTCTCGCTTAGCATTAACGGAAATCATCCATTACGGAGTGGCTATTGTCCCAAAAGGCTTCCAAACCACGGAAGGCGAAGTAGACAAAGTGTATAATGACACGAAGGGGATGATTGGCCCTTCCCGGACATTGGCGAAGCAAGGCTCCTCGGAGACAATCGAGGAGAGGGTCGAGAGACTATGCGGAGAACGAGCAGCACTTTGTGCCGCATGAATGGGTTAATCTACCTCGGTGTAGATTTTACAACTTCTCCTTTGGGTAATGCACCTCCAGGTCAAAGAAGCGGCTAAAAGGTAAAGGCTGCGGAAGGTGAGCCTAGCACCATTCGGGAGGAAGCCCACAAAGTCCTCTTCCTTGAGCTGAACAAGTAATAACCACAGGATTCGCGAGAGAAGGAATTGTGAGAGGATAGTCCTATACGCCCATCCACCCAGGATGTCGGCATTGCTACAACTACAGAGGTCCCTTCTATCCCTTCTTCTTCTCTTCCTCCCCTTCCTCAGATATCGGCAACCACTCCTTTGGTTGTGTCTTCTCCCCCTTCTTCTACTCTCTCCCCTGCCTCTTCGTCCATCTTCTCCTCTCTCGCTGATTTGTCTTCCTCCATTTCTTCCCTCATTTCCGGGCTCCCTTCCCTTCCCATGTCTTCTACAGCTGCGGTTTCCCTTCCTCCCGTGGGCATGTCTTCGGCTATTCTTTCAATGCCGCCGCCGCGTGTCTCCACGCTCTTCCCCTCTTCTACCGTTGCTGCTTCCCCCTCTGTCTCTGGTCCTTCTTCAATAGGACCAGCTTGGATCTCTCAGCAGCTGAGCCAACCAAGAGAAAGTCCCCATCGCTCCGATGGACTTTTCAATCATTCCGGCTAAAGGAGCAAAGAAGCACAAGCCGGTTACACGCTTCTCCAAGAGCGCTGCAGGTGAGAGAGTTATGGAAATTGCCTACCCCGATCCACGAAAAGAAGATCTGTCTCTCGGCAGATTTCCACGGTGACCCAAGTCACAATAGGGACGTCCTCACGAAAGTCTCCGGGGGAAGCTCTTTCCGATTGATGCACTCTGCGAAAAGCTTGAAACAAAGGAAGAAAAAAAGAGGCTGCGAAGGAGCAGAATAAATACACTTCAAGCCCTACGAGAAGATGGGAAGTGCACCTCCCAAGCTGCCGCCGAGACTCTGAGCTGCTCGGTCGGGAAGATCAATGAATATTCAAAAATCGGCGAGCAAGGTATGGTTGTTTACTGCTTGGAGAAGCCAAATCCTTAAGGATAGTGAAAAGGTGATCGCGAGTATATCGGTTTATACACGAACATCGAGAAGGCGAATAAGGAACTCCAAACATTAGCGAGTCGAGTGCTCGGAAGAGCTCAAAATGCCGAGACTCCAACACGAGGCCTTCCAACAAATGTTATTTGTTGATCGAAGATTTGTCAAGTTTAGAGTATTCGGTCATCGAGGACCCTCAGCAAGACCATGTCCACTCTGGACTATCGGATAGATCAGCTCGAATTTGTGTTAGAGAAGATAGACAAGGTGAAGGAAGAGGCCACGGATGCGATGCATCAAATGGAGAAGATTGTTCTATCTATGACTCGGGGTTGCTCACTCCTTCCCTCACCTTGAGATCAGTGGCGATCTATCCGAATTTTCAAGGAGTTAGCTTCTCGAGGGACGGGGCAGTCACTTTCACATCGAATCCATCAACAACCTCTTGGCTGTAGAGACTTCATCGGGTCCCTAATCGAGGCGGGTAAAGACTATTCCAAGGTCCCAGCTCATTGATGAGCGGGAAACTTGCGAAGCAATCGGTGAAAACACTGAGGATCCATCACAAGATCAATTTGCGCCAATGATCAGCAAGTTCTTGGAATACCGCGCTCAGTTCCACATCTCATCTCCTGATCAGCATCAGAAACAGGCGACCCCTTTTAGGCCACAGGATGATGATGATGAATAGCTTCTTCTTCTTCTTCTTCTCCTCTCTATTCTCCGACTTTCTCTTCGAAATATCATAAGTGTGTTGGCATGAACGATGACATCATCCATGTTGCATCATGGGATGATGTCATCCGTCCAAGTTGTCAAAGTCAACATGACTTTTGGATATTTTGTAAATATCTTGTGAATAAGTGGTTGGCTCCATTTTGCCTTCTCTCTCCCTCACTTTCTATAAATACTAGAATACTTGTTGTATTCAAGGGTGAACATTTTTCAGATAGAAATAGAAGTGAGGAGAGAAAGACTTTGAGCTTTCTTGTAACAGAAAAGAACAGTAATACAATTATTCAGACTTTGTGCTCAATAGCTGTGTTATGCATTAGATCTTTCTTACGTTAGATCTGTATGTGTTTAATCTGTTGGATTCATATCTACTTTTCCGTCATTTGTTTATCAGTATTGCTTTGTTTATTTATGCAAGTAGGTTTGGCTCTGTTTACTACCAAACTAAAAGCATAGATCTTCTGACCCTTCTGCTTTGGAATTCATTTCTTTTCTTCCTTCGGATCTGATCTTTCTCTTTTCCCTCTTCCATTCCTTTCTTTTCTCAGCCTGAAACACTCTACTGGGATGAGATCCCAACCCCCGAAGGCAGAATCTGTGAGACTTGCATAGGTTCCTGCTAGTAGAAGTAGCAATAAACCGATTTCGCTTCTTTGTCTCAAAGAGGGCTAAGCCACACACTGTTGTTGGCTCGTTTATCCATAGATCTGCCCACGCGACAGATTTTCGGACCAACAGTTTTTGGCGACTCCGCTGGGGATCGGATTTTCTAACAGATTTCGCCAACAGAAACAGATAAATCTGTCAGATCTATGCTGGTAGTAAAATAAAAAATCAGGAAAAATCAGCAGGTTGCTGCCAGTTTGCAAATCTAAACCTTTTTGTTAAAAATCCTAAAAATTTGCAAAAGTACTCAAAATTGAAAATTTTCTTCTGAGAATCATAGATCTGGGCCTGTTACATATCTTTAGTTCGCTGAGTTTTTATCAAAAATCATCATTTTCCGTAGATCTGAGTTTTTAACTATTTTCTGAAATGTTCTAAACCCTCTGAAAATTAAAAACCAGATCTGAAAAATCAGCTTACTATATTCCCTCCATCTTATCCTCGCTGTTATTTGTCATTTAACATGATCGGTTTAAGAGGATAATTTTCAAATATTCGAAAAGTGCATCTTTGCTGGTTTTGTCGAGAAAAACCGAAAATCAACAAGTACACCCAAAAATAAAGTTTAAATCTGTATTGTAATATTACGATCTGAAAGGTACAGGCGAGTGAACCTTTTACGCGCGAGAGAGCCGTGGAGAAGGCTGATCCTACTTTCGATCTGCTTCAGAAGCACAATTTCAGCGTAACACCGGCACGTTTTTCAGCGCTAAGCTCGGCTAGCCGGTCATCCAGGAGTGTCTCACCTCCACGAAGAAAAAGTCTTTTGCCAGAAGCATCCACATCCCTTTGTAGTGCTTTGCTACTCAGCGGAACTACACTTCCAGCTCGTGTTCTCTTTCCGGCTTTTCAGATGGCGGTACCATGGGGAAACGCTATGGGTCCGTTGGCTTTACCACATCCAGTTCACGCACTCCCTCACGGAAATCGAAAGAATTTTCCTAAATTCGACGGGAGCGGAAATCAAAGCACGGATTCCCACATTTCTGCTTTCATTATGTCATGCAGTATTTTGGACGTGACTCACGAAGATGTGTCGGTCCGCCTTTTTCTGGAAACTCTACAAGGGCCTGCAGCTGAATGGTTTCAGCATTTGCCGGCCGGATCTATCACTAGTTGGGCAACTTTGCGGGACGCTTTTGAAGACAGGTATAAGCCTTCAGAAGATGCATTTACTTTATTGTCACGAATCACTCATCTGAAGAAGGAGGCAAATGAGACCATGCGCGATTTTGTTGCCCGGTTCAATGCGCTAATCAACAGTGTGTCCCTCTTGCCATGCTTCCACACCGAGAACCGAAGTGTTTTTCGTAAATGCCATGAGTTCAAAAGTTAGCTTCTTACTCCTTGAGAAGCGAGTGGCTACTCTACCTCTCGCTCATTGCTTTGCCATCCGTATAGAAGACAATTTGATAATATCGGCGAGTTAAGAAAAGAATCGGTAAAGCCTAAGTCTTTGGGCCCTTCGCCTATCACTTCGATCCAGCATTCCAAAAAATGGCGAATGATTTGCTTGCACTAAAGAAGCAGCTAGCCCAGGCCTCTCCCAGTTCCTCGTATCGGGATATCCCGCGGAGGAATTTTGTTCCTAACAATGCTTCACAAAGGCCGCGCTTGCCTGCAGCTGCTCCACGGTTGGCGCTTGAGGCCCCTCCGGTCAATGCTCTGGCCGAAATTGAAGAGGAAGAAGAGCAGTACTATGAAGAACCTTCGTCTCAGGGCGAAGATGATCAAGATGTCGGTGAGCCGACTGGCGACTCTACTATTGGATACATGGAATTTGACGAGGATGAATCTGATGAAGAAGAGAGTACTCAGGGCTATGCAAGCGGACAATCCTATGCTGTTTTTACCCGCTCGCAAGGAAAGGAAGCGGAAGTTGCTGCCCATACGCAAAAAGAGAAGGCCGTGTCAAACGCGCCTCCAACCATTGTTAAAAGAGGTAATCCTCTTCCCACTCAACTCCCTGTTAAATCTTTTGCAAAGAAGCCTTTTCTACCTATCTCTCCTCCGAATCAGCCCTCTCATATTCCTATCAAGATCAGTAACCCTATTCCATCATCGCGGGGTGAAGGACTCATTCCTTTACCACCCATGACCCTTAACCGCATTTGATATAATAGATCATGCAAAAAGACCAAGATCAAATGTAAAGAAGGAGTATCTTGATCAAACCCCGAAACGACTTGTAAGATTGACTAAGTATATCCAAAGTCAAGCTGTTATATCTAGTCAGGCTTCCCCTAAAGGAATCCTTTCTACTCCTCCTGAATCCCACATAAATGTTGCCTCAACATCTGCATCAGGCAAGATAGAGCCTTTACATCTCTCCCTCTAATCAATGGCCATAAGTTGAGCAAGCTGTATAATTGATTCGGAGCTTGAGATAACGTCATGCCGGTGAAAGTCGCCCATGCTTTGGGCCTCACTCTTACCAAGCCTTTCGATCTTTACTCATTGGAAACCAAGCAAGTGCCATTGATTGGTCAAATCAAAACCAGCGCGGTTTAGCGTTCGCGGCATTCCACGAAAAAGAGTAAAGATGACCGTTCTTGTCGACATTCCGGCGGACTTATGGAATTTTCTTTGGGGAAGGAGTTTTGCGGCGCGAAGTTGGTGGAGAAATTCATATGGGCTGGTCTAAAGCTAGAATTCCAGTCAAAGGCGTAATGCAAACTTTGAAGCCGGAATCCCAAAAGAAATACTTGGTCACTAGCTCTGAAGACCCCAAAGCCCAAATCCTTTTCGAATCATCAGGGATGGGGAACTACTTCTTATCCACCGAGGCGGATCTGAAAGGAAGTTTTCGTTCGAAAAGGACCTTAATAAAGTCTGGACCTTGCAATTTGATGGCAGGCTGCAACTAGTGGATGCGGCGGCTGGGGGTTGTGCTAATATCTCTGAGGAGGAGGTCATTCCTCTCTCTTTCAAATTGCAGTTTTCAATACGAATAATCTTTCTTTGAGTATGAGTCTCTCTTACTCGGTATGCAAGCCCATGAGGAAGAGAATAAAAAATCTAAAAGTCCAAGGTGATGCCGAGCTAGTTGTAAATCAGGTTAAAAGGATTTACCAAGTAAAAAATGAAAGGCTCAGGCACTACCGTAATGCAGTATGGGACAGCATTGAGGAATTTGATGCCTTTTCAATAGGAGCGATTCCAAGAGCTCAAAATGACATGGCTGATTCGTTGGCTGTTTCAGCATCTCTCATGCTCCCACACCCGGGTTTGAAAACAAACAAGTACACCATTGAAGTGGTTTTCCGCCCAAGCGTGCCAGACAACTCTCAGCATTGGCAGGTATTCAACGATGATAATCACCTCATTGCCTTTCTAGAAAAATCAGAAAATTTTGATGAGTTGTATTTTGAAGGATCCACCTCTCCATGCCGTGAATCAATCAACAGTCAAAACCACGAAACAAAGGAGAACGATGGCATTTGTCGAAAAGGAAATAAAATTCCAAAGGCACGGTTTCTCTGGAGCGCTGTTTGTGAGCATGACCGTTTGTAAAAAAAAAAGGCGAGATGATCTAGCTCATCTCCGGAGAGACGAGAACCGTCAATATAGGTTACGAGGCACATCATGATTCGTGAACATCGGGAAATGTTGCACGCCCGAAAAAAAGCGGAAATTTGTGAAGTTCTTTGAAAAGATATATGGATGTATTGGCATGGTCTATGCGGATTTAAAGTCCTTGAAGCGAGAGGACGTTCGGCATAATATACCACTTTGAAAGAAGATGCCAAAGCCTTAAAGTCGAAGCAAAGGCATTATAATCCCAAGGTTTCGGGCACCATTCGGGCCGAAATTCGAGAAGATCTTTGGGCCAAAGAATCATCTTCCCTATCCATCACACACACTTGGGTGGCAAACATTGTGCCGATGCGCGAAAAAAGCGGTGAAATACGCATCTGCGTAGACTTAGAAACTTGAATCAAGCTTATTTGAAAGACAACTACCCTCTTCCCATAATGGACCAAGTTACGCAGCGATGGCGGGTCGAGAGATCTTGTCTATGCTTGACGGTTTTCGAGGCTATAATCAGTTGAAGTCTCGCTTTGAAGATCAATTCAAAACAGCATTCACTACTCCATGGGGTACATTTGCCTCACGAATGCCTTTCGGCCTAACAATGGCCCAGTGCCACTTTTCAGCGGGCCATGGACTTTGCATTCAAAGGCATGATGGGAAAAGTCATTGTAGTTTATCTAGATGACTTAACCGTGTTCTCCAAACGACGAAGTGATCATTGTGATCACTTGGAGCAAGTATTGGCAGTGCTTAGGGAACATGGAATTTCCTAAATCCCAAAAATCTGTTTTTGGGGTTACGAAAGAAATTGCTAGGCCATGTGGTTAGCAAAGAAGGAACCAAGATCGATGCCGAAAGAGTTAAGGCTATCAAAGCCTTACTCTGCCTACAAGCAAGAATGGTGTTCATTCTTTCTTCGGGAAGGTGAACTTTCTTAGGCGTTTTGTTCCTGATTTTGCTGAGAAGACCCGCCACATATTGAACATGATGAAAGGGTCACCCACTTTCAAATGGAGTGAAGAAGGGAAAAGATCATTTGAGGAAATAAAAACTTCTGTTGCTCATGCACCGGTCCTGGTATGTCCGGATTTCTCCAAAGACTTCATTATGTATAGCTATGCATCGGAACATACTGTGTCTGCAATCCTAATGCAAAAGAACTCGGAGGATATTGAATCTCCAATCGCATTCATGAGTTCTCCTCTTAAGCCTCACGAACTGAAAATGACTCAATTAGAAAAGCACGCCTTTGCCGTTGTCAAAGCGGTGAAGAATTTCAGGTATTATATTCTGAACTCACATACGGTGGTGCTGGTTCCTGACACTGCGGTGAAGTCAATTCTAACTCAGCAGGAGTTAGGAAGCTTAAGAGGGAATTGGATCGCAAAGGTCCAGGAATATGACCTAGATATTAAACCCACCAAGCTGGTGAGGGGCAAAGGCCTGTGTCAGCTAATGGCTGAGAACAAGGGTTCAGAAAATCATGATGAAAGAGAAAATTGTACCAATGAAGAGCAAACCCCTCTAGAAGGGCCTGATTCTCTGCCTCTGGTTTTGTTTGTGGCAACTAGTGACGAATGGTACTCCGACATTGCTTTCTTCCTCACCTACGGCGAATGCCCGATGCACCTAACTGTAAAGGAGAAGCGTACTGTAAAGCTCAGAGCAGCTAAGTATGTCATCTGGGATGACGGTTTATATAAGCGCGGGATAGACGGTGTCTTCCTGCGATGTGTTGACAAGCCCCAGCAAGTAAAACTGCTGGAAAGTTTCCACAATTCAGCCTGTGGAGGCCATTTTCTTCTTAGTGACGGCACACAAGATCATTCGAGCCGGTACTCTTTGGCGGCGCTCTTTCAAGATACGGCTACATGGGTGGCAAAGTGTGAACCCTGTCAGCAATTCGTCGGCAAGCCCAAGTTGGCTGCCCTCCCCCTAAGGCCGGTTATTATCAACGAACCATTCGAGGCAATGGGAATTGATTTTATTGGTGCACTCAATCCTCAATCGAGTCTTTGGACATAGCTATGTCCTCACGGCAACGGATTACTTCACTAAATGGGTGGAGGCCATACCTGTCAAACATGCCACTTCTGAGGTGGTTTGCAGTTTTATCAAGGAAAATATCATTGTCAGGTTCGGCATTCCAAATAAAATCGTTGCTGATAATGCTTCTAACTTCTCTTCACGGGAAGTTATTAGCTTTTGCTATGAATATGGGATAACTTTAGCACATGCCTCAGATTATTATCCTCAGGGAAATGGTCAGGCAGAATCCAATAATAAGAACTTGGTGACCATCATACGGAAATTAGTAGATGAAAATCAGCGGATGTGGCACAAGTCTTTGTACGATGCTTTGTGGGTGGACCGCATTACCCCCAAGAGATCCCTCGGCATGTCACCTTTTCAAGTGTTATATGGCACTGATGCCGAACTTCCCATTTACGCGAGAACTTCTGCTCTCTCGCAGCACGAGCAATCGAAGATGAAACTTTTCAGAGTTCTCTAGAAAAGAGAATCATGTATTTGACAGAACTTGAAGAAAAGAGAGTAAAGGTGGTCGACAGGATCGCCGAACATCAGAATCAAGTAAAGAGGCTTTTTGATAAGAAAGCCAAACAGAGAGATTTTGAAGTGGGAGATCTCGTCCTTCTCTGGGACAAGCGAAGAGAGCCAAAGGGTATGCACGGAAAATTTGATTCCCTATGGAGAGGGCCCTTCAAAATCAAGCAACTCAATGGAGAGAATAGTTTCTATCTCTCATATTTGGATGGAGCTGAACTCCCGCTTCCCTATAGCGGGCAACATCTCAAGATCTTCAGGAAGTAGAGCTTGCTCTCTTCTTTGTACAGTTTATTTTGGTTGTGTGTTTGCTTTCGGTTTGTTGTGTGTTTCCTTTTTTCTCCCTCCGGTCCCCCTTGTTTTTGACTCCATACCCAATGGATAGGCACATGTGATCTGGGATTCTCTACCCCCGAGTTTCACTCAGGGATAGTCCCAGAAAAGAGCAGTTGTTATCTGTAAAATTGACAAGGGCAATTTTACCGATAACCATCTGAAAAATTTGTCTCGATCCTCGTTAGGGATCCTTCGCGTTCAAAATATTGTAAAATCCTTCAAGGGAAATTCGGTTTTGAACTTAGTCTTTTTGAGCCTTTTTGGTGGCGCATGGTTTTGCCTTGCAACATCAATTTTGATGCGCCTCTTTAAAAGCCTTTGGCGCATGGTTTTCCATGTTAGCACGTCTTTCGGTGCGCGAAAGGATGTTGAGTAAGTTTTGTGCGCGAAGGCGCACGTAATATCTTTGTTACATCAAGTTTTGGTGCGCGAAGGCGCGCACATAGCTTCATGTCGACAACTCGTTTGATGCGCCAAAGCGCGCTCATTCTCTCTGTTGTCATTTCCTTCCATGCGCGAAAAGGCGCACGCTTTCCCAATAAACAATTTTTTCCATGCGCCATTTCAAAAGTTGGTGGCGCATTAATGACAAAGTTTTGTTATATATACCCGTGCCCGCCCTGTCATTTTCATTGCATTTTGTCAAGGCACGTGATCGCTCTGGATTTGTCAGCCCCTGCTCTGTCATTTTCATCAAGTTGTGGACCCGCTCAAGGATTTTGGCTATATTGTTAAGGTAAGAGGTTCATCCTCTTTTCATTTAGTTCTTGGTGTGTGCTTGCTTGCTGGTTTTCATCAGTTGTATTTGTGCCTGGCTTGTTTCCCTCGAGCTTTTTGTTTTCTTCCTCTGCACAGTGCATGCTTTCTTTCTCCTCTCCCTCCCTCTTTCTGGATTTGATGGGAAAGGGAGGGATGGTTTTATTTTGGCTTGGTCTAATCCTATTTTATCAAACTAAGTGATGCCAAGCGTCCTTTCGAAGTGGAGGTTGAAATGTGAAAATGCTTAAGTATTTCAAGTATTCCCCATGGCGCGTTGCCGCGTCATGTTGCACCTTAGACAGTCGCGCCCCTCGGCGCGTCTACCCAGCATGCTGCAGTTAAAAATCATGCGCCCCTAGGCGCACCCTTTCGGCCTGTAACACGCTCGAGACCCGCGCTGGGCGCGCCACCGCCATCTTCTTTGCAGTTTAAATTCAAGCGCGCCCCTCTTACATGCTGCGAGTTTAAATCCCGCGCTTCCATAAAAACTTTGGCGCACCTTTTACCCCTGTTGCATCCCTCTTCTATGCGCCAAAGGGCGCGCCCAGCTTCCATGCAACGCAAGAGTTATTTGCGCAAGTATAAAGCCTCAGCGCGGGCGCACCTTAAAATCATGCAAGTACATGATGTTGTGTAGACCCTCCATGCGCCGCGCCATATACCTTTGGCGCGCCTTTTTTCCATGTTGCACAATCTGCCCATGCGCCAAGGGGCGCACCAAATCTCAATGTAACATGCATTTCCTGTGCGCCCTTATATATAATGCAGTCAGCTTCATCCATGCGCCATGCGCCTTTGGCGCCAACTTAACCTCTGTTGCACCCCCTTTTCTGTGCGCCTTGACTATTGACTGTTATATACATTTTCATGCGCCTGCCCGAATCTTAAAAGTTCTAACTCTTTCTTACTGCTAGTATTCCAATGGAAGATCAAATGACTAATTGAAGCTTCTTGGATTGGGTTTCGCTCCTTCTACGTGCGAGATCATCAAATAAGCCTTGAAGAACACATGTCTCACGTCAAGCGAGAGACCCACCAAACCAGAGGAAGGCAAAGCTAACGAGAAGAAGAAATGAAATACAAATATCGGAGGTCGGGATGCCGAATCACGGGCGAGTGCAATATGGATGTCGGGGATTACAGGCTGGGCCACATTGACATAGAGGAATGCAGGTAAGGACTCGAGAAAGTGACAAGAGAGTCCATGGATGGATAAATTGATAGGCGGCGCCACACTTCCGCCGGTGGGATTCTGTCGGTCTTTGTTAATAACGAGTTTATGATGGTTGTTGCACAATCCTTGACAAAGACACAAGATGTGTCGAGAATAGCAAGAGCGAGTAGTTATAAACCTTCTTGCCCGTCGCTTTGAGTTAATCTTGGCATCCCTCATCACCGGAACTATGTGGGCATTGCAGCAAAGAAGAATGCCTCAAGGCTTGGGAGGACAACGAGGACCGGTGCATGCGGTTAATGAATGAGGTCTACCTCGAGAATAAGAAGGTAGTGACCCGGTGGCCTCAAACTATCCACCGGAGTGATTTCTCGAGAGGAACTCGGTGATCTGATCACCTTCTGAGCGAGTCTTCGGTCTTTGGATGCTCACTACTTCCATAAGTGGATCTTTGCGGTACACAGACACGATGAATAAGAATCTGCGATCGGCGTTTACTGGGGGGAGATAATAAGCGACACAATGCACAATATCCGAGCAAGCTGCGATTCGCTGAACGAGTGTTCCACATGAACTCCTCGTAGTGTATCTTTTTGCGTCGAAAGGATTATCCGAGGCTGCACGAAGCGGAACTTGGCCTCGAGCCAAAATATATGAATACTATCAAGAGCTGAAGGTGGAGAACTTGACATCGACACTTATTAAGATCAATGATGTTTTCTTCTATCACATCATGTGCATATTGCGGCCAAATTTGACTCATGGCCGGACAACCAAAAACATAGTGGCGATCCACGAGAGAAGTGGGGGCCTTGTTCACCCAATTTCCCACATTCACCTATCGAGGCGGTCAACTTTTTGGGCGAACCAACCGGAGGTTGCCAAGGTATCTTTGGACCAAAGCTGATTTTCTTTGGAACTATCAAGACAGGCTCGTCACATACCATGAAAAGTGCCTCGAGAGAAAGAAGGCGGAACTCCTTTCCCCCTCACGGTGAGCCGTTACACATGCTCCGGCTATCACAAGGCGAAGGAGATGTTTCTTTGAGCTAGAATTGCTCAACCTAAAGCATGATTTCCCGTGAGGCCTACATTCGACCCTAGGGGCTGTCTACGAGGGCTAAGCTTGATCCGATTCATGTCCCTCAGTTGAGGATATCTACATTGGCGTTCTCCATGAGGTAGAACTCGAGAAGAAAGGATCACTCTCGCTTAGCATTAACGCGAAATCATCCATTACGGGTGGCTATTGTCCCAAAGGCTTCCAAACCACGGAAGGCAGAAGTAGACAAAGTGTATAATGACACGAAGGGGATGATTGGCCCTTCCCGGACATTGGCGAAGCGAGGCTCCTCGGACAATCGAGGAGAGGTCGAGGAGACTATGCGGAGAACGAGCAATTGCCGCATGAATGGGTTAATCTACCTCGGTGTAGATTTTACAACTTCTCCTTTGGGTAATGCACCTCGAGGTCAAAGAAGCGGCTAAAAGGCAAAGGCTGCGGAAGGTGAGCCTAGCACCATTCGGGAGGAAGCCCACAGAAAGTCCTCTTCCTTGAGCTTTGAACAAGTAATAACCTGGATTCGCGAGAGAAGGAATTGTGAGGATAGTCCTATACGCCCATCCACCCGGGATGTCGGCATTGCTACACTACTGAGAGGTCCCTTCTATCCCTTCTTCTTCTCTTCCTCCCCTTCCTCGGATATCGCGACCACTCCTTTGGTTGTGTCTTCTCCCCCTTCTTCTACTCTCTCCCTGCCTCTTCGTCATCTTCTCCTCTCTCGCTGATTTGTCTTCCTCCATTTCTTCCCTCATTTCCGGGCTCCCTTCCCTTCCCATGTCTTCTACAGTGCGGTTTCCCTTCCTCCCGTGGGCATGTCTTGGCTATTCTTTCAATGCCGCCGCCGCGTGTCTCTCGCTCTTCCCCTCTTCTACCGTTCTTTGCTTCCCCCTCTGTCTCTGGTCCTTCTCCAATAGGACCAGCTTGGATCTCTCGGGTGAGCCAACCAAAGAGGAAAGTCCCCATCGCTCAGATGGACTTTTCGATCATTCGGCTAAAGGAGCAAAGAAGCACAAGCCGGTTACACGCTTCTCAAGAAGCGCTGCGGTGAGAGAGTTATGGAAATTGCCTACCCAGATCCCACCAAGAGAAGAAGATCATCTCTCGGCAGATTTCACGGTGACCCAAGTCACATAGGGACGTCCTCTGAAAGTCTCCGGGGAAGCTCTTTCCGCGGATTGATGCACTCTGAAAGCTTGAGGAAACAAAAGGAAGAAAAGAGGCTACTGAAGGAGCAGAATAAATACATGCTTCAAGCCCTACAGAAGATGGGAAGTGCACCTCCCACAACTGCCGCCGAGACTCCTGAGCTGCTCAGTCAGGAGAAGATCAATGAATATTCAAAAATCGGCGAGCAAGGTATGGCTGTTTATGCTTGGAGAAGCCAAATCCTTAAGGATAGTGAAAAGGTGATCGCCGAGTATATCAGTTTATACCTGAACATCGAGAAGGCGAATAAGGAACTCCAAACATTAGCGAGTCGATGCTCGGAAGAGCTCAAAATGCGCGAGACTCCAACACGAGGCCTTCCAACAAATGTTCATTGTTGATCGAAGATTTGGTCAAGTTTGGAGTATTCGGTCATCGAGGACCCTCAGCAAGACCATGTCCACTCTGGACTATCGGATAGATCAGCTCGAATTTGTGTTAGAGAAGATAGACAAGGTGAAGGAAGAGGCCACGGATGCGATGCATCAAATGGAGAAGATTGTTCTATCTATGACTCGGGGTTGCTCACTCCTTCCCTCACCTTGAGATCAGGTGACGATACTATCCGAATTTTCAGGAGTTAGCTTCTCGAGGACGGGGCAGTCACTTTCACATCGAATCCATCAACAACCTCGGCTGTAGAGACTTCATCGGGTCCCTAATCGAGGCGGGTAAAGACTATTCCAAGGTCCCAAAAGCTCATTGATGAGCGGGAAACTTGCGAAGCAATCAGTGAAAGGCACAAGGATCCATCACAAGATCAATTTGCGCCAATGATCAGCAAGTTCTTGGAATACCGCGCTCAGTTCCACATCTCATCTCCTGATCAGCATCAAAAACAGGCGACCCCTTTTAGGCCACAGGATGATGATGATGAATAGCTTCTTCTTCTTCTTCTTCTCCTCTCTATTCTCCGACTTTCTCTTCGAAATATCATAAGTGTGTTGGCATGAACGATGACATCATCCATGTTGCATCATGGGATGATGTCATCCGTCCAAGTTGTCAAAGTCAACATGACTTTTGGATATTTTGTAAATATCTTGTGAATAAGTGGTTGGCTCCATTTTGCCTTCTCTCTCCCTCACTTTCTATAAATACTAGAATACTTGTTGTATTCAAAGGGTGAACATTTTGAGATAGAAATAGAAGTGAGGAGAGAAAGACTTTGAGCTTTCTTATGTGAGAAAAAGCATAATACAATTATTCAGACTTTGTGCTCAATAGCTGTGTTATGCATTAGATCTTTCTTACGTTAGATCTGTATGTGTTTAATCTGTTGGATTCATATCTACTTTTCCGTCATTTGTTTATCAGTATTGCTTTGTTTATTTATGCAAGTAGGTTTGGCTCTGTTTACTACTAAACTAAAAGCATAGATCTTCTGACCCTTCTGCTTTGGAATTCATTTCTTTTCTTCCTTCGGATCTGATCTTTCTCTTTTCCCTCTTCCATTCCTTTCTTTTCTCAGCCTGAAACACTCTACTGGGATGAGATCCCAACCCCCGAAGGCAGAATCTGTGAGACTTGCATAGGTTCCTGCTAGTAGAAGTAGCAATAAACCGGTTTAACTGCTTTCTTTGTCTCAAAGATCACGACTCGATGACAAATGAGGAGTCATTGATAGGATTGTGTCTAATTCGGATGAGGGAGATGTTATTTCCAGACATGATTGAGATGGGTTACATTCTTGCGAACTACGAGTTTTCAATTGTTTCACAAGATAGTTAGATGTTGATATCATTAATTATAGGTTGCTCCTTTTTAACACTCTCCAATGTCAAGTCTAAATTCTTCAAGGAGGTAGTAGGTGATTGAATAATGGATAAAGGTGATATTGATGTGTGTGGATTACTTAGGGATAGTCGAAAAGAGGATCTAGGGATTACTTGAGTCTTATAGTGGATAGTGTTCTTAGAAAGATAAGAGGAACAATATGTAATGAATCTAGGGGGAATCTCCTCGTAAGGAAGATCTTGCATGATAGTGTTGATGATGTGACTTGAATGATGCATAGTATATGTGTGAACTGAATTTATTGAGGGTGTTCTATTAGAAAGATAAGAGGTAACAATATGTGTGGTAGTCTCATCTAGTTCATAATAATATATAGAAATTAGATGGGACCTATGTAGATTGAGGATTAACATGGACTTCTTTGAGGGTTCGGATTTCTAACTTTCTTTGCCATCATACAATCATTCTAAGGCTAGTTTTAGGTGATTTTTAAGGCTGAAGTATGTGATATACCCAAAGGTATGCGAGGCCGAATCGTGTTAAGTTTATAATGGGGAAACGACACCATGGTGGATTTCCTATTGGTGGATAAAATCCCAAGTAGGCCCACTTGGGTAGGAATGTTTCAATAAATTTTTTTTTGTTTTGATTTGGTTGTGTGTGAGGGAAGTTCGAGAGATGAATGTAATATGTTAGCCTACTACCTAAACTATGTAATCAAGAAGTATGAGAGGTTTGTTTGAATCTAAAAACAAAAATTGATTTTAATGAGGATGGAAAACAAAAATGTGATGCTTTTGATGGGGAAAGAAAAAGAAAGAAAAGAGACACACATGTAAAACATTTCCTTTTTAATTTTTTAGCACAACTACAAAACAAGCAAAAAGCTCCTAAACTAGCAGCCCACAAACGTTAGATGAAAATGGAAAACATAAGAGATAAATGAATGTTAGAGGCTAACTGAGTGGGAAATTAAAATAAATCTACAAATATCATTGGTGATTTATAGGTATCGTTGGCGATTCACCAAAATTGTTCGCGATTTGTCTGGATCATTAATGATTGCAAAGTAGAGAACCTAAAGGTGGAAATTAATTAATTTAGAATGAAAGAAAAGAGACAATGTCCTACTTGGCATGCCAGAATGTACCAGAGAGTTTTTTCTTTCCAACTTTATATTAATAAAATGAAAGAACAAAAATAAATTGACCTCAAAAGACGGTGGGGTTTACAGATACCCATGATGATTTCCGTTGATACTATATGAATGGATGACATTGAAAAATCCAAGCGGGTGTAAAACTTATTATTTTTAATGGGATAAGATACACCGAATGTAAAAAAATTAGAACACGATAGGATTAGATAGATTTATGGAGTATTTCCTCACAAAGGCGAGTCCTTGGAAGTCAATGGAATTCTTTAAAGGGATGTCAATCCACATTCAAGAAATCAATCTGATAGTGATAAGATAACGTGATAAAACATAAGATATAACCAACAATGTAAAAGGCAAAGCGAATGACATGGTCCAAGGATATATGGTGGTCCGATGGTGATACCTGATCGAGAGGAGTCTAGGGATCACAAAGAGATGGCTGAAAGGAGCATGATGGTGATGCATGTACACTAATAGAGGTAAGATGAGAAATGTGTTTGATTTAGATGATTGATAGAGTGCTAAAGATCACTCAAAAGAGCTTGATATGACTGGACCAACACTTTCACGGGTAGAGTTGTAATTAATGTTGATATTTAGATGTTAGAAAGGAAATATTAGGGGTCAAATGGTGTCAAAGATGGGGATCGGCGATGATTGAGGCAATCGGCGGTGATTGAGATGATCGGCGATGATTAGGAGAATCATTAGCGATAACTATGGAAATGTGAAGGATGATAACAAACATGATAAATTTGATTGAATATTTTAAATGACGAGTAAACAAGATAATAATGGAGGAAAGGCATCTACCTTGTATGAGTTGATAAATGAATACTATAAGATGATAATATTCGAGAGAAGAAGATTGTTGAGTTGATTCCTGGATATGTGAATGGCATTCAAAGGTTGGAGAAGAGATTATTCATTTCTTGAATGCTTCTATGATGATCTATGACTCGTGATAGGGATATGGTATAAGGAAATGTAATTTAATGTCTCAAAGAGTGACCAACATGAAACAATCTCAATCAATGTTCTTCTTTTACAAGCTGACAAGCTAACCTTGAATGGAGGCCTTGAACTCATTTATATAACATCACTATCGACACAGGAGAATTTTCGGTGGTAGTAGGATATCCATTGATCTAGGTTTTAAGGGGAAAAGGTTGAAATTGCTTCCCTAATAGAGGTTTTTGGTTGTTTTTACAAAGGATGGGTGATTGAAGTAGGTTTTGAACTACGAGTAAGGGGTTACGAAATGGTTGGGAAAATGTTTATTTTTTTGCTTTATTTGATTTTGGTTTCTAAGTGCTTTGGGTGGTTTAATGTAGAGTAAAATAGGGTTTTATAGCTATAAAATGATATTTACGTGGAGTAAATATGATGAGGAGAAATAAGACATATGATAAGTGTTTAATAGACAATAATAAAGTGATGTGATAATGTTCAAGGTGTTAGCAGACATGGGCATGCAAATTAGTGGTGATGATTTTAGGTGTCTACAAATCTACCACATCTTGTAGATATTTGAGTATTATTTTGACAACTTGCACATATTAGTTTTTTTGGAGCATCTTGAGAATGTGCTACCATGCCTATTTTTGTATCACATCTAGTTTGATGCGGTAACATATAATAATATTGTAACCATTGATCTATAAAGAGTTTGATTTTATTAAAGAGACTCATTGTTATTACTGGAAAAGATGATTTCATCACTATCTTGAAAGATTTACTTTCCTCCTTGGTATAGAGGTTTTTGTTGTGCTTGTATAGATTCTTCTTAATTTCATATCTTCTTTTCTTATGATTATTATTCTTGGATTGTTAATGCATGTTACTCTACTTCAAAAAATTTCGTTATCATCATTATTTTTATATTGGATTGTTTTTGCATAGTGTCCTATTTCACAACAATCAAAGCATTTTAATGGTATCTTACCTTTATATTTTCTAAACCCTTTCTTTAGCATTCTGAAAAATTAAACTTATTCTTCATCTAATTCTTTTCTTGAGCACTCATGTGGATCAGATTTCTTTCTTTTAACCCTTTTTCATGTTTTTGAACGTAACATCTCTCTTTGATGATTTATCACCTTCATTTATCATTTCATATGCAATGGAAATCCCTATGATTTATCCATTGTTATGATACTTAAATATTTAAACTCTTCAATATAAGAAACTTTGGCATCAAATCTCATAGGAAGACATCTTATCACTTTTTATAGAATTTTTTCATCCTTAATTTCTTCATCAACTCTTCTAATAGCACTTACAATCGCATCCATGTAGAGAAGGTGAGATGCAATGTTTTCTTCATCCTTCATTTTCAAAATCTCAAACTGACCTATGTGAATTTGGATTTTGTATTTCTTTACTTTATCACATCCTTCATAGATATTCCGTAGCTTATCCCAAATTTCCTTTGCTAAACTACAATGCATCACTTTGAAAAATTATGCGTCAAAAAATCTACTCAATATTATGTCCATAGATTTTAAATTTCTTTCACTTTCCTTATTTTCATATTGATCTGTTGGATGAGTTGCTCAATTTGTATAACCATTAACAAAAATTTCCATATATCAATCCCAAGAGCTGTTAGATATGTGCCTTCCTTATACTCCAAAAGGAATATTTTTTTCCATCAAACAAAAGAACCTTCCTTGAGAAAAAACATTCTTGACTTGTTATGTGTGTTGTCGATATCTACCTTCCAAAGTGGTTAAATTATTCTAAAGGAACCCGCTCTACTACCAATTTTAGAAAATACATGTATACGAGGGGAGGAGTGTATCAATTTTATATAATCTTTCTAATTTAAAGTTTAAAATTCATAATCAACATCAATTACGAGATATAGTAATTTCACAACACCGTATATATATATATATATATATATATATACACACACATACATACATATATATGGAAACCCTTTTGAGAAAACCCACATAGAAAAGAATGTTTCGAGCTATTTTCCAAATCAAACTAAAAAGTAAATTATATTACAAATGTTTGTAGGCACCAAACTACTAGAGACTACAATGTTTGTTGGAAGTACAATGGAATGAGAGGGGGTGAATAATTCCTTACTAAATTTAAATTTATATTTCATATTTTCTTATTCAAAAACTCATAAAATATTAACAATATATTAATGTGCACATACAATCAACTATCACATGTGCAAGAAACCATAAGCAAGATAATTAACACAAGACACAATATATAAATGAGAAATCCATGTATCAATCCTAAATTAATAATGGTGTTATCTAGTTAATTTATATAGGATTTAAGAAATGTTATTTGACTTATCATAATTTAGATGACATTAATTTATACTTGTATGCGTTGGTGAAATAATTTTTCGCAAGGGAAAATTAGTGGTTTTCACCAATAGTCATGTGACTAGGTCCCTCCTCTTGGGAATGGGGATATTCACATTTATTGAATAGATCAAAAGTAAAATATGTGGTGGTCATTAGGCTAGGGATCACATAAGAATACTCCACTAAACTTGTAGAAATTTTTTTGTAATGAATACAAAGGAGGAATTTACTTGGGGAGAGGTGAAAGGGAGATAAGAATATATGAAGAGAGGGTTATAGTAGTGATTAAGAACTTGCAAACTACATTGACATTAACTAGAGTAGGTGTACATACAATATGAAGAAAAAAGCTGAAGGCTATAATAAGATTAACAAATCAAAGAAACAAAGTTTTATTGATTTATTCTTCAAAGATACAAAATTATTTCTTGCATATATAAGATAACAAAGCCTACATAGTTGAAAAGTAGGAAGTATAATAACATAGAAAAGGGAATAGAATAACTAGCTTCTTACTTATAGTAGGAGAAAACATTTATCAACTCGTTGGAATGGAGAATCCATTCTAAAATATAGCCTTACAAAATGTTTCTTCATCTCCACCCAATTGAATTTTAACATTCATACCACTTAATACCTTTCATATTCTTATAGGAATAAAGAGAAGTCATTTTCTTATTAATCAAAAATAACTCTTATAATATAAAATTAAAATGTCACTTATGTGAATAAGAAAAATAAATAAAAAATCTAAATTCCCAATGAAGAATTAAAATGTAAAGAGAAAGGGAAGAAGAGAGACAACAAGAGAGTTATCAATATAAGGATGAACATGATTCTAATGATGAACAACTTACTCTTGGTGAAATCTATGGAAATGTCCAAGGGATGAACTCATTTCTTTTTATCTCTTTGTTTAACCAAGTTGTTGTGAGTGAAACCATATATGCTTGTAGGATGCGAGACACACATCGAAGTCCGATCTCCGAAGACCACCAATGGTATTACAATGTGTGAACCAAAATTTATGATATCTTGCGATGTCTGACGATGGATCCTCTAATATTTGTGAGAGATTCCAATGTATCCTCATTGAAGGATAAAATATCTCATTCTTATTTCGAGACCAATTATTGGAAAGAGATTAGGAGTCCTCAGTATAGATGAATGTTCCATGAGATGAGGTCATTTGAGCTTCTACACACTTTTTCTAACATCTTCCAATATTTTTTCGGTGCATTCTCATCACAAGAATAAAGTTTTGAAATAAAATCATTTATCATATCACACTTGGCACTCATTGTGTGTGACCACACAAGAGACAAATTATTAGATACAAATGTGAAAACATTTTTTCTCACCAAGAAGTGAGAATAAAGACAAATCATATTTAATACCAATGGGAAAACACTATACCAAAGGTATGTCTTGATGTGTAATAACAACACCCCCTGAATGGCCTACTTTTGAATGGGGCATCCAGTGTGATCAGCATAACATTGGACCATCTCTCAATCTGTGGTACTTGCGGGCTTGAGATGGTCTTCTAGAGAAAGTAGGCTTCTTCTTCCTAAAATACTTGCCACAAGCTACTCTAATGCAAGAAAACTATCTAGTCCTAATCTAACCTTCCAAGGGATCAGGGAGAGAGAGAAATGCATGAAAACAAAGCCTAAACTAAAGTGGTGATACACCAGAAAAGGAAGTTGTTGATTGTAAATCAAACTTCCTGAAATGGAGAGAGGTGAGAAATGGAGAGGATGGACAAGATGCCTCACAAGCCAAAGATAAATTTCACACATAACACCACTTCAAACCCATTAAACATAGCTCTCAAAACCTACAACAGACATCAATAAAATGCATAGTATACCCTATAATGGAGAGAGGAAAGAAAATAAAATAAAATAAGAAAAGGATGGACATAATGCATCAAAAACAAATGTTATTGCTCCATGAGTTCACACATTGCATTATGAGTAGGCAAGAGGAAAGAAAATGCCATTACAAAGTAAATAGAGGAGGCTTAAACTCCACATTCGACCTTATAGGAGAAAGAGGGAGGGGGAAGGAGAGAAAAAATGACCAACATCTTGAAAATTTTCCCCTTCTTACAATATATAGGAAGAATATGAGAGAGAAAGGAGGGAAGAAATCAAAACCTGCCTCAACCACCCCAAAAGAGAATTGAATTCACCTACAAAATGATGGGCTCCACTACAAAACCATTCCTCCATGTGTTGTTCCTTGTTGGGAAAGAAAGGAATCCCATAATTCTTTATGGTGGTAGGTGGGAATCTGATAGACTCAAAAATGGTAGACTATATTTTAGTTATGATCATCGAAGGTCGTGGTCGGGCGTTCCATGCGGGCTCTCACATGATTTTAAAAGATCTAAGCATTTAAAATTCTTAGTGGGCTTCATGATTCATCTTCCATTGAATTGAATCCGTCCATGTTTTCCAAACTGCTTTGGGTTTGAATTCCATCCGTGCAAGATCCATGTGGAAGCCCCGCACATTCTTAAGATTTCTACTACCTTTTAGGGTCCTAGGACTGCGACGTGCCGACACTTGGCACCATTTGCTAGGCCGCTCTACTTTCTTTGTGTTTTGGCTAAGTCCCTTATGTTTAGGAGTAACTTATTGGACCCTAGACACGTGGAGAGCCTACACTTGTTTGGGGACCTGCCTTTGGATTTTACCTTTGAATTTACGTTGATGAGGCATGTGGAGGCTTCTGTTGGCTCTTCCCATGCTTGGAATTTTCAACATCGATGTAACTTTCTCGGCTCTATCCACGTGGAGAGCTTGCGCTTGTTTCAAGACCCGCCTTTAAATTTTACCTTTGAAATTGCGCTGATGAGGCATGTTTAGGCTTCTACCGGCTCTTCCCATGCTTGGAATTTTCAATGGCTAGTGTAACTTTCTCGGGCTCTTTTCACGTGGAGATTCTGCACTTGTTTGGGGACTGCCTTTGGATTTTACCTTTGAAGTTGCATTGAGTTGACACATGGCACCTTTCATGGATTTTTTCTTTATTCCTTTAGGTGAGGAAAGGGACCAACTATAATGTCAAAACTACTTTTCGGGTGGGACCTTTGTAGTTAGCTCCGCATGGAAGCCCCGCGTATTCTTAAGATTTTACCCCCCTTTCACTCTTGAAGTTGTGATGGTTGGACACTTGACATCATCCACGAGCCTGCTCTGCTTTCTTTATGTTTTGGATTTTCCACCTATTTAGGAGCAACTATGTCAGACCCTAGACACATTGAGGTCCTACACATGTTTGGGAGCCTACCTTTAGATTTTACCTTTGAAGTTGAGCTGGTGAGGCATGTGGAGGCTTCCGTAGGCTCTTCCCAAGCTTGGAATTTTCAATAGCTGGTGCAACTTTCTCGGACTTTAGACACATGGAGGGCCTACGCGTTTGTTTGGGAACCCGCCTTTGGATTTAACCTTTGAAGTTGTTTTAATGAGGCATATGGAGGCTTCCGAGCTCTTCCCATACTTATACTTTTCAATGCCTCGATGCAACTTTCTCCGCTCGACCACGTGGAGGGCCTACACTCATTTAGGTACCGCCTTTTAAGCATAATACCAAAAGTGCGCCGAAGAGACACATGGAGGATTCCATTGCTCTAATGCTTTGCTTCGATTCGAATCACGTTGGGCTCAATTTTGACTTACTCGAGTTAGCTTTCTACATTTTTCAACCATCCATTTCCCGAGATCCCTGAAAATGTGAAGTCTGAAAACTTCAAGCCTTTCTCCATTTTTTCACTTGAGATTTGATCTATCTTGAAGAGGCATGTGAGGAGGATGTTGATCTAATCCAAGTTTCTTCTTGGCATGTGAGGAGGGTATGAGGGGATAGAAAAGAAGGCGTGTGCGTAGGAAGAAGGGAAGAAAGCGAGCGCGCGGGAGGAAGGTGCAAAAGGGGGAAATGGAAGGGGAGAAAAATGTGAACTAAGAAGTAAGAAGGCACATGCGGGTGTGAAGACAAATTACCACAAGGAAGCAATGCACGTGGTAAGATGCAATTGTATGAAAGGAAAGAAAAGAGAATGTACGTGTGTAGAGTGCGCACTGTAGAAAAGAACACATACCTGCAAAAGACAAGTATGGAAGCATGGTGTGAATATCTAACAGACGAAGGGTGTGTGGTAGAAGAAAGGAAAAGGGGTGCGTGACAGGAAGACCCAGAACTTAACCAATTTGGATGGTGTCTATAAAGGGGCACGAGGAGCACATAAAAGAAATACATCCTAAGCAAATTTCCAAATGAGCAAGCTGCTGCAGTGCACACCTAAAATGTGAAGCATTAGAGCCAGAGTGAGAGTAAAAGTCATCCAAATAGTTGGGAGAGTTATTTGGATAAAAATTTGATGACTTTTGAGGCTATCTACCTCTTAGAGGAAGAGATCAGTGGCCTTAGGATTATCCATTGGGCATAGAGTCAAGCCTGATAAACATGATTCTGATTTGAATATTCAAAATCCTGTCCCTGAGTCACCTCAAACATTATTGGACAAGGAGATGATCTCCCAAGTACTACCTTTAATGGAGTGTCCACCAGCAACAAAACACCACAACACACTATGTACAAAAGGGAAAGATCATACATGCTCCAAGTGGAACATGCAGAGTGTGCAAAAGAACTTGTTCTAAAAGTAAACCCACCTACTCTATGCTAACTAAAAGCAAAGGGAAATCAAACAAATCTTGTAATTGGCTGAGAGAAGTAGCTTCCCTTTCTCAAAATAGGAAGCCATGTATATGATTTAGTGTTGAACATGGCTGTTATTATAAGTGAAAAAATGACAAGAGGCCGATCCTCCACCCAAATTATCAAGGTATTAGCTAAATACAAGAGGCATTCCAGCTGATCTTTGGTACTCTCCAAACTCATCCTCATGCTTAGGAGTAAGAATGATTAGTAATAACTCCTCTTATGGCTCCAACGAAGCCAAGTATTTGATTTTGCAGGGTCTGATCCGATGGATGTGCCCATTGCTCTAAGATTCAACTCCAAAAATGGAGTCTTCCTGCGGACCTTCTTGAAAAAAGAGGTTGCTTGCATGTTTATTTTTTCCTTGCATTGGCTCTACAAGTAGTTTATCCTCGGTCTTGATGATTGGTATGCAATGTTTGTCATCTTTCTTCCTTCCTCATGTTGGTGCTCAAAATAGTTTCACCCCATTTTTCCTATAAAAACTATCCATTCATGGCCTCTGTCACATTCTACTTTCCCGTATTATTCCTGGTTAGTCTCTGTTGCCATATTAAATCTGTCTTAGGTTAAAGATCACGTATGGGTCCATATTTGTTTCTTCGTTTCTTTGTTCCTTTGAAAAGGTTAGTAATTTGGGTCTCCCATTCTCTGTTCATCTAAAAACTTGGGCTCTCCCATTATTTCTGTTTTCCACAGTCAAGCTCTGTTGTCTTTGTCATTTTTTCTCTAAATAATTGAAGAAAAATGAATGGACATAGCTTGAGGAACGTATTTGAGCCTTGTAACATTTCTAAACTCTCTGTCCTTAGAGAAAATTTCATTTTTTCGAGCTCAAGTGGTCGATTTTCTATATTTTACTTGTTTGATGGGCATTTCTCCCACCAAATTTACATCCTCGCATCAATAGGAAACATGGCCTCTTTTGGTTGGACGTGGCTCGGCTGGGTACTTCAAAAATTCTATGAATAGCCTTAACTTCAAATTTTCCATGCGGAGGAATGATGCTCATTTGAAGATTTGTTTTTGGTTTGGCCTTAGAGTAGCGCTGGAGGAGTAGGACACGTGGAGGCTTTCGCCGGGTCTTCCCATACTTAGTATTTTTTTCAAAAATGTTTTTGGAGGTCTGGGACACGTGGAGGAACCATGCATGTTTGGGGACCGGCCCTTAATTTTCATTTTAAAGAAGTTCCAAGAGGAAACTTGGAGGCCTCCGCTCACTTTGCACTTTGCTTAGACTTTTCAACGGCCAAAGGAGATTGCCTCGAGACTTTGACACATGGCACCTTCCACTGAGCTTTAAGCCTTCAAACAAATTTTACTAGGCTAAGACATGTGGCGAGCCCGTGCTCTTTTAGGGTCTCAAATTTTGGGGACTATCTCAAGGTGCGCCATTGTGACGCGTGGCAGTTTGAAAAGTCAAAAGGGGCGGGGAAGTGGACCATCGGGGCAACTTAGAATTTTTTCCTCTTTTTCTCAAAAGGGTTAAAATATCAAAAATGGCCCATGAGCTCGACAAAGGATTGGTCAAAGCTTGCTCTTCTAGTCAATGGTGGAGGTGCGGAATTTTGAAGGAAAAGTGGGAAGTTTTCCATTTACGGGAAAAGGAGTTAAAAGTATAAAGGGAAGCGGGGTTCCACTGGGACCGACATTGGAAACTAGTAGCGGAAGGGAGGAGGAGCATGGGGAAACTTGGAAAATTTTCTTTTTTCCAAAAAAGGGGTCAAATGGCACAATTCATTCACTATTCCTTTGGGACCCACCTTAGGACACTTGTTAGGCTCATTTCTCAAGGGCGGAGGTGGGGAACAAAAAGTGCATTTTTTACATTTTTTCAAAGGGCCATAAAAATTCAAAAGGAAGCCCCTGAGCCCATTTTAAATTGAATCTTCCACGTGGATGGACCAAATTCAAAGTAAATATCAACGGAAGCTATGAGTCTGAATCTGATTTTTCCCCATTTTTACTAAAAAGCTACTAGAAGTGCGAGTCTTCATGATTTCTTGGTATTTCCTACACGCTTAATAGAGAGTAGAGTTAATTTTGATATCTAAGTTTGGTGGGGGAAATCTGGAGACGTCTTTTGCCATTAAAATGGTATGACTATCGGGCTCGATCTGATTTTCCATTTATTTGATAGATTAGGGGTGGAAGTGGTTGGAAAATGGAAGGAAGATTTATCTACCAGAAGAAGAGTTGAATGTGGGAGATATTCGAAGAGATCTTCCCCCTGAGCACTGAAAACTTTTTCGATCTAATTCTCAGGAATCACAATCAAGATCATGAGAGCACCTTTGTGCACTCAATGTCTATTTTTGGGGGGAATTTGTTGTAAAATGCTATAAATTGCATAAATTTATCATGCAAATGGTTGGAGAGTTTGGAGAGGTTGGAGTGTTAGAAATTGGGACTGATTTTCTAACAGAAAAAAGCTTGATAGAACCTATCTTTTTGAAAAGCTATCTGAGAAACATGTATATCTCATTTGTATTAAATTTGATCATGTCAAGGTGGTTGTAAGTGTATAGCCATTGAAAAGCTCTGAGACTATTCTAGAAACTTTCCCCTGCTGATAAATTTAATCAAACTTGAGTTATTCTGTGTTGATTTTGAGCAAAATGTGTCTGTTTCATCTCTGAATGTATGCGAGTAGTTTTTCTTGTTTCTCTTGTATTAAAATCTAATTCAATCACATAGGTCTCAATCCTTGTGACAGTTTAGTGGCATCTACAATTTCATTTCTCATGAGAGATTTCATCTGGGAGTGAAATAAATGATTTAAAATCACTTTTCTTTCATTTGTTTGACAAAGATTGTCTGTAAGCCTCTAGGTGTACCTCAAGCGTGATTAGGCTTAGATCTTGATACCTTGTTGGGTTTTCTAACTCGAGCCTTTGTGCTAGAATCCCATAGATTGTGTGAAAAAGTGCAAATCTGGGCCTCCATTTAAGCACATATTCTAGTTGAAGAAACATTTTGGTTGTTACTGTGGCATTCTGTTGGTTTAGCATTCCATTTTGCAGGACTTCTCAAAGATCTGGTGAATCAAATCCATCCTGCCTCACCTCCCACCAAAAATCTACTTAAAACAACAAATCCTACCCATACTACCCCTGTTTTCTCTGTGTGTATACAAATGCATAATTTCCATTACCAAAACATGCAGAAATAATCAGGGTTCCTAATGTCTTTAGTAGCCTGAACCTTGTCTAGAAAATATCTCCACTATCTAGAGTGACAACTCATGAGAGTTAGATTTTTTTGCATTGATCATATTTTCCCCAAGGTCTCATTCATAACCTCACAGAGAAGGATATCTCCATCTCCTCTATAAATCACATAGCTATAAAAGGGTCCTCTCACCTTGGTTGAAAGGCACAACCATAAAGTAGTGAGGATAGATCAAATCCTCTTGAGGTTGTTATCCATTTCTCCACATTTGAGTGACAAAAGGCCAATTAGATCCCATCCCTAGGTATAAAATGACTCACTATGATCTATCTTTCCCTAAGCTTCCTGTCAATACTTGTGATGCTGCTCAAACTTTGAGGGAGAATCAATTTGGGTACCAACACCCATGTGGTGCCGTTGTTAGGGACTATTTTAAATTTTTGAGAACTGATTTGCATTGTTGAGACTAATTTGTTGATTCATTGCCAATTCATTTTCAGATGTTGGTAAGCATTTCTTATAAGCTATAAGTACCAGAATCTTGTTTTAGCATCATCCTCGTATTCGGGCTGTAAAAGTTTCAAGTTACAAGTGTTGTATGCAACTTTTCCAGTCTCTACAAGTTTTTTCACTAGTATTCACTGATAAATCTTGGTAAAGGAAGGTCAGATATTTCATTTCCAGTTTCTAGTCTTGTGACAGACGTTTGACATATCATATTTTAGAGATTTGCACAACTAAGGTGGAAATCCTTAGTGGTGACTCCATGTTTATTTGATTCTAATAAAGACCAGTGTCTTAAATTTCTGTCAAGTGAGATTTGTTACTAATATTTGCAAAATTGGAAGGAAGAAGATCTTTCTTCTCTAAGGATCCTGCTAGGACACTATTTTTAGAGCTAGGAAAAACAAAGTCAGAAGGAAGAAGAGCCTGGAGAGTTGTGGGAGAAAAACAGTCAAGAAAAGAGATCCCAATTGGTGAAAGTGACCAGCCTATCATTGAATATTGCCATTCAAGTGCTTCTGAATCAGGTAGTCTATTTGTGGAGTTGAATTATCCATTTAGAGAGGGGCCTTCATCTGAATTTGAAAGGTTTGCTTCTCATTTTCCCCTGTGTTTTCAAGGGTTGATAGGGATTTCCAAGAAATAAGGCCTTTAGAGGATATTCATTTTGAAATCTATACTCCTGTGTTTCAAGGACCCCTTCCCCTATCAGTTTAGTTTCTCCCCCAAGATCACCTCCTCGAATCAACATGGCTCATCCCCCACCCAAACCTCCATTTTTGTAAACACCTTTGGACCTATAAATTTTGTGGGAATGGCTAGTTATCCAAATGCAGTACCTCAAGATGTAAGGAACAGATTACCAAAGTTCCAATGAAACAATGCTATAACCAAAGTGATCAACATCTAAATCTTTTTATCAATATGATGGAAGAGTTTGAGATTGAACATGAAGATGTATACATCAAATTGTTTGTTCACACTTTGGAAGAGGATGCAAGGGATTGGTATAAAGCAATGCCGATAATTCTATTGATTCTTGGACTGAGATGAACAATGCATTTAGATTATAATATGGTGATAGGACTGACCCTAGGTTTCTTCTATCAGAGTTTTAAAACATCAAGAAGAATCCTAATGAGTCGAAGTACATGATTTCAACACAAGGTTCAACAAGACTTTGAGGAGATTTCTTGTTATCTTAAGGCCATGTGATGAATCATGTTTGATCAAATATTCAGATGCATTTGATAAAAAAGTTGCTTATTACTTGAGGGAAAATAACCCTACCAATTTGAGGTAGTCCTTCACCTTGGCTCTGCAAATAGAGAATAACATCAAGGCAATTGAAAGACCTCCTAAGAGGGATGGTGTGAAACTGGTTAACCCAGAAAAACCTCAATCAAGTAAATTTGCTGATCTAAAGGAAGTTGTGAAGACTTTGGTAGGGGCTATCAAATAAATTTCCTACAAACTAGCCCAAGTTGAGAAAGGAATTGGGCAGAGCTCACAAGGCCAACACAAGCAACAAGGCCAAGATAGATTTACAAATCATCAAATATCTTATGACAAAGGCAAGGGACCTATTGAATTTGGAAATAGGCATCCCCAAGGCAAGGAAAATAAAATGGTGCCTAATCCTTTGGTTATCAGAGTTGTTGTTATGGAAGAAACAGAGGTCATTGATTGGTGTGACAAATGTTTCATGCCCCATGCTCCTTATGAAGAAGATCAGCAAGAAGAAGAATAAGCTGATGATGATAATGATGATGATGTTTGCATGATGGGTTGCTCCACCAACTCACAACAAGGGGCAACTTCAACTGAAGTAATAAGTGCTCATACTACGCCACTTTTTGGGACTACATTCGGAGGGTACCACTTCTTCCTCCCTTTCATATTTTATAAGTAGATACTTGTACATTATTTTGAATTGCCCAAAAACAAATTTGAATATTTGAGGGCTTTAATGATAAAGAAGTCTAATGGAGGAATCCCATCCGAGGAGGATAGGAAGGTATTGATGAATGTTTTTGTGGCTCAAAAAAATGAGTACAACACAAGAAGTAGGGTTTTCAAAGGACAGGGCCTAAAGCCAAGCCATAAGGTCCCTTACTTTCAAAAATTCTTAAAGAGGCTCCTAAGAAAGATGCATCTGCCAAAATCCATGTTATTCCAAACAAAAATCATACCCCCTCATGCCAAGTCATCAAAAATCCTGTACCACCTAATGAGTGTTTTAGCTTTCCTTTCAATCTTTGCCTTGCCAAAGAATGTCTCATATGACATTTCCCAAGTTTTAAGTCAAATCAAAGTCTATGTTCTAATATTTGAGTTGCTTAGGATTCCCGAGCACAAAAGGAGCATTTGAATACTTGGGATTGAATGAAGAGAAGACTGTCTTAGGTAGAAATGTAAACATTGTGGAGACTCCTCCAGTCATTGAAGATCCAGAGACACCACCCGTGTTGGAGGAACTAGGTGAACCACTTGAGGTTTATTTGGGGACATCCTTTGTGGACTCTTAGTTAAATGTGGATCCATTCTTCACCACTTTGATCATAAATGACAATTTGCTCCACAACTGTATGTTTGACTCAGGGGCATCGTGCAATGTCATGCCTCTAGAAGTCATTAACGAGATGAACATCAAAGTAACAACACCATATGGGAATTGCACTGCCATGGACTCTAAAGAAGTGCCAGTAGTGGGATGTGTGAAGGGTTTGGTGGTACAACTTGCAACTTACCTAGGTAAAAATTTAAAACTTGATGTTATCATTGTTGACTGCCTAGCCAAGTGGGGTATGCTGCTATCAAGAAAATGGGTTGCAAGTGTTGGTGAGAGTGTTCAAATGGAAATGTATTATGCCACCATCCCAATTGAGGGTAGCCTTGTAAAGTTGCACGAAGAAAATAAGATGTTGCACCTTATTGAAGACCCCAACAATGCATCATATGAAGTAATGTACACAAGTGTTGATGCTGATAATTTTGTGGGATTTGCTGATGGAAAGGAACACAAGATTGAGGAATGCAAGTGTCTCGAACGGATAGGATTTCCTTGGACTCTATTGTTTGATGGAGCTTGCTCCAAATTTGGAAATGGTGCTGGTGTTGTTCTGCTTTCTCCAAGCCAAGAAAAGTTTGTTTTTTCCTTCAAGCTTAACTTTGAGTGCACTAACAACATTGTTGAGTATGAGGCATTGTTGTTAGGTTTAAGAATTTCTTGGAAGTATGGTGTCAAGGACATTATTGTCAAAGGAGATTTAGAATTAATTGTAAACCAAGTCAAAAAACTTTATGCCACAAAAAATCAGTGAATGAAGCAATATAAGCATGCAGTTTGGGATCTTATTGAGATGTTTGATTCATTCAACATTGTGCATCATGACAGAAAGTTCAATGATTTTCTAGACAAGCTTGCAGTGTTGGGATCTCGGTTTGATAATTGTACAATGTCCCCATATTGTGAATATGATGTTGAGGTGTTGACAAGACCCTCTGTCCCTGACAATATTAAACACTGGAAAGTTTTTGATGATGATACTCAGATTAGAAGATTTCTATAGAACAAGGGAGCCAATGGTGTGTGTGTGTAGAGGCAAAAAACCTTTTTGGCAAGGGCATCATCCAACTAAAGACTAATACCATTCCTAGAGGGCTGGTTACTCTTGAGAATCAAACTTTGATAATTCTCATTGCATTATTAATAGACATATGGCAGCCTCCGGGGATGTTGAGGAGCATGATCTTAGAACAAAGGAGAAACCAAGGAAGATTTGGTTAGGCAACAATCTCATCAAGGAGGAAAAGTATTCATACATCCAATTGTTAAAAAATACTAGGATTGCATGGCTTGGACCTATTCTGAATTGAAGGCATACACAGCGGATCTGTTTCAACATGAGATTCCCTTGGAGTCTAATGCAAAGCCATTCAGGAAGAAACAAAGGCCAATCAATCCACTTCTATCTCTTAAAATGCAAGAGGAACTGAAGAAACTAAGAGATGGAGGGATTATTCAGCCCACAAGGTATTCTTCTTGGGTTGCAAACCTAGTACCAGTAAGAAAGAAGAATGGTGATATCAGGTTATGTGTGGACTTCAGGAATCTAAATAGAGCTTCAATGAAGGATAACTATCATTTACCAAACATGGAAAACATGTTGCAGTTAGTGACTGGTTCTGAATTACTCTCTACCTTGGATGGTTTCTCTGGTTATAACCAAGTTGTGGTGAAGGAATCAGAAAGGATCAAGACAGCCTTTACTACTCCTTGGGAACATATTTGTATGTCAGGATGCCCTTTGGTCTGATGAATGTTGGAGCCACCTTTTAAAGAGCAATGGATGTTGCTTTTTCTGGTTACATCAATGAGTTTATTGTTGTCTACTAGGATGATGTGACTATGTTTTCTAGAAAGATAAGTGATCACTTATTGCACTTGGAGAAGATGTTGATAAGATGTAGAGAATATGGCATCTCACTCAATCCAAAGAAATGCCATTTTGGAGTGTAGAAGGCAAAGTTTCTTGGTCACATTGTGTCATAAGAAGGGGTGATGATTGATCCAGAAAGGGTAGAGGCCCTCAACAAGGTCCTAATTCCAAGAACCAAGAAAAGAATTCAGTCCTTCTTTGGGCGAGATAAACTTCATCGAAAGATTCATATAATACTTTGATGAGTTGACCATTCCAATCACTTCCATGTTAAAGAAGGACCAGGTCATCAAATGGGAGGAGGCTACCATCCAAGCTTTCAATGGAATCAAAGAGGCATTAAAGCATGCCCATGTTTTAGCAGCTCCAACTATAAGAAACCTTTTTAACTATTTTCCTTTACGTTAGAGAACACTATTGCTTACGTCTGTCTGCTATAGAAGGATGATGAAGGGGCTGAGAAGCCAATTTCCTTTTTAGTAAGGCATTGCGAGGGGTTGAACTAAAATACACTATTATGGAGAAGTAGGCATTCTCCTTAGTAAAAGCAACAAAGGTTTTCGGCCTTACATTCTAAGAACAAAATTTGTTGTTTATGTTCCCCACACCATGGTGAAGGACATCTTTTCGTAGAGATGGAGGTCTCAAGCAAAAGATGTAGATGGTTGAACAAGTTGCAAGAATATGACATGGATATCCAAACCACAAAGTTGGTAAGAGGTGTGGGCTTGGCTAAGCTTATGGCTGAGAGAAACTTGCAAACTATTGAGGTAAATGACGTAGGATAAGAAGGCGGTGTTTTTGAAAAGTTGATGAGTTCTGAGTGGTACAAGGATGTAATTTTTTATCTCAAAAACTTATACTACCCTGAGTATTTAAGTAAGAACAAGAAAAGAGCTCTTAATTTGGCTTCCCAGAAATATGTCATTAGTGATTATGGGTTGGCATGGAAGAACTTAGAGGGAGTCCTCTTAAGGTGCATTACTGAAAATGAAGCCCCAAAGATAATTGTTGATCTCCATGGAGGAGTTTGTGGGGGCATTTTGCTGCAAGAGTCACAACACACAAGATCTTGAGGGCTGGTTATTGGTGGCCAAATCTCTTTAAGGATACAACCTTGTTGGTCAGAAGATGTGAGAGTTTCCAACATTTCTCTAGAAGACTAAAAGCTTCAGGCTCCCTTGCTTTGTAACCTATATCAATTGAAGCCATTTGCAATGGGGAATGAATTTCATTGGTCGATTTCAAACCCTTCAAGTGTTGGCCATAATTGGATTCTTGTAGCCACTGATTACTTTACCAAATGGGTGGAGGCAATCCCCACCAAGAAGGCAACACACCAAATTTTCATGGATTTTGTGCTGAACCATATCATCTATGGGTTTATGGTGCTAGTTAAAATTTTAGCTGATAATGCCATGAGTTTCAGAGCTAAACCTCTGGTGGTAATGTGCAAAGAATATGGGATCAACTTTACATATGCCTCTAATTACAATCCCCAAGGAAATGGACAAGATGAGCCTAGTAATAAAAACTTGCTGAAGATTATTACAAGAACCTTAGAGATGAACAAGAGAAAATGGGGTGAATAGTTGAAGTTTTCTATTAGGGATGATAAAATCACTATTAAAAGAGCCACTGGAAAGAGTCCATTTGAGTTGGTGTATGGAACACAGGCCCTACTACCCCTGTATATGTAATTATCCTCATATTAGTTCATTCAATAACTGGAAGATCAAGAAGTAAGTCCTTATGATGCTTGCATTAACTAGATTGTTGAGCTTGATGAAGAAAGGAGGGCATCCCACCAGAGGCATGTAAAGTTCGAGAGAAAAGTCAAGAAGCTATTTGACAAGAAGGTCACTCCCAAAGCTTTCAATATTGGAGATCTTGTATTGCTATGGGATAACAGGCATGAAGATAAGGGAAAGCATGGTAAATTTGACTCATTATGGATGGGCCCTTACTCCATTGATATTAGAATTGGTGAACATACCTTGTTCTTGAAGGACTTGGATGGTGAATTTCTCGAGCTACCTATTAATGGCAGGCATTTGAAGCATTTCTTGGATTGATTCCCAAGAATCAAGGTAAACATCTCTCGCATAGTGTATAGTTTGTTGTTTGTTTCTTGTCTTTTGTGTTTTTGCTCATTCCGGGTCCTTGGTGACCTTTTTTGTTGGTTTCGCTGTTCTTTTTTGGGAGATGGCTTTTTTTTCTCTCATGGTGACTCCATCACCCAATGGATATTTTTGGTGCTTGGTCTACCATTGTTCTTATGGCACTCATAGGGAGTGCCCATCTCCGAGTCGAAGCTGATGTTGGTGCTCAAAATAGTCTCGCCCCATTTTTCCTATAAAAAATCTAACGATTTACGGCCTCTGTCACATTCTACTTCCCCGTATTGTGCCTGGTTAGTCTCTATTGCCATATTCAATCTATCCCGGGTTGAAGATCGCGTATGGGTCCATATTTGTTTCCTCGTTTCTTTGTTCCTTTAAAAAAAGGTTGTAATTTGGGTTTCCCATTCTCTGTTCATCTAAAAAATCGGGCTCTCCCATTATTTTTGTTTTCCACAGTCAGGATCTGTTGTCTTTGTCATTTATGCTCTAAATACTTGAAGAAAAATGAATGGATGTAGCTTGGAGGAACATATTTGAGCCTTGTAACATTTCTAAACTCTTTGTCCTTGCGAAAATTTTATTTCTGGGATCAAGTGGTCAATTTTATGTATTTTATAGTTTGATGGGCATTTCTCCTGGTCAAATTTACATCCTTGCATCAACAGGAAATGTGGCCTCATTTGGTTGGATGCGGCTTGGTTAGGTACTTCAAAAATTCTATGAATATCCTCAACTTAAAATTTTCCACGTGGAGGAACGACGCTCATTTGAAGATTTTATTTTTGGTTTGGCCTTGGAGTAGATCTAGGAGGACACGTGGAGGTGTTTCACTAGGTCTTCCCATACTTAGTCTTTTTTTTAAAATATTTTGGGAGGTCTGGGACACGTGGAGGAACCACGCATGTTTGGGGACCGACCCTTAAGTTTCATTTTAAAGAAGCGTCCAAGAGGACACTTGGAGGCCTCCGCTCAGTTTGCACTTTGCTTGGACTTTTCAATGGCCAAAGGAGATTGCCTCGGACTCTAACACATGGCACCTTCCACTGAGCTTTAAGCCATAAAAAAAAAAAAATTTGGGCTAGGGCACACGTGATGAGCCCACACTCTTTCAGGGTCTCAAATTTTGGGGACCATCTCAAGGTGTGCCATTGTGACACATGGCAGTTTGAAAAGTCAAAAGGGGTGGGGAAGCGGACCATCGGGGAAAATTAGAATTTTTGCCTCTTTTTCTCAAAATGGTTAAAATATCAAAAATGGCCCATGAGCCCAACAAAGGATTGATCAAAGCATACTCCAGTCAATGGCGGAGGTGCGAGACTTTGGAGGAAAAGTGGGAAAATTTACCTTTGTGGGAAAAGGAGTTAAAAGTATAAAGGGAAGCGGGGTTCTCTTGGGACCCACATTGGAAACTAGAAGCGGTAGGGTGGAGTTTTGGGGTAAACTTAAAAAGTTTCCTTTTTCCAAAAAGGGGGTCAAATGGCGAATTCATCTGCGGTTCCTTTGGGACCCACCTTAGGATAGTTGTCGGGCTCATTTCTTAAGGGCAAAGATGCGGAACAAAAAGTGAAGTTTTTACATTTTTCAAAGGGTCGTAAAAAGTCAAAAGGAAGCCCCAAGCCCGTTTGAAATTGAGTCTTCCATGTGGAAAACCCAAATTCAAAGTAAAGATCAATGGTTCTTTATGAGTCTCAATCGATTTTCCACCCATTTTTACCGAAAATCTCCAAGAAGTGTGAGTCTTCATGATTTCTTGGTATTTCCTACATGCCAAACAAAGAGGAGAGTTAATTTTGATATCTAAGTTTGGTGGGGAAATCTGGAGACGTCTTTCACTTTAAAATGGTTTGACTATCGGGCTCGATCTAATTTTCCATTTTTTTCTCTTGAGCACGTAAAGGGCCGATTTGTGATTAGGGCGGAAGTGGTTGGAAAATG
>CM031244.1:799230097-799408280 GCA_018340775.1 Taxus wallichiana var. yunnanensis | reverse complement strand
AGCCATGCATTGATAGCTCATGCAGACTCACCAAAAAAAACAAAAGTTAAGGAGAGGAGGCTAATTTCTAGAACCATTCAATGGCTTCACAAACAACATCATTCAAAGGTTGCCCACTTAGGGGTAAATTTTGAGGAATGAGGAGTGCTTCAATGAAAGCGGGTTGTCCCCACTTTGTACCATAGGTGATCAAGTAGGTGTGTTTCCTTTATTTTGCATGTGTTTCCCTTCTTTTTATGTGTCATGTGTTTCCTTTTATTCTTATTGGTGTTTGTGTGTTTCCTTCTTTGCTCTCTCTCTCTCTCTCTCTGTAAGTTGTACATGACTCTGCAGGCCCAATGGATAAGACATGACTCATATGGTCTAAAGTTGATATTATGGATTCTCCATGTCATGGATATTCATTCCATGGCATAGAGCTGGTTGTTTGTCGTGCATCATATGGTCTAAAAATTGATATTTTTTTATGTTTTATTCTCCATGGCATGTCTTTGCTGTTATTCATTCCGTTTAGGAAATTTAAATGCCCTCAAGCTTTAGGAGTTCAATTGTTTTTCATGCAAAGGAGAAAAATATGTGGTGAAAAGGCAGAAACATCATGGAATTAATTTTGAAGATTCAATTTGGGAAGTTTGGAGCAATGAAAATCGGGGTTCAAGGCCTAGGCAATGGTCTAGCTCAATGATAAAAAATAAAAATCAACCCCGTAGAATTTTTTTATGTTTTATCATTCTTGGTGAAATTATTTTTCAGGCACCCTTTTGGAACTTACTAAAAATAGTAAGCCCAAGTGAGCATCACCAAAAATAAAAAATCAAGGAATGCGGGAAGAACGGGTAATTCGAGAACCTCCCTAGCTAATTGGTGTTAATTCATTCCTAGTGTGATTTAGGAAATTTAAATCAACTCCCCAGAGATTTTAGGAGTTCTTAAATAACACCCTTAAGGTGCTATCTCTATGCTCTTAAGGAAGGAGTAACTCACAATCTCCCAAGATGGGAAGGGGGACTATATACCTATACTTACCTTCCTACGACCGGAGAATCATCCTTTAAATAGGATGGGTAACCTCTAATCCCAATGTAGGCCGACCCAGCCTATGTGAGCCCATATAACTGAGTCCCAAATGTCGGCAAAATATCCAACATATATGTGAGTTAAAGGCCCACAATCTCCATCATGGAATTAATTTTGGAAGATTCAACCATAAGAAGATTTGGGTGCTTTAATTTGGATGCAATTTAATCAAAATTAGGGGTTCACTCCAAACCTGATTCCATATTCCATTATGTTGATCTCGCCATACTGAGTCCATATGTGCACATGCCAAAACAATTACCATCATATAATTATTGTTCCATTTCCAAAGGTGATTCCTGGAGCTTTCTATTCTCATGGAGTTATGATGAAAATACAAAAAAATTAGAAAGGGAATTAAAATATCTACAAGATGGTGAAATTATTTTTTTCACAACACTTTCAAGGATTTGCGTGATATCATATTAAGGAAATTACTAAAAATAGTAAGTGGTCCCATGAAAGCATCTACCAAAAATAAAAATCAATGTCAGAAGGTGGCGTGGAGGAATGCAGAAGAACAAGCGGCGTAACTCGTTAATCATCAAACTACTCATAATCATCCAAGGTCTAGCTAATTTGTGCACTTGCCAAAATAGTAATTTGCCCTATGTGGCACTTAATGATAAGAACTTAATGACATACACATAATAAATGAATAACCTTTGTAGAATATAACAAACACAAGCAAAATGAGATATGGGGCAAAAAGATACCCAAATAATCAATATATGCATAAAAACATAATACCCTTAAGGTAGGGTAACACCAAGGGTACAATGCTCCTTAAGGAATGAGTAACTCCACAATCTCCCAAGATGGGAATATCACTTTGAGGCCACCCACACCGACGCCTACCAATATACCTCTACTAAGTAAGAACACGAACTCATACATACATGACCTCTCATAATGCCAATACTAATGCCACATCATTTAAATAGGATGGGTAACATCCTAATCCCAATGTAGGCCGACCCATTACCCAATTCCGAGAAGGGGACTGAGATGAGGAAGCTGGCATCCTGCATGGGAACTCCTAACAATGAAGATGATGAACCTCTCAAACACCCGATGTGAGCCCATATAACTAACTAAGGGATGTGTGCACATGCTCAGATCTCCATCAATCAGAAGGATATGATATATTATCATACCCTCTCACATAGCATTTCTCCCATCTTTGACATGTTTCGTCCTCAAATCACATGAAGAAGAAGCCATATAATGAGTGCGCTTTAAATTATTGCACACTGAGGTGTCGCCATGCTCGATCATCACAACCACCCATATGAAATTCCTCTAGTGGGATGATGCGGGAACTGCTTCTAAACTAAAAGATTCTATATTCCATTGTGTTGATCTCTAGTTCCATACTGGTCCATATGTGTTCCTTCTCATGAAAATGCATCCATGCATATCCATAATTATTATTCCTATGATTCCATGTCATATAATTATTGTTCCATTGATTCCATGTATAGCCAAAAGTATTCCCAAAAGTTATAGATTCCCTGTATATCCATATGGATTTACTATCCTCATGTGTCCTAACATATCTCCATGATTTTTTTCTCTCATGATGGTGTGGGTGTCGATATGGTGCCACCTTCGTATACTCAACCTTATCAATCTTTTCCTCTTTTTCCTCTTCCAACTTGTTTGTTATTTCTTTTTTCTCTTGAGTAGAGAAATTATTTTTGAATTTTTCATCATTTTTTTCATCCTCTCCTTCTGATTCATCCTTATTCCCTTCTTCACCATCTTCAAATTCATCTTCATGATCCAATTTTACATTACTTTTTCTTTGCTAAGTGTGATATCTCAATCAAACACGCAATGTAATTTTTTTCTCTTGACCATAATTTCATGAATTTTTTTCAACACATTAAGATTAATTGTTCCCAAGATCTCTAACCAAGGATATCCAAGAACAATATCCATACCATCCATATCTAAAGCATAAAAAAAAATCTGAATGTAAAACATATTTATCCATAAAGAGCTTTAAATCTTCAAAAGAGCAAAAAATGGAATATTCTTACCATCCACTTGAGCTTCCTTAATATATTTTTCTTGTACATGTATATTTTGAGCTACATCCATATTGATGAAGTTATATTTGATTGATAGGTTCATGGAAACAATTACCTTTTTTCTTTGAATACACCCTTTAAATTGAAATATTGAAGATTCCTTCCTTAGAGATGCACTATCATGTGTAACAACTTCATCATCAACATTTTCTTCTTCTTCTTCTTCTTCTTCTAATGATGTCATATCGTTCTTTTTCTCTTCTTCCATATGTCCAAAAACTGTGTTCCAGTCATTGTCAAAGACCAATTAGACTTCTCCTTTTCTAACTCAGAAAACCAAATCTATGTAGGGCCACTAATCCACAACTTGAATAACCAAATATTTGATGGTTTAGAGAATTTATCCCTAAATTTGTTCCACCATTCTCTAGCATCAATCCTGCCATCTCCAAAAAAAGTTACCATCCCCATGATCCACAAAACTAGGGTTTTAGGAATAGACCCTTTTGATCAAACCTTGTTCTAACCCTTTCGCTAAAGGTCAGCCAAAAATCAGAAATCACAAAACACAAACCCCAATTTAATTTTTGAGAGGTTTCTAAAAATATAAGAAATTTAGGAAAATTCTTCAAATTGCGGCCTATGGAGTAAAATAGTAAAAAAAATGAAATAAATATCACAAATTATATCCAAAAATTCTTAAATTTCAGTGGTATCACCTTTGAATATATTACCATCAACCCCAAAAAAATTATTTCCTAATTCATCATTATTCAGAAGATATAGACGAAACCATATAATTAGGGTTTCAACCCTAAAATGGACACAACTTTTGCAAAATAGCTCTAAAAAATCTGAAATTTGGAGGAAGATCATTTGAACTATGTATCCACTCCCCACAAAATTATCTGAAAAATTCCAAGTCAATCTCCAGATATAGATGAATCACCAAAATTAGGGTTTCATCCCACAAATTTCCCAGATCACTGCTCTGATACCACTTGATAAGAACTTTGCATATAATAAATGAATAATTTACAAGAATATAACACAACACAAGAGATATGGGGGAAAAGATTCCCAAATAATCAATATATGTATAATAATACCCTTAAGGTAGGGAAACACCATACAATGCTCCTTAAGGAAGGAGTAACTCCACAATCTCCCAAGATGGGAATCCACTTCGAGGGGGATGCCTCCAATATACATCTACCAAGTAGAACACTCAACTCATACATACATGACCTCTCATAATGATACTCACATCCTTTAAATAGGATGGGTAACACCTAATCCCAATGTAGGCCGACCCATTACCCATTACCCATATAACTAACAATTCATATGTGAGCCCATTATAATATATTCCATGTGAACTCATACATATAACTAAGGGGATGTGTGCCACATGTCGGCATCTCCATCAACCCATATATATTATATTATCATACCCCAAGGTACATAGCACTTACTAAAAATAACATGGTTACTCCAAAAGGTGGATTTCCCAGAGAGAGCACATTGGGAGTTGAACATTCAAGTTGACATCACCAATTAGAGCCCAGAAAGGGAAAATTCTCAACACTTGCTAGAAATAGTTTCCTTTTCCAAACATAGTGGGTGTCAAGGAAGATTGAAGTTCAGATTCACAGGGGTGAGAACTATACAAGTAAATTTACTTTCATGGATCTCAATAGTGTCTTTCGACACTCATGTGTGAGGTGGAATCCATAGTCGACACCATCATACTACTCAATAGTATGTCTCATCAGGATCATGTCCAAATCAACTAAGCAGTGTGGCAATTCTACAAGGCATCGTCAGAAATGATTTGTTCCAAAGAATTCGGTCTCTTCAGAGGAGATCTTCATAAGAGACACTTGTGGTCACCAAGGGTTCCATTCAATAGTGTTTATAAACACTTAGTTTGTGGTGTCTCTGGGTCATTCTGGGGGCTGTCTCTCACCTAGAGCCAAACAATTTTCTTGTAACAACCCATCTATGCAACATAAAAATCATTCACCGTGAAGGATTCAAAGGTATCAAGGTTAATTTGATCGAGCTTTCCAAGAGTCGACAAGAGTAGATTCTTCATCAGCATGATTCATTCCTCTTTCTTCTCTCTCTCTCTCTCTCTCTCTCTCTCTCTCTCTCTCTCTCTCTCCTCTCACCCCCAAATTCCTCTCTCTTCAATGTTCTAATTCCACATTGGGGTTGTACTTTTTCATATGTCTAAATATTTCTAATGTAATAAGTCACCCTTAAGTTATAAAAGGGGACTTAAAAGTTTCCTAGGAAGTTGAAAATTTTAAGTTGTGTGAGGACATATGAAAAGGAATTGGGGGTAGATGATGAGTCACCTCTCATTCTATAAATTGTAAATCCATTCCCATTTCAAGGGGTTGGTGATTGATTTTGTAAAATCAAGAGTGCATTGAGAGAAAAAGGGGATAGCCAAATTCTTCCATTCCCATCCTTCTCAAATTTCCTCCATTTCTCAACTATGTACAACTTTGGCTTGAGTAATCAATACAAGAAGAAGGAGTTTCTATCTTTCTTTGGCTAAGGATTTCATGATACTTTGTGCTCATCAAATTATATTTGGTCTTATTGCTATTTACAGAGTTGTTTCTTCCCATAAATGCATGTGTTGAAATTTATAACTAGTGTGTGAAGGTATCTGATTATCTACCTACAATGATAGTTCTCCCATCTCATTTCTCACTCCCCTTTCCCACTCTTTAGAAAATATCTTCCCTAGCAAGAGATTACTAGCTTTGTCGCAGGTCAAATGAAGTGATCTATTGATCCCGACCGATGGCCTCTAGAAAAATCCACATTTTTCACTCACACATTCATATATGAAAAATTCACTGTTAAGTAGAGGGACTTAAACTCCAAGAGCATTGGCAAGAAACCCACAAGTTTTCCTCAAAAATTTTCTTGCCAACATGATGCAACCTTAGGTGATGATAATAGATGCTTAGAGCTTGGTCCTTTATTATGGTCACATAGCTTTGTATTTATATGATTCCCTTGTTTGAATTTCTTAATTTACAACTAAAATTCCAACCCATAAGAAAACAAGATTCCCAAAAGATAGAAGAGGCCAAAAGAGGCGAGTAAGATATAAAAAGGTCAAGGTGCCAAGAGGAGACAAGGGCACCTTGACACCGGATCTTGGCATGTTGTTGGTGTCTAGATTAATAAAGATAAAGAAAGGAAGATCAAACTGGGGCATGGGGTGTGTAAGATCGAAGAGGAAACAATAAAGACATTTTAGAGGCCAATGATAGATGTCAATTACTAGTTTTCTCTCTTAGAAATCATATGAATAGTGGTATGGGATTAGGGCCTAGAAATGTAACGAAGTGTGTGATTTTTTGTCTACACCAAGCCTTTCATGCCAAATTTGAACATCATTATGACAACAAGAAGGAAAACATGTTTTAGAAACAAATCCATCAAATATGTATAAACCATTTTTCTGGATACCAATAAAAAAACATTACCAAGATCCTTCTTCACATACCATTTATCTTTTAATAACACAACTTTAGAGTTTTTTTAGTTAGTTGAGATCAAGATAAAATATTTTTCTTTAAGTTAGGAACAAATAAAAATTTCTAATAGTTTCATTTTCTAACTTAACATTTCCACAACTTTCAAACTTAATGACAAAATTATCACCTAGATATATATTTTCATGACATTCCACAACATCTACAAGAATTTCATGAATGTAGGTCATGTGCCTATATGAACCACTTTTTAGTATCCATTCATTGTCATTAGAGGCTAAGAGATTAGTATAAAGAGAAATAGATTGCTCAACCTTATATTACCATGATTTTGATTTTTAGATGATTTTGATTTGTATTCTTCTTTTTATTGTTGAAGTTATTACTTTTAATAATGTTATTAGACTTATTTATATTAAAATAAGAGTCTCCTACTTTATGACTAAATTTTACACATTTATACAAGTGACATCAAAATTAAATTTAAAATTTTTATTATTCATATTGGTGTTAGGAATAAACTTAGATTTAAAATTATATTTATGATTAGAATTATTAGTAATATGATTTTTAACAAATTTCTGATTTTGGGAGAACAATGCCTAAGAGGCATTTTCTTTTGAATCAAATTTCTCCATTACTCTTTCTTTCAATTAGAAGAGATGATAGAGTATCCAAATCAGGCAAATCAGATTCATTTTGATACTTAGAGTTCAAGATAGAGATGTAGTTTCTAAACTTTTCATGAATGTTAATTTGAATGATAAAATACAACAACTTATCTTGAAATAACTCATAGTTACAACCATCTAACTAAGCCTTAATATTCTTAATTTTGGCTAGGTAATTAACTATCTTTTCATCTCCTTTCATTGGAGTTGTAAACAATTCCATAATTAGCTTAATTATCTTAGAAAGGTGATTGCCTTCATGCATAGTTTGCAATTGATTCCATGCATCAAATGGAGATTCCATATGTCCTATGTGTAACAATAATTCATCTTTAATGTGTTAAAAACATGATAGAAATGGCCTCTAGGGATTTTAAAGAAAAAAAACTCAAAATTTTAGGGTTAGCTTGTTTCCCATTAGGTCAATTTTCAACACCACTAACTAGATCCCATAAATTTCTATCTATAAAGATGGATTTCATCCTAACTTTCCAAATTTTATAATTATCAACGTTTAACAACCGATATTTATGCATGGATAAGTTAGAAGAGCTAGTCATACTTTAAAGAAAACTTAGAAAATTATTGTTATACGAAGTTTTAATAATTGCAGAGAGATCCGCAGAGTGAAGAAAACATATTTTTGTAGAAATGAAACAAAGAAAATTACATGCAACTCAATAAATTATTATCAAAAAGGTATGAGAATTAATAAGGAAGGATGCAAAACACAAAAAAAGCCGCAAGAATTTGTAAAGTAAAAAAGAAGAAGATAAAACTTTTTAAAATTTGGAAGGCGTGGAACAAAGAAATAGTGTTCTCACGGGAGTTTTTAAACTGCTTCACGGAAAATATGGAAAAATATGCGTAACAAGAACACAAAAATCATGAGACACGAAACGTAAATAAGGACGAGACAAAGTGATCGTGGAAAAATTTGCATAACAAGGAAACATAAGAAAAAATTTGTGAGATAAGGAATGCCCACAAAACAAAAGATTTTTGTGAGACAAAAAAGTTTGCAAAGAGAAAATAAAGTTTGCAAAACAATGGAATTTTGCAAAGAAAAGATATTTCCACAAAAAAACAAAAATGCAAACATTCTTTGAATAGGATTGAAGTCATTCAAAAATTAGAACAAGGAAAAACAAGCCATCAAGTTCGTTACACAACGCAAGATGCCACATAAAATGAATAAAATGTTGCGAAAAAGGAAGAAAATAGTGGAACATGGTAGAATACTAAGAAGAAGTAGAAAAGTTACATTGAAACAAAAAGGTTTTATATACCAAGAAGAAATCAACATACTTCCACCAAGAAAGAAAAGAGATTTTGAAATCATAGAAATGCTACGCAACATGGTTGGAAGCCATGCAACAAGGAAAAAAACTACTCAATACACCATAATGACGCAGTAAAAATTCCATGCAAGAATAAAAATAGAGGAAGATCATGGATCATAATTTCAAACACATGAAGGCTACAAAGATAGGAAATTAGGAAGAAACACAATTTGATCTTCCTAAACTATTTAAATCATGAGAAACTTTCAAAGTTAACTTATTTCATATGAGATTGGATTTTGCACCTATAGAGATGAAAAACATCCGCACAACACTACTTAAAGTTTCAGAGGTATTGAATTTTTCCATCGACATATCTTCAAGTGAATCTTCACCTACAAAATAGATTTATCCTACACAACCACAAACATCTTTCTTTGATACCATGTTAGGAAATGTGGGGATAAATAATAAACACAGATTAGATATCCACCATATTAACTTGCCAAAGATTATAGTTTGTGATTGAACAACAATTATAATGAATTAAACATAGATTGTAGATTTATAGAGTGCATTATAGTTTAATGTAAAGATCCCATAACACATTACAAATGAACACATAACACAAGATTTAAGTGGAAAATCCTTTTGGTAAAAAACCCACTCTAAAAATTTGCTATAACTTTATATAGAATTGAATTTCACCTTAACTCCCACTATTTCGACGGATTCCCTATAGTTATACATTCTTAACATAATTAAAACTTTCAACAAATTTTTCATGTGTAGAGATTGATATGGCATCATTCGTGCATCATGTTTCAAGCATTTTCTCATATCTTTCATAATTCATATAATCATTGTTACTTGTTGTTATAACCAATATCAAATGAGATCGCATGATTTTATACAAGGCGGGTGGCATGTTGTATGTGTCACTCTTATAATTCAAATTTAAATACCCACCAATGTATTATGAGATCAACCACATTATGTTTTTGTAGACACAAAATCAAGCACTTGGGTACATTTCTAGGTCCTAAAAGCATACTAGCATTCATATGATTCCTAAGAAAGAAAACTAGTGATTGATAACTATCTTTGCCTCTTTTCTCTATTTCTTGTTTTCTATTTGGTCTTTTACACCCTACATCCCAGTCATTATTTTGATCATTTATCTTATATGCCTTGAGACACCAAAGCACCCAACCAAGATAGGAGCGCATAGGTGCCCCTATCCCCTTTGGGTGCCCTTGACCCTTTTCCACCTTACTCGCTTCTTTTGGGTCTCTTTTATCTTTTGGGAATCTTTTCACTTATGGGTCGACCTTCCATTTTTCAATTATGAAATTCAAATAAGGTAATCATATAAATACATAGTTATGTGTTCAAAATCAAGGACCAAGCTCTAAGAGACTATCATTACATAAGCTTGCATCCAAAGGCACCTAAAACACTTCAAAGCATCTCGTCTATCATCCATTCAAGGGACAAGGGACTGGATTTTCCACATACAAATCATAGGAAGGGGAAGTTTTTTATTCCATCCACACATTTATCTACATTATTACATCTAGCTACATCCTGCTATCAAGTGCAATTAAACAAGAGCATCCTAGGGCATGATTCTTACACACACTCACAAGAACTACATGGAGTCTAATATGTAGTGCAACGCTTGGTCATAAGTTCACTCTCGGGGTGAACACTGAGGTCATTCTAACTCCCCATTCAACATATTTCTATTTTAGATTTGATGTGGTTTATGTGATTTTGTAGGTGATATCTATTTTACAGGTTATAGGTACCGGAAATTGAATACCGACACACAAGCGATCAATAACGAATATTTACAACATTTGTGTGACACAATAAAAATTATATTTTGACTATTCGTAGTAGTCACGGAACCCAATAGTAATCTCCAAAGCACATAGGCTCCCTTGTCTTTTCATGGGCGCCAATGTCCAAAATCATTCATGAGCTCCATAATTTATCCTGAGTATTTATGACAACTGTTCACCTCATGTTCAATAGTTTTCCTAGTCTAGAGCACTTGTAAAACAAATGTAAATTAGCTAAGTTATTATTTCTATATCTCTTGCTTAGGGTTTCATACTTTCTTAGTTTTTTGCATCATTATTATACTTAAAAACTATATATATCATAGTTTACATCAGTTACTCTACAACAAGGTTTAATAAAAATCATTTTTTGTTAAATCATTTGGTGAAATTGCTTTTTACATGCCCATTATTGGATATTTTATGGCTTCCCATGCCTTTGATTTCAATGCTTCCCCATTCTATACCTAGGTTCAACTTTGTAATATCCTTGTTAAGCGTGTCCTAGTTGATCCTAGATCTAGTCTTAATGTATGCAATCTTTCCTTTCTCCATCAAATAAAACTTTTATGCTACTCATCTCAATCCATCTACTCTTTGTATCCATGGATTTGATAATACACCTAAGCTATGGGATCTTGCACTCTTAATGTTCCATGTCATATTATGCCTCATGATGTTCCTTATACTATCCTTCTAGGCCATCCTTGGTTACATACTATGCATACAATTCTTTCTACCCATGTCAATACACACAATGCACTTGCTCCACCTTATTCTATGGATACTGTTATAGTAGATTCCACACCTCATGTTGTACTCCTTGTGATATTATTCTTATACATGATGCTCATGACATTACCTACATTGTACATCCTTCTCCTCTTGGGATGCACCCTAGTGCTACTGATTTACATGATCAATTTTCTATTGGCACCCATGATACTCCTCCCATTATGTCTCACTCTCGATGCACTTCTATTGATCATATGATTTTTTCTTCTAATGTTACATCTCTCTCGCATCTTCCTCATTACATGTTAGAACATTGTATGTTGGTTTTACATTTTCCCAATCATTTCCTTTCCATGATCATATGCATGATTCATTTACTATGGCTACACCTTATCTTGTTACATTCATGGGGGCCATCCTGTTCCCCTCTTTCTACATTTTTGTTTATGATCATAGGGCTAGTTCATACTACTTTATTGCTTATAATATTCACAAATTACACTTATTTCTTTTCATTACTACTGATGAGTATCCCAACATAACATATATTACACATCTTTGGCTCACATGTTGTTCCTTATGTTTGCACTTACTTTTTCCACTATTGCCAACACACACAATTATACACCTATTCTATTTTCCCCTCATGGGTACATTCTTATTGCTTATACACTTCCTATTCATCCAGTTTGATCTTAGACTCTATCGGGTTTTCCCTCACCATGATGACACTATTATTTGGTAGATTTTACACTCTTCTACCCATTCTAATTCCACCACCATGGCATGGTATCTCTTGCATCATCACATAGATCCCCCTTAATTACACACTTGGGGGGCATCGAACTCTCCCCTCCTCATAGCCACATGTTCTAATCAAAGCAATTGTCTATCCCTATTATTCACATACACATCTATACATCACCCTTGTTTTGCAATTCATGTCAATATTGCTAGCATCACTTTCTCATATATGCGTTAGCACACCTTGCTACATCTCTCTATACTCCTATACTACTCCATACATGTTTTTCTACTCATGCTTACTTATGGATCCTTCTATTCATGGCACACATACTACTTCATATATACGATACACATCCTTTAGTGAAATTTACATACTTTGGCTATTTTTTCTCACCATGATCATATCTATTTACTAAAGATCTCCTTATATACACACTTGGGGGCATCACACTTCCCCCTTCCAGCACTATCAATTTTCTTTAGTGTCTACTCTTACACGTTACGCTCCATGCTTCATGGTACACACATTGTACCATTAATTCCCTATGACACACTCTAGTTCCACGGTTCATACTCGACTACCGAGGGTATAAATTTTAAATGAACATCACCATCATTCACTCTTCATGCTCTGTGGTTCATGATCTATCTTTGTAGCACACATTTTTCAAACCATTTACCCTATGACACACTCCAGTTCCATGGTTCATTCTCGATTGTCAAGGGTCTAAATCTGAAATGAACCTCACCATAATTCATTGTTCACGCTCTACGCTTCATGATCTATCTTTCTAGCGCACATTTTCAAACCATTTCTCGATGACACACTCTTGTTCTATGGTTCATTCTTGATTTTTGAGGGTATTTTATAAATGAACATCATCTCATACACATCCATTGTGGGGCATGTTGATCCTATCACATTCACATTGCATACCATTTCATTACATTCATATATTGCATATTGCATATCTTGGTTGCATTTACTCTTGCTTGCTTATACTTACATGTACACTTTGTTTTCCATGCTAGACAGATACTTAGTATGTCAATATCTTTTCTATATACACATGCATGTTCACTTGGTCTTTTGGAGTGAATGCATATCTCTTATAGGTCCTTACATGCTGTAATGATGCTTGGCATTGTACCTCTTACTAGTCCCACCGAGGCTCCTAGGGGCATCTACTTTCTCACACATTATAGGTGTTATTGTTTCATTATTTACTACTTATACCTCCTAGCACACTACTTATTCCACTGATACATACATTCCTTGACATACCTTTTTTTTTCTTTATAACATGCTAACAAGTGCTTCATGTGCAACATTTTCCTTGTAGGACTATATGCCACCATGGTTGTCTGTTACATCTTGCTTGTTATTGTTATCTACTTATATGCTATTGTTTGCGGGCTACGTCCTATGTCTTGTTTGATCATTTCCTGTATTCTTTTGGCCACTTCATCCCTAATTGTCTTATGACATTGTGAGCAATGTACCATGTTTGAAACCCTCTTTTCATGGTCTATCTTGTATCCAAATTTTTTGTTACATTGTTTTTATTTAACATGATTTCTCTTTCTACTACCACATGTACCTAGCCACTTTTTTGCATGTTCCTTGGTTTCTACCTTTAAAATTCCCTCCCCATGTAGGGATAAAATTTAGATTAGAATCAGGTCCTCTCCATTGGCCTACATTCTCCTACTATAGTTGCATGTACCCCAAATGAGGGGAGCATACATTAGCTGAATAAATCACCCCATATAACAACTCAAAACTATAGTTTAGTCAAGCATAAAGTACAATACAACATAGAATCGCATCAGAACACATTTACATAATGACCCATAATCCGACATGGGTCCTCAACAAACACAACCACCAATTTTAGACTCAAATAGGATCTCCGGTGCCTTTGTCCTCCCTTGAGTGATAATTGCCTAGGGTTAGATACAACCAATTTCTCATAACAACACAATTAGTTTATAGATAAATTTTAACAATATAGTCATAGTCTAAAAAAAATGCATACTATCTCCATTTTCAATTGGAACAAACAACACATTCATAACAAATTAAAGAAAACAAAAACAAAGCAAGAACACACCATCTATAGTGGTGTATATCGGGAAGATTCATGGAAGGAGAGTAACATTAGACCTCTCTCCCCAACATTTTCTCTTTGGCGTGAGATCGCCCAAAAAACTCACACATGGCATGCGATCACCCAAAAACTCACTCTTGGTATGAGATCTACCAAAGAAAATCTCTTGGCATGAGATCGCCCAAAAAACTCATCCTACACATCTTTTTTAGGAATTTTTTCTATCCTTTCACACTCTTATACATCAAGTGCACAAATTTTTTTTTACATACTTTTACATACTTATGGACATTTTTCTCTTATTTATCATATACATGACTTTGAATACATTCTTTCTCTTATTTTTACATGTCCATCCTTACAAGAAACAACAATCACAAGCACAATAATAGGTACACTATAAGACACCACAAACACTTCACCCCTAGGGTCAATTTCTCTTTCTAGTTTCCACACTTAATTTTTGATCATCCCACACTTTACTTGTCCACTCAAACGTTCTTTGTCACACACTCTATGTTAGAGTAGGTATTTACCTTAGCTTATGTTCACCTCGGTACTTTATTTACCTTTATTGTATTTATCCTCACCCACTTATGTGTGTGGATATTTCTTTTATCTTATTTAGATATTAGGAGATATTATCTAGTTGTTAGGTATAGTTCTTTCCTTGATCTATGGTATTGACTAGCTCTTTCATTGATCTATGGTATTGACTAGATCCTTGATGTCTAGTTTCTCCTAAATCTATGGTCTTGACTAGTTCTTTGATGACTAGTTCTTTCCATGATTTATGGCTTGATCTATGACCTTGACCGGGTTCTTAGATTGTTATTCCTTGCCTATTTAAGCAAGGCCCATTCTCAATGTATTGCATTGAGTTCCATTATAATATATGATATTGCTTCTCATTTATTTGCAAAGGTTTTATGTAAAGTTATTCTAGTGAATTGCTTTCATCTTATAGATCGTGGTGTTTGATTAGCATCTCATGTTTTTGGCTTGCATATACGATCTCGTTATCGCTTCCTTCATGGTATTTGCTTAACTTCAGCCCCTTTAATTTTATTTGTGTGGTGAAGGCAACAACAATTTCATTTGTTTTAGTGTAACTATAATAAATAACAAAGCAAAATAGTAAAAAGCTTGTAACTTTTGATTGGTAACTCGGTTTTGAGTGTCATTTTTACAAAAGTGCTTGTTTTTTCATGCTCTTTCCATTGGAAGTTATTTATTTTAGACTTGCACTATAATTATAAAGTGCCAAACATGGAGGAGTGTTGTAATCAATTGTGGATGTAATTTCAAATTTGAGCCCGATGTCCTAAATTTTTGGGAGTTACAGTTTGTACCTATCATGGATTCTGAGAATGATATGCTTTTCTCTGAAGTATGTGGACTTCAAGAGGATATTGTAAAATTTGTGGAAGAAAATAGATCACTCAAGAAGAAAAATTATCTTCTACAATCACTCATTCATGATAAGGATACAATAATACACTCCCTGCAGAACAAACTTGCTAGCCTACATCATCACCATCATATTGTGGACAACCATATCCATGCTCCTAGTCCACTTGCAGTTGTTGCTCTTGTATCCATTGACATTGATCTGTCAGTCTTTTGAACCTCGAACTTGTTTTTGATGCTTCTAAACCTATGAGGTTTGTTACTGCATGCTCTTCCACATATGTGCCTATTACAGTACCACATGTTGTGTATCCTACTTCTACTCAACTGCATGGCTTTTTTAAGAAGCATACCACTGTATTCAATTCTCACATGCTCCATTCTATGGGTCTCACTAAAGGAGTCATTGGCAGACATTCACAGGGTATTGTTTCCTCTATTCCACATGTTAAGTGGAATTCTTATCATGACATTGGTTTTCGAGTAGATACTTCATTGGGATCACACATTGACATAGAGCTCCTTTTTTTGTTCGCTCGACTCTTTCTGAGGATCATGAGCAACACATGAGTTCTCACACCTTCACTCAGGCTTGAGAAACTTGAGATTTCAGTTGTCATACATGATCAACCTGATACACATTCTGATGTTCTTTTACATTCACCCATTGTGCATTTTGCACCAAGTCATATGTAGACATCTTCTTCATCCATCCGTGTTGATTTGGGGTGGATATCTGATCACTCGTGGAAGTGACATAGGCATTCATTGAGAGGACTCTACGGTATGGCTCCTCCACCATTCAACCTCTTACTCCACTTTCTATACCTTATGCATTATGATGCTTCTTGTTTTGAGCATTTTTCTTTAGCAGTGTAGTGTATCTCTCTTGTTTGTTGAGAGATTTTGTATCTGTATTTTTGACGCTTTTGGCATGTTGACAATATCTCTTGTGAGGGATCTATTCTAGTGAATTCCAATGTTATTTTTTCAGTGTTCGAGTAGTTGATTTTGGGAAACTCATACAAATTTGTAGCGTCACTCCACCCATTCAACAGTATGGGAGGGTGTGGTGTTGATCCTACTTCTTTAGGTTTCGTGTCCTTGCCTTATTACCTTGGCTTTTCTTGGATCATGACACTCTGGAGTTTATGTCCTTGCCTTGTTGCTTTGGTTATTTTTCTTAGATCGTGGCACACCTATTTGAAGCAGTTGATCAATTATGTTTGGTGTTTTTTTTGCACTTTCGACATCACTTTGTTGACAGTCTCCTTGTATGGAGCTATTCTCGTGGAGCCCAAGTGTCGAGTTGTTATTTTGAGTTTTGTGATCGAGCGGTGGATTTAGACCATAGGGCACACCAAACTTCTTCAAAGATTGTATGAAGTTTTTTGAGTCGAGCTTCTTGGGATGCCTTGGAGTGGATCTTTACTCTCTTTACTTTGTTGTTACTGGTTTTGGGTACCTTGCGGTGTCCCTTTTTTCCTAGTTATTGTACATGAGTACCTCATCAGGCCTAGTTTTGGGACTCATACTTGTGGACATGCCACATCTATTTTGTCCCTAGCTTCACTTGAGGGGGTGTGTTAGAGTAGGTATTTACCTTAGCTCATGTTCACCTAGGTACTTTATTTACCTTTATTGTATTTATCCTCACCCACTTATGTGTGTGGATATTTCTTTTATCTTATTTAGATATTAGGAGATATTATCTAGTTGTTAGGTATAGTTCTTTCCTTGATCTATGGTATTGACTAGTTCTTTCCTTGATCTATGGTATTGACTAGATCCTTGATGTCTAGTTCTCTCCTAAATCTATGGTCATGACTAGTTCTTTCGATAACTAGTTATTTCCATTATTTATGGCTTGATCTACGACCTTGACTGGTTCTTAGATTGTTATTCCTTTCCTATTTAAGAAAGGCCCATTCTCAATGTATTGCATTGAGTTCCATAATAATATATGATATTTCTTCTCATTTATTTGCAAAGGTTTTATGTAAAGTTATTCTGGTGAATTTCTTTCATCTTATAGATCATGGTGTTTGATTAGCATCTATGTTCTTGGCTTGGTATGATCTGGTTATCATTCCTTTCACTCTATATAATTATCATGTATGTATCTTTTATCTACTTTATGTTATCAAGTATTCACTCAAAAACATAAAGTGGGGGCAAATGTAGACACAAAATCATGCACTTGGGTAAATTTCTAGGTCCTAAAAGCATACTAACATTCATATGATTCCTAAGAAAGAAAACTAGTGGTTGACAACTATCTTTGGCCTCTTTTATTTGTTTCTTGTTTTCTATTTTGTCTTTCACACTCTACAACACATTTATATTTTACTCATTTATCTTGTATGGCTCTGACACTAGTGCAAGGTTTAGCTAGGACAAAAGTGCACATGTCCCCTCCTGGGCGTCCTTGACCATTTTCCACCTTACACACTTCATTTGGGTCTTTTTTATTTTGGGCATCTTTTCTACTTATTGGTCCGTCTTCCACATCAATTAGGAAATTTAAACAAGGGAATCATATAAATACATAGTTATGTGTTCAAAATCAAGGACAATCTCTAAGCATAGACTATCATCACCTAAGCTTGCATCCAAAGGCACCTAAATAACTTCAAAGCATCTATTGAACATCCATTCAAGGGACAAGGGACTACATTTCGTAAACACAATGCACATAGGAAGGGGAATTTCTTTATTCCATCTACACATCTATCTACATTGTTACATCTAGTTACAACCTCGATATCAAGTGAATTTGTACAAGGGCATCCTAGGGCATGAATCTTACACACACTTACCATAAATACATGGAATATGAGATTTAGAGTAAATCTCGGTCCTAATTTCACTCTTGGGGTGACCATTGGGGTCATCGAATCCCCATTTAGATCTTTATTTTTTAGATTTTATGTGGTTTGTGGGATTTTTTCGGTCATATCTATTTTACAAGTTACAAGTACCCTCATCAATTAAAGAGTGACACACAAGTGATCAACAAGGAATATTTTTGACACTTGTGTGACATAGTAAAATCAGATTCTAACTATTCACGTAATCACGTGCGCCTAGTAGTAGTCTCCAACACGTAGGCACCCTTGTCCTTCCATGGGTGCCCATGTCCAACATCGTTCGTGAGCTCAAAAATTTATCCTAAGTATTTATGACACTATTCACCTCATGTTTAGTAGTTTTCCCAATCCAGAGAACTTCTAGATCATGCGTAAATCAACTAATTTATTCTTTCTATATCTCTTGCTTAGGGTTTCATACTTACTTTCTTATTTTCTTGTGTCATATTATACTTAACAATTGTATATCATAGTTTACATCAGTTACTCTATAATAGGGTTTAATAAAAAACATTTAAAAAAATTAGTTTTAAACATAAGTGATGAGGGTCATCAATCCTCTCCATTAATAATGTCAATCCAAGGTTGGTGTCCGATGTATCGTATGCATTAAAAAATCTTTGGAAAATGACTCTATTAAACAAAATCCAAACTTGCATAAAATAAATCACACATGCAGAAATGTAAAGGAACACTTACAAAATAAATATTGCATGAAAGAAATCACACTTTGCATAAATGAAATTTCTGAATTAAAAATAAAGGAAAGATAAATAGGACACCTGGTTCACAAAAGAAATTGTACAGACAAAAGAATTACATAACATAAAATTAGAAATCACAACAAAAGGAAAACGATAGAAATAAAGAAATGAACATAACACATGGATCCATCTTCCTTGGAATGAGTGGCTAACTCATTCCTTGGAAGATGACTTAATTCATACTTTTAATTCAAAATATGCAGAATAATTTCTCTTAGAAGATTAATGAGGAAGAACAAATATATTATTCTTGGTAGTGAAAATTACATATAAGAGTGTGGGAGGTTGCATTTATAATTCATGCATCCAACCAAATCCTTATTTTGGGAAATACAATCTGATCTTATCTTTATTCCAATCCTAACAACTAAGATCTCCATCTCCACAAAATATGGAGAGAGATATATTATTGGAGTCGAAGTCTTATCTCGCTTATTTTAGGAAGATTTGCTCCCAAATCTTCTCCTTGCTTTTTGGTAACAAGAATCACATTGATTTTATTCTCCTACTTTATTGAAGAAGGTTTTTTCTCAAAACATTAATTTGACTAAATACCTCTCCCGGATTTTCTATTTGACTTTCTATTTCTGGTTGTGGAACTTTTGGTGCTCTGTCTGATACACTTTTTCTTTGGACTACAACTCACTAAAATTTAGATTCCTTTTTATTGGTAAAACTTGTAAAAATGAATGAGGTTTTTGTTAAAAAAATTTCTATGAACAAAAACCTCTCTCATATTTTCCATTTGACTTTTTTGTTTCTTGATGTGGAACTTTTGGTGCTTGTTTGACACACTTTTTCCTTAGACTGCAGCTCACTAATAGTTAGATTCCTTTATATTGGTAAAACTTGTAGAAAATATGATAGAGTTTTTTGTTAAACACATTTCTATGAAAAAAAACATCTCTCATATTTTCCATTTGACTTTGTTGTTTCTGGCTATGGAACTTTTAATGCTCATCTGATACACTTTTCCTTGTCTATGCACTCACTAAAAGTTAGATTTCTCCTTATTGGTAAAACCTGTAGAAAATATGAATGAAGTTTTTGTTAAACACATTTCTATGAACAAAAACCTCTCTCATATTTCCCATTGGATTATCTAGATTATTCACAATTCCTCATTTTATGCAGGTTCTGAAACTAAAACTACAAGTTCTAGAACTAAAGTTTCTCCCCATTATTCCGAGAGCTAACTCCCATTGTTCTGGAGAAAACTCCAATTGTTCTAGAACTAAATCTATAAGTTCTGAAACTAAATCTGCAAGTTCCAGAACTAAAACTACAAGTTTTGGAGCTAAATCCAATTGTTTTGGATCTCCATTTACTCCATTGATATATTCATCTTGTGTGTGAACTTTGATTTGAATAATTGGAGTTAGCTCCAAACTTTGATAATGTGTTATGAACACTTTCCATGCTCCATTGAAATATTTATCTTGTGTGTGGACCTCCTTGATGGATTAAAAACCATCACTTCCACTCTAATTCCTATCAATAAAAATTATGACTACTCAATGCATCAATAACCTTATTAATTTGTTTTCTCCTATGCCTTAACAAAAATCATTTCTATATAGATACTCTACACACTTCATATGTGTTTGATTCAATTTACTCTAGTTTTTATAATCGTTTTTATAATTTGTAATGTTTAGTAATTAGAAAATAGAAAGAAATCCTTTGAAAATAGTTAGTGCCTTCACTTCTTGAGTTCTTTCACAATTGTATGAAACTCATAATCATACACACTATACTTCTTCCTTGCATAATTAAACTTCTCACTAAAATAGGCCACTAGCATTCCCTCCCGACTCATCGGTGTACAAATAACTATACCACTAGCATCACAATCAACTTGAATTCCTTCAAAAATTAGGAAACACCAACACTAGTTGTTTATTCCTCTTTACTTCAACCCTTGAAAAATTCTTTCTTTCTCGTGCTCCATGACATTTTTCTATATCCCTCGTATGGAATTTGTGATAGGAAACATGTTCCATTAAAAATTATTGAACTTAAAGTAAAATAGAGATAACACATGAAAATTTCATGCTTCAAAATACTTCCCTAGCGATGGCCAATCCACTATTACATAGATTTTTGTGGATTCATTTTCAAAACTTCGCAATAAATCAAAATCCTCAAATACTATCTCTTCCTACATTGAATCAACTTTTTCAAAATAATCAATTACTTATCCTCGTGTAATTATTATAACATGTTTTTATATGCAAATAATGATCCTCTTGTGTCCTCCTAAATATCATAATATGGTCAAGGTACACAATCACTAGGCTTCCCAAAATTGGTTTTAGTACTTAATTCATCAACCTCATGAAATTACTTGGTGTGCTACTCAATGTGAATGGTAGTACAAGAAACTCATACAATCATTCCTATGTATTGAATGTAATCTACCACTTGTCAAATTTTCTTAGGTCATTGAATACAATATTACACCTATAACAAGTGTTGTTGAATACATGATATCTTCTTCATTTAAAGGACCTCTAGATGTTCCTTCATTGGTTGCATTGAATTTTCCTCACCTTCATGATGCAAAATTTTCCCTACCACCAGCTTTTCGATGGATTTGCACGACCTTTTTCTTTCATAGACAACACTTTGTTACTTGTGAACCAATGTCTCCTCTTACTTTTGATCATATCAATATACTTTATCTACTAACCACACTTGAATCATTCCGAATAATATTAAATTATAATCCATAATCCTTTCATATACTTAGAGATCTTCTCCATGTCATATTCTATATGTCTCACTTGAATAGTTAGTTTGTAAAATTGTTGTGTACTTCTTCACACTAAGCTCTCTCTATCGTAAGTTCTATAACTTCTTAAACAAATTGATTTAGTAATTCATGGGAAATAATTTCCCTTCATCTTCACATCCATTCTTATCCCATATTTCAATCTCAACTTGCCTCTTTTCAGCACTCTATTTATTTGGATATGCTACCACCATAGAGATGTATAACCTTTCAACTTCATGCAGAAAACTCGAATCTTCCAGATCTTCCATGTCCTCATACTCAAAATACTTTTCAAGGTTCATTATCCAATAAATGAGCTATATTAGGTCCATATTTCTAGAATTACTTAGGTTATCCAATCTTGGCTTACTCCCCATCTTACCAATTACACACAAAAGAATGTCTTTTCGTTGCACATCCTCTTCTTCCTCATTTATAGGTTGTGCTCTCTATTACATAGGACTCACTTCATAATTATTGTGATCTTCCACAACACTACCCTTACATTGTGCATCTTGCATAGCCTCTACATAGGCTTGTAAATTTCACATCAACTCGAAAATATACTCAACTATCACACCTTGGAATTTGTGACCTTTCATAACATTCCTCTTATGTTTCATTTTGTTTCCTCCAACAACTATTATATTCCAAACCTTTCACACCTTCAACTCATAAATTTTTCTTAAAAAGACGTCCACAATGATTTTCTACCTAGACTTGTAAATTTGGAAAACCACTAATACTTGATGTGTATTATGTGTAATCCATATACCTTCTACCCAACAATAGTCACTGCGAAGAAAGATGTCTATAATGATTATCTATAAATACTCACAAATATGGAAAACCCGTCAATATTCATTATACCTAAATTCATAAATAAAGAAAACATTTCTCTTATACTAAAATGTCATCAATGCGGTTAGGGTGCTCAATGAAGATCCTTCTTAGACTATGTAGCCCTCATAATTATCCACCGAAAATATATATTGAAAAATATAAATAAACACATTGAATTCAACATCAAACACACAAAAACATTTTAATCAATTACTTAAAAGAATAACACATGATGATCATAAAAATACAATCATGTCATGTAAGATTATTGCAATTATACTTTTCTATGAGTTGTAAGTCACATCACAGTTTACTCTTACAAAATACAACTAGGTTGTTATCTACAATTGATTGGACCAAAGGTGATTTCTTTTACATAGGCATGTAAACTACCCAATACAACACACTAAACTCTTAAAATTGTGGAACTTTATAAATATAAATCCACAAGCCCCATCACAATACAACACGATAAACTCTTAAAATTATGGAATCCCATCACAATACAACACACTAACCTCTTAAAATTATGGAATTTTATGAAGATAATGCCCACAAGACTCATTTGAATTTTCTAAAACTTTCACGCTTTTTAATCAACATTGTTTCAATATTTTGCTTCTTCCAAATGAACTTGTAGTGTTATATGGCTTTCACACTTCATGGACTTCAAAAATTACAACTTGAATGTTACACTTGTTTGTTTTTATTTTAGATTTTTGTGGCTTCATGCGCATATATTTGTGATGCTTTGAAAGACTTGCGTGACTTACACAATAGATTTGACATTTTACAATAAACATAGTAGTCCAAATGAATTTATGTGACTTGTACAAAACCCCAGGACTCAATTAAAGGTTCAAAGCACCCTACAAAAACTTAGAACCAGACTTCTTAATTTAAAAAATATTTTATAATAGATATTTTAGCTAATTAGGATTGGATATGATTCTTTATCAAAATATTAAGGATTAAAATTTAAATAGTTTTGGGCTTATTTATCTATTTATTTTCTAAAATCCTACATGTAAAAAAATTTGTTGTATCTTAAGAATCATATACCTAATATAAAGAATATAATATTAATTCCTAACGATTTATATTTACACAAGAATGCATGCACCCATAAGAATCACATCGAATGTATAAACCGTCATTAGTTTAAACTAAGACTCACGAAGAACAACTTCGCAAATTTTTAAATCTAAAAGGAATTCTTATCTAAGATAAGACACTAACAAATTGTTAACATTACATGGAAAACACATTACTGTTATATTATCCTCTATACACATTGTGTGTTATGTGACTAAAACCCCAATCATTATAAGTAATGAAGAGTTGTTATATTTCTAAAGACAAGTTCAGTTTGAGGCTTGTTAATACAAGTTTAAGATAAGATTCTTTATAAAGACATTGTAATAAAGATATTGGCTAACTAAAGGGATGAATATCCCAAGCATTTGATTAAAGATGCTTAATTTGATTTATGAAAAGGTGTGAGAACCATTGTGTTGGTTTGTAACCACCTATGATGTATTATAAAAGAGATGTAAATATGAAAAACAAGGGGAATGGAAGAAGAAAACAAAAGGAACAAGAGACAAGGAATTGTGCTTGTGTTTTTGAGAAAGAGAACAATTGTGAAAAGAGTCTTAAGGACTTTGTGATTTTAGTCATGGAAGTAATTCCAAGGTTGACCAAAGTTACGTGGAAGGCATAGAAAGAGAGAGGGGCACCAACGGTGTCCTAATCGGGGTACAAAGTACAACCCCAAATGGTTCCTAGCCAAGGAAAGGTGAATATACACACAATGTATAGTATTTTTCCTCTTATAAGCGGCCATAGTCTGGTGTCTACAATCCTATGGATGCACTGGAATTTTGGTATTAAGAATTCTTGATTAGTGTTCTGTCTCTCTCTCTCTATTGGAAATTTGGAATTAGAATTCTAGATCCTTGTCTTCTCTTGACATTGGGATTTCATATCCATTGATTCAGATAAGTATTCTCTTTGTTAAATTGTATAAATCTTTGTAATTATGAAAAATTCTATTTAAGCTAATAGTAAGAAGTTTAGTTATTTTTTTATTTGAATAAATGAGAAATTGAATGTATTAGAATTCCAGATCCTTGTCTTCTCTCGACATTGGGATTTTGTATCCATTGATTCATATAAGTATTCTCTTTGTTAAACTGTATAAATCTTTGTAATTATGAAAAATTCGCTTTTAAAAGCTAACAAAGAAGAAGTTTAGTTATTTTTTTAATTCGAATAAATGAGAAATTGAATCTATTATGTCTATTTTGTTATGTATGTTGTTAAATATATGTAATTGTTTATGAAAAAACAATGAATCATGCAGAAATTAAATTAATGAAATACATCAATCTAGATTTGAATGTCTATTAAATTAAAATGAATTGTATGTTTCAATGAAAATATGAATTAATATATGAAATGTGTTAGGAATATTTTAAATATTGTGAACATATTAAATAAATGTAAACTCCGAGTTATTATGCCAACTCACAGAGATAGGGAGATAATAGTAAGACTAGGGGCTTACTTAGATATTTTAGGGATACAAGTGATAAGTGTTGTGTCCTAATATTTAGGACTGCACTATCACTATTTATATGTTATCCTCGATTCGTAATAAAGATATCCCGAAGGTTTTTAATATCAATATATTATATTTCAAAGTGTTATACTGATTTTCATTTGATGCAAAGCTCTTTCCAATCCATCATCCGGTTTCGTATCTGAATTAAATTGGTACGTTGATGGCGTATGCGAACAATGTGGTGGCTCGATCTCGACAAGAGATCAATCCAAGTTTCCAACTCGTCCCTCTAACCTCGCATGCACCCTCTAACAACAGCACATCCTCCAGATTGCATAAGGCACGAGTGCCTGAAATGGACAAGGAATGGAGGCCATGTTTTTTTATTTTAATCATATTTCCTTGTAATTCGCTTTTACAATCATCATTTTTTAGATCCACGTATTTTCTAAACGATTTATTGAGTGTCTTGTCTTTGCATTCGACGCTCCTCGAGGATTTACACTAATCGTGGTTTGTGTTTTGACTTAATATTGCCATATTCCTCTAATCGACCACATGCTCGCGCATGTTATTGTCTAACTATGGAAAAATGAGATCTGACTTCAACACGTCTAGCTTTTCATACAAAAAATCAAGGAATCTGTATCTAATTATATAGTCTAATACAATTCCTCAATAGATTGAGATTTCCAGAGGCTCGGTGCATGCAAATTCGTATCATACCCACATCAAATAGATCTCGATGTTTGATGCGTCGCAGGTGGAACAATTGTGGAGAATCAAATTTGATTTCCCCATACTTTTAAAGATATCATATCCACAAGTATAAGGTTGGGATTTGCATGTTTATTTGACCAATTCTTTATTCTTTGTTATCCACGTGGTAGTAAATTGTTTAAATATAGTCCATGTCTTATGTAAGTGATAGTTCATCATAAATTATTAGTGGTCATGTTTTTGATCTTACGTTAATATAGTATATTGATGTATGTCATCGGTCAGTCTCATCATTTATGTTGAAGGAACTATGTCACTATGAAACTAGGCCTATATGTTGTTTTATATGACAAAAGAAGAATTGTTCTGAGTTGTATAATAAATTGTTATTATCAAATTGTATTGCGTCTAGTGTCAAAAGTGTCATTTTCAAAATTGTGAGTTGTTGTCTAAAGTCGAGTCCATTAAAAAAAGGACAAATGAGTGCATTTTTGGTGTAATCCGACACTCAATTTTAAGGGAAATGAAAGTAAAATTGTTCCTTTTGGGGCTCTTCGATAAGCCTCGTATCGCAATAGGGAATGCGTATCATCCTCAACTATACTTTCTGTTGAGTTAGCAAGGACATTCTCGGAGGTTGGAGGCAAGGAGGAGGAGGAAAACAACATCTCTTGTTAGTCACCAACAAAGAGATTGCTCAACATATTGGTGACCTTCTTTCAGTTGTGTTGTGTGTTTATTTTCTGTTGTAATAATGAAAAGAAGTCCCATTCCTGTTCAAAACATGTTTCTTTCCTTCTACAATCTCCTCTTCTGTATTGAAAATGATGAGAGCAAAAATAATGTACTGTGCTATGAAATGGTTGTTGGTTCCATTCTAAAACCTTCTTGAGAGTTTCCTCGCTAACTCCATTATGCGTTCCCTATCGCGATGCAGTATGGGTCGAGGGGCGAGCACCCCATGAACAGATTTTCACTTTCATTTTCCCTTACAAATGAGTGTCGATTACACCGAAAATGCACTTGGTATCGAGCATCTCTTGTTAGTCACCAACAAAGAGATTGCTCAGCATATTGGTGACCTTCTTTCAGTTGTGTTGTGTGTTTATTTTCTGTTGTAATAATGAACAGAAGTCCCATTCCTGTTCAAAACATGTTTCTTTCCTTCTACAATCTCCTCTTCTGTATTGAAAATGGTAAGAGCAAAAATAATGTACTGTGCTATGAAATGGTCACGTTCCATTCTAAAACCTTCTTGAGAGTTTCCTTGCTAACTTAGTAGAAAGTATAATCGAGCATGATACGTGTTCCCTATCGTGATACAGTATTCGAAGGGCGAGAGCATACCCGCCGTGAACATTTTTACTTTCATTTTCCTTTACAAATTGAGTGTCGATTACACCAAAATGCACTTTGTATCGTAGCATCTCTTGTTAGACCAACAAAGAGATTGCTCAAAGATTTGTGACCTTCTTTCGCTTGTGTTGTGTGTTTATTTTCTATAATAATGAACAGAAGTCCCATTCCTGTTCAAAACATGTTTCTTTCCTTCTACAATCTCCTCTTCTGTATTGAAAATGGTAAGAGCAAAAATAATGTACTGTGCTATGAAATGGTTGCTGGTTCCATTCTAAAACCTTCTTGAGAGTTTGTGGATCTCTTGAAAAACACATACAAATATGGTTGCTGGTTGTCCTAGAAAACCTTCTTGTGGTTAGTGGTTAACCAATTGTAAAACCATATGTAAAACATGAGCAAGTACAGGAGATAGCTTTCCCCATGTTCACACTAAGGGGGTGAATGTTAGGAATAGTTTAAATATTGTGAACATATTAAATAAATGTAAACGTGAGTTATTGGGTGGTTATGCCAACTCAAGAGATAGGGAGATAATAGTAAGACTAGGGCTTACTTAGATATTTTAGATACATGATATGTCTGTGTCCTAATTTTAGGACTACACTATCACTATTTATATGTTATCCTTGATTCGTAAAGCTATCCCGAAGGTTTTTTAATATCAATATATTATATTTCAAAATGTGTTATACATTTTTCATTTAATGCAAAGCTGAAATCCATCAAAATTGATGATATTTCACAACATATTTGTGCAACTTAATGGTGTTCTAGGCTAATTATCTATATTCTATATTTTTAATTTGAGTTGCTGTGCTTTTTGTCTTATTTCAATCATATTTCTTGTTTGTAAGCCCCGACCTTAAAATTCCCTTAGAAACAGCTTAATCCTATGTTCTAAATCCACCTGACACAATGCAATATATAATTGCAAACATCGAGCCAATTAAAATGCTCCATGTGTCGGAGTTTGCTAAGATACTTTTATGTTTTGTGAAGCTTTAGCCAATTAGAGAAGTCCGTGTGTGTTAATGTCTTGTCAGATTAATTGACTATTGCGAAGGATTTAGCCAATGAGAATACGACATTTTACTTTGCAATGTCAAGATTTTTGTGTTGTGAAGTACAAACCAATAATAGAACTCCACATTCTTCACAAATCTTGTCTTCTGACAAATGTGAAACCCAAACCAATAATATTAAGCCACCGATTTCGCGGTGTCAGTCTCTTGTCAAGTTTTTCGAGAATGTGAACCAATAGAATTTGTCCATGTTTCTTTCGCATATGTATCTTGTCAATATGCGAAAAGTGAGCCATTTAGATGACTCCACATGTAAATGAATTTTCAATTGTCTATCTTGTTATTAAATGGTCTTTGTCAGCTATCCCACATTGTGAAGTGCGAATGAATAACAAAGAGCCACGTATATGCAGTCTTCGTAGTGACGTAACCTTGGTAAACAATTATTGATTTTGTGAAATGCAACTAGTAAGAAGGTTCCACATGTCTTATTTCACGTAGTGTCAGACTTAAGTAACCGTTCCAATGAATTATTGCCACTTGTCTTTGTCCTTTGCTTTTGTAAATCCGTCTGGACCTAAAATTGTTTGATCTTTGGTTTATTTTGTAAGCTTTGAGGTCCATAAATTAATTTTAATCATGTTTTAAAGCTTAATTAATCTTGTTTCAAATGTAGTCGTAGATTTTAAAGGTAATTTACTGTTTTATTCAATAAATTATGACTATAAAAGATTTTAGCTTGTTAATTTAAATAAATTATTTAAATTATTTGTTGAAAAATGTATCAAATTTCCGCAATTTGAATTTTGGTCAAGATTTAGTAGTTATTGGTCAAGTTAAAGTTTGTATGTAGTTAATCTGAGTTGGATTTTAACTTGGGGAAAAAGTCACGTTTCATTGTGTTTAGTATGAATATATTGCAAGATCATAAAAATTATGAGAAGGTAGTAAACGATACACCTAATTAAAATCCTATACATTTGGTGTCTCCTAAATGTTGGCACCCTAAGAAATTAGTTTTCTCAAGGATTAATACACCTTTGTAGAAGACATTACTAAATTCTTGACCTTACATGGAATAAGTTGTAATATTATAGTATCCATGATAGACATTGTCTCTAATATTAATAGATTAGAACCATAAAAATTATTCCCAAACATTAAATGAATGGCATAAAAAAATCTATAAATTTAGTGCCCCCTAAGTGTTAGACGCCCTAGACAAGTGCCTAGTGTGTGTAGGGCTTAATCCCTCTTGCCCTAATCATAAAAAAACAACATAAAAAACAACACAAACTACTACAAGATAACATGTGAACCCAAATGCTTTTAACTACTCTTAACAATTTTTGTTGTAATTTCCTAAAAATTACAATCCACTAAGCCCATTATTTGTGAGTTTATTGCCCCCACCCGGATATGCTTTTGAGACTCCACGTCGACAATTAGGAAAGATATTCTTTACCTTCATGACTCATTATAGGTCGAAAGTTTATTATATTTTTGAAGACTAGAAGAAAAATTCTAGTTTTCCATGGGTTGTAGCTTTTCAGAGAAAAAATTAAAAACTCACATATCCAGGACTCGAGTAATTCGTTTTGCAAGCATGAAGAAAACAATAAACATGCAATCATGTCACTGAAAAGTGTATATGGTTTTATTTAAAACAAAATTAAAATCTACTCAAGATTTACACAACCTTTTCTTTTTTTTGGCAGGAAATCCTTACATATAAACATTCTCACATTTGAAGGAGTTGAAAATATACTCATCTCTCTTCAGAGGGGGAAGACTCTGAATTTTTCTCAACAAAACTGAGAACCAAACTTGTGTGGTGTTGGGCATGGAAAGGCACAGCGTGGGCCAGAAAAGTGGGATTTCCATGGCCGGCCATGATCACCATCACTTTCTCATCCTCCTCTATATTACGCCATATTTTCTCATCCTTTCTACGGCGGCCATGAGATTCAGAACCAGAAACTCCACTGCTATTTGGATCTGCAGGCAGTTTTTTCCAGTAGGAGCATGCAAGAACGATGAGAGCAAATAATAAGAGTGCAAGCATTGAAGCAACTCCAATAAAAGATATGAAATGGGCGATTTCCAGGCTGAAAAAGAGTTCCGTTGGTGCTGATATCAGAACTGTGGCCACCCAAACTGTAGTCTGTATACAGACTTGTATCCCCACTGATTTCTGTGTGTTCCAACATTGCCGAAATGATAAGGAAGAAGCATTGCTTGGAGGGAGAGAAAACATCGGATATATAAATGGCTTACGTTGAGATTAAAATACTGAAATCTATTCAAGCTTTCGTCCACTATTCTCTCCACGTCTCTCATCTAATCTCTGAGCACCGCTAGACATGTACGACGCGCTGCAGACACGCAGTCTGCTTCGATTCGCGGCATATTTGTTCGTATTAACACTACATTTACGGAATTAGAGTCTCTCTAATATTTATGTATGTATTATATTGGTAGGATGTGAGGTGGGGCGTATCGGGCATAGGAGCTTGTACCTTGATTCATCATTTATCATGGGTAAAGTTATTCTAGTTGATACTTCATATTTCATGATCACATTTAACTTGTAAATTCATCATGTGTGTTTAGGGAATAATTTCAAGTTTCAAGATGATTCTTCCTTCTCCATCAAGTTTTGGTGACACTACTAGCATAGTCACTTGTACTTATGAATTTCTGGAATTGAGAAAACATGAAATATGATACATGAAATTTTGTTAACTCAAGTATCTCCAATTTGTATGCCACAACCAATTTTTTTTTGCAAGATGTGATGACAACTATTTAATACTTAGCTAAAAGGTTGTTATCCTTCTCTTCTCACTTCAATGAAAAAAATCAATGATAAAAATTCATATGATGTAACCTCATAGCTACAAAATGTCTTTCACTCATGTGTTGGTCATCATGATGCTTCATTTTGTTTTTTGTTATAAACAAGTTCTCTTTAATATAAGAAAGTACCTTAATGGGTTTCCAATATCTTTTTCTTCCATAAAAACTATTTATCATGTATAATTCTTCTAATTTGAATTCTTGTTGAGTTCAAGTAGGTAAAGATATTGTTATACTACCATTCTTCTATTGGTAGTTAAGTAACCCATTGATATCCATCATTTGAAATAAAATAGTGTAGGCAAAACGGTTCAAGTACATGTTGAGCACTACCATTTTTACATCATATTGGGGTGATATTAAGAGCAATGATCCAACTAAGAGCCCAAACCGTTAGGGTTTTTAGTATTAAGCGAGAAACCGTTTTTATTAAAACCCACAAAAGACTAAAAGTCGTGGCTTATAACTTATGTTTAAAACATAAGATGGCATATCCCCATGCCAAAATGTAAGGCGGTTAATAATTAAAATTTGAATGATAAGAGCATCCCATGCAATGGGTCACCCACCTTTATAAAACAAAGTGATCTCCTTTGAGATTGGTTACAATTATGACACACAATGAAGGTAATACACAATGATGTGATATTGAGAATAATGAAGAGAAGAACATGATATGAATGATGCATGATTGTTCTCCACACATGAGAAAATGTTAGTGATAATTTGTAATTCCTTGTTAAGGAATAACTACATGGGATTAGTCAAAATAGTGGGAGTCTTGGGTGAAATTCAATTCTCAATAAAAATAAGTAATTCTCTAAAATATGTATTTTAGTAATAATCTAAGAAAGTACAACAATGTAATAACTGAAATATAAGAGTTAGATAATTTATTTGATATTTTAAATGAAAAGAAATAAATGAGATACGAGGGAAAAAGTACGACCTCAATAGAATTACTTACGCAATAATCTAGGATTGGACAAGGTGATGTCTTGATGAAATGAGTGTCGTAACGAACCTCAAAAAATTGTAGAATGGTAGATCTAGCCAGACTGAGGTGCCAGGGATGGACAAGGGCGCTTGGTCTGAAATATGGGCGGCTTGGTCTCACGAAGTGACTTGAAATTGGATATGATATGGTCATTAAACCTTCATAGTACTTCACCTTTGATCAAGTTGGTGTTGCACTTGGTTCGCTGGTGTCGTTGTAAATCTTCAATGAATAATTTCCTACAAAACCCCACACAAAAGCATCAAACCCTAAAAAGAAAGATGCAAATGAATGGGTCAGATTATCCTCAGCTGCCAAATGGATGGACTTATGACTGAGCGATGCACTACATCTCAGACTCGATGTAGTTCTATGTGCTTTGTGTGTGCAATGGTGTGCCTAGGGTGCCCTAACACCAATGACGCTAAACTAACGAGCAATAACTAGATACAAATTCAGAATGGTAGATATAATAGAATAGAATCCCCTTCCTATACAGTGTGTGATGCAAAATAGTGCCCAAATGTAGTCCCTTTCCTTATGTAGATAGCTAGCCCTTAGTAGAAGTAGTTTTCCCATAAGGTAGTATGTATGTTGTGCTTATATAGGGATCTCTTGCTCAAATTTCAACACTAATGACCTAACATGCTAACTAGCACCTAGGGGAATGGGAGGAAAATTATAAAGACCGACCTCGAACATCTAAATGAGAACCAAGTGTGACCAAGACCAGGGTGCTCAGGGCACCTAATCCCTTCCTAGGCACCCTAGTCAAAGACTAGAGATGACAACTGAGTGAATAATGACAGCTAAGACTCCTTGAGAGACGATCAAAACTGCAAGTAAGTGATGATTGTGAGACAAACAATGAAAATACTAAGTGGATCGATGACGGAACTAGGGGATGGGTCATTAGTGATATTTTTCTTATGCAAAGATCCATATATAAAACAACATACTTGGCGGTATAATTATAGTAATAAGTGTGTGATTTTGTGACTAAATTTTCCCCCACTTTATGTTGGGGAGCAAAAGCTTCGGTAACATAAAGTACTTAAATATGTGTACTTGAGAGAAATCCGAAGAAGCCCATGCTTGTAGTAGAACACACATATGAGGTAGAAAACGTGTTGAAAGAACCATATAGCGTGTCGAACCATGGATCAACGTGTTGATCCATGAAATGTAGTGAGATATGTAATATCACGATGAAGTTCTCTAAATGTGAGTGATGATTGATGATTTCAAATGTTGTATGATGACGATGAAATGGGGTAGGGAGTGATTAGTTCCCAACCCAATTGTATGTGTATGAAAAACCAGAGGATTTGGGTGTCCTACCGCATGAGAAAGAGTGTAGAGAGAAAGGTGTGTTATTTGCCAGCATTTAACTACATCCTCAAAAGATATAGCCACTGTAGATTGAAACAAATCAAAATTTTCAGCAATTTTCGATCCAAATATTTCAATCAAATAGTTGACCCATATATGAGTGGTATAGAAAAGAACTCTTGCCCCCACTCCACGAGTGTCACCGCAATGTGATGGCTTCCAAGTTAGGTCATCTGGAAGAAAACATAAAATGCATGATGGCTTCAAAGTTAGGTCATCTGGAAGCAAATGCCAAGTATAGAATAACTTTCCAAGTTATGTCATCTGGGAAAGTACGAATGTAACTCCCAAGTTAGGTCATCTGGGAGGTTGATTGTGTTATTTTGTATTGATTGAATGGTATGATCTTGATTGTTAGAAACTTGAACGTGTTGATTGATTGATTGATTGGTTTGATTAGTTACTCGTAGAGAGGTTTTATGCTAATTTCCCTAGGTTAGGTCATTAGGGGGAATGTATAAAAATTGATAAATGATTGCATGGAAATATTTCATGTTTGTTTCCCAGGTTAAGTCATCAAGGGGGAGTGAGAAAATTTCATATAGAGAAATTATACATTTGTTTCCCCAAGTTAGGTCATTAGGGGGAAATGATGAAGTGTCTCATGGTGCATTAGTAAATGTTTTAAAATGATGAATTGTAGTGTTGATTGATCACATAGTGGTGTAAGGGAAATTATAGGATGACCCCAATTGTATGCCCCCACCTTTCAAGAAAGGGGAAGTAATGAGAATAACAAATGTTGAGCTGAAAGTAAGCTCAAGATAGATAGTGTATGATAAATAATGCCAAAATGTGTATAGATTGAGTGAAAGATAATGTTAAGCAGAGATAACATGTGTGTCATGTGTATGGTATGATGGTAGGTGGAATTATGAAAAGAAATCTGCAAACGGGGTGTAAATTGGAGAAAAATGATCACAAATAATGACTATAGTGAAATGGGTAGGTAAAAGTAACTATAAATAGGAAGGTGAAAAAGTGATTAGTCACTTCATTTGTATTTTTACGCTGAGTGAGTGAGAGTGAGAGGGACGAGGCATGTGAGGAGACATGATGAGTGAGAGAGGTGGCGGTGGTGGTCCATTAGCACATGATGTGTTTAAATTTATCACACTAAAGAGTCACTCTATTGAACAAACATGAGAATACCCTATTACGTAGGTAGGTGGAGAGATATCAAGGTCGTGACTAATGACGTAGATTTAGTGGTGAGGTATCGAGTTCAAGAGCTCTTGCAATACCATAGAGCAATAGTGATGATGAGATTTAAGTTGTATTTTATGTATATTATGTAGGGGAGTTGCCCCAGTGATGAAATATTTTTGTAACTGATATATGTAGACAATTTTATTGGTATATGATGATTTCTTTTGATGTGTATTGATATCATTATGTGATTAATGATGTATGATTGTATGTAATGTGTTGGATATCATTCGTGTTTATTGATGATGATAGGAAAAATAGGTATTGTGATGATAGTGTTTACAAGGATTGTTGTATGTAGTGTAATTTTGTTTCCAGATATGATGCTTAATGAGTTTGAGTGATGTTCACATTTGTTGAATGGATTTGTAATGCATAGTTAGTGTACTGATGATAGTAGAATGTATGTGAGGATAAATAATGTATGATTTGTAAAATGACCTATCATGATGGATGCTTATTGATATGACAATGTGATGTGATCATAATATGTTAGTATGATGAACATGGGGGAAGATTAGCGATGCCCCTAGCGTATGGATGATGAGGTTCATTTAGTTAAGACCCCTCAACAATCAAGAATGAATTGCATAAAGAAAGAGTGTGTCATCGGGAAATGATTGAGTGCGCTAGATGAATCAATGAAGTGCATGGTGAAAGGTTCTTATAGTAAATCCCTCAACAATCATGTAAGAACTATAAGAACATAAGTGCATCATTGGGGGGTAAGGTGATAGTAAGAACCTGTTATCCCAAATTCACCCCTCAAGGTGAATTAGATAACTTACATGATTCTTCAGCTCAAGCAAGTTAAAATGGTTCGAGGGTCAAAATTTGGATTTTCGGGGTCCCTCTCCTCTTTTCTCTAACTCCCTTATCCAATAAAATCCAAGGAGTTAGTAAAAAAATTGCAAAAATTTGAAAACTGAGGTCGCAGGCCTATTTTAATGCAAATTAGGTCTAAGCGTTGTGAATGGAACCAAGGTGGATCGTACCAGGGTTCATCGTACCAAATTCAAGCCTAAAATGCTAAGGAGACCATCCAAATTGGCAAAATAAGATATTTCTGTCCCAGATGGTTCATAGGACATCAAGACATGCCCAGACCCACAAATTTTAAATGGCCGATTTGTAAAGGAATGGTTAAATCAAGTTTTTCTATTCCAGCCGCACAGTTCACGAGGGACGTCCGAACCCAAAAATCAAAAAGCTCAGCAATAAAGGGAAATCAAAAAAATTAGAAGTTTTTATCCACCGCATCCATGGAATAATTGGGACATTGGGATGTGGGGCTCCAAAATCGACTTGTCTAATTTGCAAAGTGGGTAGAGAGACATGCGGATGAAGCGGAGGTTAACGACCCTCACACCTTAGTCAATGGTCAACATTAGGACATTCGGAAATCAAAGGCCAAAATCACCACACCAAGAGGGAATAAAAAAAAAGTGGAGGTTTTTGGCCCAAGTCGCATAAGGGACATATGAGACACCAGACCCGATTTCACCGAAATAGCTGCATACAAAGGAAAATTCAATGTCTGACCTTCCCAAACTTTAAATGGCCATAACGTTTGACTCGAAGCTCCGATTTTCTTGAAATTTGACTTTCTGGATTGAGCATGACATCCTCTATGCCACAAAAATTAGATTTATTAATCATGATGAGGTAGATATGTGGAAATAAAGGAAAATATTCATCCCCAATCAATCGGATGCTCATTCTTGTTAAATGACAAAATGCCCGTGAGACCAAAACAACTATCTACACTTAGAAAGTAAATTTTTTGAACAAAATGCACAAAATTCCTTTGGAATCATGGTTCCAATCACACATAAATCAAGAAATCTAGAATTTGATGAGGAATTAATGGTGATTTTGTAGAAAATGTGTCTAGGTTCAGAACAATGTTTTATTTGGTAGTTGGGATGCATTAATAAAGCATGGGATGACATATCTCACTACTGCAAGTTATGGGGAGTATGGGGAGCCTTTTGCAAGAAACAAAACATCATTTCACTCCATTTACTACCTCTTGCAAGTGGTTGAAGGACAATTTCAGGATCGTTATTTTCCCTCTCTCTCTCTTTCTGTCTCTCTCTCTCTCCTTTTAGAATGTTATAAATAAGAGTGTTGGGCTCATTGTAAAGGGGGGAGATAGTTTTGAGTAGAAAAACTTTTTCCAAATGTCTTCTATGAAGACAATGTGTTCAGAGCCCTTGTAGTGGACTCCTTACATGGTGATCCAAGTCCCTTATCTTGTAATAGATTGAATTATGCATACTTATGAAGTAATAGATGCAAGTTTGTGGGTGTATCTTCCCCTACTGTATTTGTTTGTGTTATTCTTTCCCTTTCAAACTCATTGCAAATATATTGTGTCTATTCATACTCTTATAGGGATTCATTATCATTATGCATGTATGGAATATTGTTGTGAGCATGCATTTTTCTAGACTATGGAGAACTCGTTATCACCTCTTCTAGTATATAATTTTCTCTTATTTTCACACATTGGAAAGCTATCCTCATTCCCCCTTTTTATGGTGTATCACTACTTTAGTGTAGGATTTTTTTCATGCACTCTCTCCACCCAGTCCCTTGGAAATTTAGATTAGGATTAGATAGTTTTTCCTACATTAGAGTAGATTGTGGCAGGTAGTTTAGGAGAAAGAACCAACTTTCTTTGGAGGTCTATCTCAAGTAGCAAGTCCCACAACTTAGAGATAGTACCCATGTTATCCAATCACACTATGAGCTCAAGCACACACACTTGTGCAAACCATAAGGTGTTGTGATTTGGTGATAACAAACCTACCAAAGACCAAGGTGGCATGAAGTGATGGAAGCATGTGGCATGAAAGAAGGGTGAGCATATGAACCAAACTAGATATCATGTGGAGTACCGATGGTATAGGAAAATTCGAAGGGTTATATGGTAGGTAATGTGAAGAAATAACATGATGTGGTGGATGAGATGGATGAAGTGGATGCGGTGGATGTGATGATGGTGCAGTGATGGATGGACGTGGTGGAGAGTGTGCATGAGTGAAAACCTATGGTGATGGATGGATAATAACCTTAGCATTAGATGGAGGAGACAACTCAACTTGAGTAGAAATGTGTTGGTGAGGCAGAGGAGAGATGGACCGCTCACGTGAGAAAGAGCCAAAGGAAATGATGCCCTCCCTCTCTAAGTGTTGTAATTTATCGTGAAGGGAAAATCAATCATTGTCCCTATGGCCATTGATGTGATGATAATTACAATAGGGTTGATCACGCTGATGTTGTAGACGATGTCGTGAGACGATGCTGATAAGAGGAAAAGTGAATTAGACACTCATTAAGTAAAACACGCAACACATCATGTGGTTGAGTGTGATGAGAGAAGTGTAATGGCTCATGTGAAACAGATGGAGTAGATGGTGAAGTAGTCTATCGCAAAGGAGGAGGAGAAGGATTCTTTTGTGATGTAGTAGGTTGAGCTTGCTTACTAGGGAGAGATGGAGATTGTGTGGGTTTCTCAACTAGTGGCAATGAAGAAGAACTAGATGATATGATAGTAGTAGTAGGAAGTGGAGGATCTATAATATGTGCTAAGAGAAGGTCATGTTCTAGATCGATAACTTTATAACACAAGAGTATGAATGAATCACATGTATCATATTGCAATCATTGCTTGAGAGTGGGAATTAAACCATGAAAAATATGAATTGCTTCTCAAGATCAATAGGTTGGAATACTAATTGATGCATACAAGCATTAAATCGTAAGATGTAATCCTTGATAGGTTTGGATGCACCCTAATGTAAAGTAGGTATATGATCATAAGTAACTCTAGGGCCATTGTTGATGATAAAATGATGGAGGAAGGTGTCCTCCATATCATAGTAAGTACTAATAGACCCAAATGGAAGATGAGTGTACCATTATAATGCATCATCAATAAGACTATGTCGAAAGGCCTTAAAAATAATCTATCATTAGAATAGGGAGCCATATCCATGTGGTAATGTTGGATATGTAAGTGAGGGTCACCAGTACCATTAAAGCATGTGAATGTAGGAATGATAAATTCCTTAGGAAATGTGGAGTTATGAATTTTATTAGGAATAGGGTTGTCATGTAATGAATTGTTATCAATTGAAGCATAATAGGCCCTACTTTCTAAAGTGAGTGACTGAACCTGAGATTGTAATTGACCTACGACATGCATGAGAGATAAAATGTCCTATGAAGGAATAGTATGAGATGGAAATAATGTATTAAGTGGTTGTAACTTTCCATTGTGAGTAATCATAGGTACCTCAAGAGAAGATAAAGGATATTTTGATGCTAAAGGCACACTAGGGGTAGGTGCTAGAGAAGCGATAGTAGATGAAGAAGATGGAACATCCATAACAATGGTAGGACTAGCATCGAAAACATCCCTAGGAGGTGAAGAAACCAAAAAGATACGTTGATAGAGAAGATGAACTAACAAATGTAGGTGAAGTGTTAGGAGGAGATGAGATGGTAGGAGAAGAAGAACTAATATATGGAGGTGACTTGTGCATGATGCTAGATATAATCTCGGAGAAAGTGGAGTAGGAGATTCACACTCAGTAGTATGAAAAGTAGTAGAATCATGGATATTAGATATGAAAAAATTTCATTAAGTGTACTATCAATAGGATCATCAACATAATATGAGAGAGTATGCGAACTAGTATGTGATGGATTAGGAGAAGAAGTATCTAAATAGGAGAGTCATGAGATGTAGCCATAACAGTGGTCTGATTAGGAGGAGAATCAATATGAGAGCTATTGTCAAGACCTAACATGTAATCAATAAGAGAATCATCTAGAATTTCCTTAGAAATATCAAGGGAGGATCACTAGTAGCCATATAACATGGTGTACAATGAGTGAAGGCTATCGGATCCAAAATGATACTAATGCCAATGGGATAATTTTCAAAACTAGTAGGTACATATCATTGACCATCTAAGAGTTGTTGTTGAATATGGTCTAGCATAGTAACTTAACTATAAAGATATGTGAGCTTAGTGATAACAACATAATCATATATTGGATTGTAGGGATGATGTGACATGATGGGATGAGAAGGAGAAGAGCTATCCTTAGCCATTAGGGTTTGAAGTGGATCCTAGGGAAAAATGTTCTGAAGTTTGGGTTCACCAAAATGATTATCTAAAATCTATATTTTAGTAATAATCTAAGAAATTACAACAATGTAATAACTGAAATATACTGAAATATAAGATCTAGATAATTTATTTGATATTTTAAATGAAATGAAATAAATGAGATAGGAGGGAAAAGGTACTAACCTAAATTAGACTTACCTCACAATAATTTGAACTGGATAGGGTGATGTACTAGTCAAACTAAGTGTTGTAAAAAACCTTAGAAAATTACAGATGTGGTAGATCTTGCTAGACTTTGGGGCCTAGGGACGGAAAAGGGCACCTATGGGCACCCCGGTATGAAATATGGGTTCCCTAGTCTGTGGAGTGACTCGAAATTGGATCTATTATGGCTGCTAAACCTTCACAAGTTTATCCTTTAATCAAGTTAGTGTTGCACTTGGTTCATTGGTGTCACTATAAATCTTCAATGAATAATCTCCTATAAGACCCCACATAAAAGCATCAAACCCTTAAAAATAAATATACAAATGAATAGGTCGAGCTTTCCTCAATTTGTTAAATGTATGGACTTATGACTAAGAGCTGCACTACATCTCATACCCAATGTAGTTCTATGTGCTTTGTGTGTGTGAAATGGTGTGCCTAGGGTGCCCTAGCACCAATGATGCCAAAGTAACGGGAAATAACTAGATAAAAATGTAGAATGGTGGATGGAATAGAATAGAATTCCCTTCCTATGCAGTGTGTGATGCATAATAGTTCCCAAATACAGTCCCTTTCCTTATGTAGATAGCTAGCCCTTAGTATAAGTAGTCTACCCATAAGGTAATATGTATGTTGTGCTTATATAGGGATCTCTTGCTCAAATTTTGACACTAATGACCCGACATGCCAACTAACACCTAAGGTAATGGAAGGTAAAATAATGAAGACCGACCTTGAACATCTAAATGATAACCAAGTGTGATAGGGACTAGGGTACCTAGAAATGAGGACTAGGGCACCCGAGGCATCTTAATCCCTTCCTAAATGCCCTAGTTAAAGACTAGAGATGACCATTGAGTGAATAATGAAAACTAAGACTCCCTGAGAGATGATTAGAATTGTGTAACTAAGTGATGACTATGTGAGAAAAAAAAAATGATAAAGACCAACTAGACTAATGACATGACTAGGGGATGGGTCATTAGTGAATACTTTTCTTACACAAGATCCATATATAAAACAACATACTTTGTGGTATAATTATAGTAGTAAGTGCGTGATTTTGTGACTACAATAAGTGATATTTCTCAGTGGGTTTTTACCAAAAGGTTTTCCCACTTAAATCTTGTGTTATGTGTTTATGTGTAATGTGTTATGGGCTCTTTACGTTAAACTATAATGCACTTTGTAAATATGCAATCTATGCTTAATTTATTTGTTGTAAAGTCATAAACTATAATCCTTAGAAAATTTATGGTGGATATCTAATTTGTGTTTATTATTTATCCCACATCTCCTAACATGATATTAGAGATAGATGTTTGTGGTTTTGTAGGATAAATTTATTTTGGTAGGTGAACATTCACTTGAAGATCATTTGCTAGAAAAATTTCAAGACCCGTAATACTTTAAGTAGTGTTGCATAGATTTTTATCTCTACAGGTGCAAAACTCCAATCTCTTACGAAATAAGTTAAATTTGGAAGTTTTGCATGATTTAAATAGTTGAGGAAGATCAATCTTGTACTTGATTTCTAATATTCCACAACCTTCTACATGATTGACAATATTATCTATGACCTTCTATGTTTTAGTCTTGTGTGGATTTTTATTCACTTCTACGGTGTTTTTCTATGTTGAGTAGTGTTTTCTCCTTGTTGTGTGGCCTTCATTTGTGTTGTGTAGTATTTCTATGATTGCATAACTTTCTACCTTGCTTCAAGGATTATGATGCTTGATATGTGGAACCTTACGTGTTATGTAACTTTTATACTTGTTGCACAAAATTCTTCCATATTCCCTGCTGCTCTCTACCTTGTTCTCCACATTTTGCTTTGTTGTGCGGCTTTCACCTTGCTTTGTGATTGTTTGCATTTTTTGCTTCATGGACTTATCTTTTCTTTGTGAAAGTCTATTGTTTTACAAAATTGTTTTTCACTTTGCAAACTTGGTTCTATTTTTCAAAAGTAATTTTTTCCATGGACATTCCTTTTCTTGCGACCATTTTTTTACATTTCATTATTACACACTAATTTTTCCATGATCCCTTATCTCACGACTTTATCCACATTCCCGTGTCTTGTGGATTTTCTTTGTTTCTTGTTCCACAAATTATTCATTATTTTTCCCGAACACTAATTTTTTTAAGACCCGCGAACACTAATCCTTGGTTATGTGGCTTCCAAATTTGAAATATTATAACTTATTGTTTCTTTCCTTGCGACTTCCTAGAGATTTTGTTTTGTGTTTTGCGGCTTCTCTCGCTTAGTTCTCATACTATGTTTGAATATGCTTTATTAATTTTCCTATAATTCCCTTTGGTTCAATTTCATGTAAGTTTGATTTCTTCATTCCACAAATTATATATTTTGTTAAATCCACTAAACTCTAACTGTGGATCTCTACAATTGCTAAAACCCACATAAATCTAAATATTAATAAGTTTTTGTAAAAAAATATGGCTATTTCATATAATTTTTTTATGGAAAAATCTCAGTTACTAAATAGTTTGAATTATAACATTTGGAGAGTTAGACTAAAATCTATCTTTTTGGCTAGAAAGTTATGAGATCTAGTTAGTGGTGTTGAAAAATGAACCACTTGGAGATAAGCTAACTCGAAAGATTGGATGCTAGTGACTCCTGAAATCACACCCTGGGGAGAGAAGGAGGCACTATTACATGGGATCGAGAAAATGGGATGGACCCACACTAATAGTCATTATGTAGCCAGGGAAGGGGTCTTCCTCAGATTGCTTGTCTGCTCACTCTAAAGGAATAATGGAGAGGCACCTTAACAAAGGGTGTGGCTGATTTCCTTGCTACTTTTGACTCTACCTAAGTCAGGGTGAGAGGACCCAAGATGTGACCCAAAGGGTACAAGATAAGGGAGGGAATTGGGATAATGTCTCGAGTCCGTCAGAAAAATAGTCGGGAGTCGATGAAGCCACCAAATGCAGCACTCACTCAAAAGAGTGGTCACTAAGTGTTAAAGCATCCATTAAACCCGATACAGTCGTTAAAGGAATTTTTGGCACGATCCACACATTAAACCCCAAGGATTTACATGAATTATTTTGGGCTAATGCTAAGGATTTTAGATGATGAGTGAAAACACTTAAGTTATGTGCATCGTCAATGTATTTTCATAAGCGTGTCAAACTGTAAAATAAACAAATAAGGCGAGATATGCATGAACACAAATGAGACTCAAAGAAGTTAGTGTGAATTTATGAAGTGGAGACAGGGTATCAAAGAGGAAAAACCTAGATTCAAAGGGAACTGGGAGGGTTGAGAAACATATCAACCATATTGTTACCATGCCCTTACTACTTCACGAAGATGGGGGATATATGAAATGGGTTTCTCATACGGAATTGGTTGCGAGAATCCTCCAAACAAACATACAATCCCAATCCTTGATAATTTAGCTCAGTACCCCTAAAGCTAAATCACCGTGTGTGCAAATTATGTTGAGTGTTCTAAATCAAGGGCCCCCAAGATAAATGAACAAAGCACCTAGTATTGCTCAGTTAGTAAGGAATTTTACAGGTACAAAAGATAACATCCTAAAGTACCCCCAAAGGATATCAATCTCCCACACCACCCTAACAAAACTTAAACAATAACAGGGTATTTTCACATAAAATCACAACCATAACCTGCACAAGATCCTAATGAAAAAACACACAATACTTCACCCACAAAATCATTCCACAAGAAGAGCATAACCAAGAGAATTACAATAGGCCATTTATGAAAAATCCATTACACTTGAAAAAACAAGGGAAACATACATATATGCTCTCAAATCTTGTTAATGACTATACATGGGAAATCACCTTAACATAAATTCAAGGAAAATGAGAAACACACAATGCCTATGCCACGAAAGTGCAAATTTCCATGGTCACATTATGCACCTCAAGATCCTAGAACTCCTTTGAGGAGTCTTCTCCCTCCGAAAAAACGTCTCTTATCCCAAACCTTAAACCCTCCTCTATATCCTTATCCATTTTTAGGGTTTAAGAGAATATTCACCTAGATCCTAACCGAATCACATTTAGGTCATCTCTTGAAGATTCTAAAGAATATTAGGGAATAATTTTCCATGAAAAAATTTAACCATGTTCGCCGCCAGCTTGTCATTATCATACCACTATAATTAAACAAAGTCTTTTCCATTTCATTTTTATTTAATACCAAACCTTCCACTTGCAAGTAAATGTGATGTGGCCAAAGATTTAACCTAATAAGACATTCCTTAAATATGTGGACACTTACTGAATCCTTGGTAATATGCTTCACATAAATAATTGATCTCAATTCAATTATCACTCATGCTTTGATCCGAGATGGATATATCATTTATGACAACATGATTTTACCAGACACGTCACCCATGGGAGCATGCCTATTTAAGTGTGGCACTATGGGCCAAAAATTCACCACCCAAATACCATTGAGTTGTGTTAATTCTACTTCCATCAACAACCTTGCTTCCATGGTTTCCTCATCTCTAAAATCGAGCCCTTTCAGTGAAGAAATCACCCATTTGGGTGAATTTTTCCAATTAACAAGCCCAAAGAAACATTACCTAGCACGTCTTCATTGTGCCAAATGTTAGGGTTGATCGTTTAGAAAATTCCTCCCATGATAGTATAATTCCATCCTCCTTAAACCGATTGTCTGAGATATGTGCCTCATTCCCTCTCTTCCAAACTCTCCATTTTCATCTAATCCACCTAGAATACCACTTGAATGTAGGACATATGAAGTGTCATTAGATCCTCACTTTCCATATGTCCATGATAACCAAAACATGGCATATGAAACAAAACATATTACCATCCTAGAGAAGCGATTTTGGCATTAGAAACTTATGAACACCAAATATCTTTTCTTGAAGAAAATAAGAATCACCATGAATAATGCACCCAAATGAAACAACTCCATCTATCACGGTTTGATGCCCCACTATGTGAATATAAGAGAAGGAATCCCCCTTTACGAATGGGTGGAATCACTCAAGAAAAGAGGGAGTTCACCAAAATTCTTAATGGACTAAAGGAGATTCCTAATAAACCCATTGAATACGCTAGAAGATAAAGAACGATCCCCGGTTTGAATTTAGATAATATAGAGAAGAAAATTTTTGTTATTTTGGCATTGAAACTACCTTGGATGAAATTCAAGCCAATATGAACACCAAATATCTTTTCTGAAGAAAATAAGAATCACCATGAATAATGCACCCCTATAATAAACAACTCCATCTATTTCTCCTTCTCAATGCATGATATGATGCCCACTACATATGTTTATTTCATAATAGCTTATAATAAGAGAAGGAATCCCCATACAACACCTTTGCATTTCAATTCCACACAACCGTGGACTCACTCAAGAAAAAGAGGGAGTTCACCAAAATTATTAATGGAAAATACTAAGGGTGGAGATTCCTTTCAAATTTCTTGAGAAGGGAATGTCACGGACCCCGGCTCCAAAAAGCTGGTTACATTACAAGCTAATTAGATATACCCCTTGAGGTGACATTCAATTCATTTTAGGTTAATCATGTGGTCTTGAAGACTTCATTTCAACGTAGGTATCACATCCATCGATGTAAGTGTGTGCCCAATCTATCCATATTCAAGCATAAGGTGAACCAAAAACCCCAAAACCTTATTTCATTGAGCTGATTTGAGAACTAGGATTACACTATTACATATCTTGGAGATAAGAAAGCATCTAGTGATATGCATGGCCCAAAGTTCCAATACCCATTCCCTTAGTTTTATTTATTTTTTGTTCGTATAAAATATGAATTCTATTTCATAATCTTTAGTGATTCATAAAATAATCATTTTCTGATTCGTTAAGCTAATCATGTAATTGTTCTTTAAAGCGATTTTATGCCTAGTTTTCTTCTTAGATTACCTATTAGTTTTCAAGATAAGGTGTATTTTATTATTCGTTTTCTTTTTTAGAAACATTTTATCTTGAATCTTCTCAAAATGAATCATTTGAATCTGATTTTACTCTTCATTCTCTTAATCCGGATCTAATGATTGTGTTATGTATTCCTCTTAGGAATGCTCCCAAAAGTAAATTTGTTAAAAATCATAATAATAGTTTCTAATTAAAAAACTAAAAATATAGCGTTATTCATGTAATGAAAAGTTTAAATTTAAGTTTAATGAACTTACACTTTTTAAATTTTCATATAGTTGCATTTTTCTTCCCTCTTTTACTTTAAGAACTATGTTCTCATCTAAAAACCAAGAAATAATGTGAAATCTATTCCTCTTTGGGATCTTAAAATGAACTTTTTCTTTTTTGGATGTTGCATGAAAATTATATCTAGATCACTTATCTTAATTAGGTGGTTAAAATTCCTCATTCACACTTTTCTTTTTATCTTTTCTCCCATACACACAACCAAATCACTTCAATAAAAACTCATCCCTCCTAGGTGAAACTATTGGGATTTCATCCTAATAGGGAATCCTATGGTGTTCTAAAAAAATTACGCCGTGTAATATTTTTTTATCTTATATTGGCAAAGCACCAACACCCTTATTGTAAATATTTTAATCACTATACTAAGTTCCCATTTACCTCTATCCTATACATCACATAATTAGCTAAGTAACCATCATCCCTATCTGGGCCTCATCCTTAATCTTGCATCATCATCCGATTATATCAAGGTGGTCAAATCCATTCCTAAATGGGTTTACCTATCCCTCCCGAATAACAGCATTTAGATCACTGATTTTAAATTCTTTCCTTTGTTATCATCAACATCCTAAGTTTCAATCTTTGAGATTTCTAACACTAATTTCAAACATCCAAAGATAATTTTATTCATTATGATCAAACATGTTCCATTTTTCCTCGCATTATATCAACTCATTTTTTATTTTGTTTTCTATTTCATATTTCATTTTTGTTGATTGTTGAACCATTCCTTTCATATGGTTCTAACTCATCTACTTTTAGTTCCTCAATATATTAATGTCACATCATTTGTTCCAGTATGTCCACATCCATCCCTGATTACAATGGCCCCCATATTAACATCATTTGTGAGGAAAGCAATCATCCAATTTGATAACCTTTGGATTTCATTACTCTTTTGTGGATCATTTACTATGATGGTGAACATCTAAGATTCCCTCATTCTCATGTATATGAATCATTGGAAAATATTGTTAGCCCACATACATTTATTATCCCCTTCCTTATGAACATTTATTTATGGAATTACAAAGCCCTTATCCCTTACTTGCTTTGAGTTTCAAATATCTTATAACATATTTTTTCGATCAAAATATCAAACCCTATTCAAAAATTTTGGCCACTAAATAGTTGTATAAATTTAATTTATCTCCACTTTAGACCCATGATAAAACATAAGGTGAACCATTTCCACCCCTCCATCTCGAGTAATTCCTTGCATCATTCGTTTAATTTCAATCTTTAATGATTACCAAACACACAAATAATTCTAGCTTTATAGTTAATCTTCTTGATCTACTTCCCATTATCCAATAACACCTTCAACTTAAGGTCAATCAATTTATTTTGGCATACCTCCTTCATCACTAGTTCACTCACTGTTCAATTCTAGCGTATTTATGATTCCCGTTCTTCCACGTATTGATAAAATTTTACCTCCAGTGTTATTAACCTATAATTATTCTTTAAATCCCTATTCCACTACTCATCGAAATATTGCACTTTTCTTTGGGATCTTAAAATGAACTTTTTCTTTTCCTACATACTTATTAATGTAAATCTAGATTTATCCTTGTTTTCTAATGCTATTAAATCACTTGATAAAAAACTAAATATTTAATCAAGTACATAAAATACACCCAAGCAACTAAACAATAAATTATGAAACCCACCCAACACCCAATTTTTGTGGAGAAGTGAAGTGTACTTAGGTTGATCTCACATCATTAAATATCACAACTATATGAAGTGATCAAAAAATGATAAAAAGCTGGCGGGATTTTAGGTTCTTTCCTTTGTTATCCACCCAAAATGTAGATCTAATTAATTTCATATAATTGATTCATTATGATTGGATGGATTAGGGTTTTCATTTTCTTTGGTTTTTCCAGAGGTTCTAACTCATCAAGATATATTAATGTCGCATCATCAAACATCCATGCTATTAGGCCCCCATTATAATGGTGAACATCTCGATTCCCCTCATTAAAAAATCAAGAAACCTCCTCTTATGGTGGGAATTACAAATTATCCCATGTTTGAGTTGTTAGTCACTTTTGGTCCACTCTGAGGTTTCGTTTTGATCATTAAGGTCTCTTGAAACCTGCAAAAAATATGAACACTGAAAAAACCTCAAGTAGACATCAAATCCCATTAAAATCAATAAAAAAAAAAATAATGAAGAATGAGGGTTATCAACCTATAATTATTCAAGTAAATACCTATTCCACTATCACATTAATGTAAATCTAGATTTATCCTTAATCTAATGCTATTATGATAAAATAAATGAATCAATACATAAAATACACCCAAGAACTAAGCAATAAATTATGAAACCCTACTTACAAAGAGGAGAAGAAGGTACACTTCACATATAACTATATTATGATCAAAAAATGTAAAAATTTTTGCAATGTGTGTGTGTGGATGGAATTAGGGTGACTAGGTGTCTCTTGTGCTGGCACATGTCACACTTCGATTTATGAGCAAAAATAAACCTCCTTTGTTAGATGTTTGTTGAAATATAATAGATGTGCACATGGAATAAAATGAAATTCCCTCCAATGAAATATGATAGAGAATAACCATCCATCAAATTCCCAAAATATAAAGATGAGTGCTAGATGGATCACAATGGTGAAATTACAACCGAGCACTACACTACATATTAGATGAGCTCTTAGATGCTTGATGGATGTAAACTTAGGTGGTGATAGCTAATGCTTAGTGCTTGGTCCTTTATTATGATCACATAACTTTATATTTATATGATTCCCTTCCTTGAATTTAGAAATTAACCCCAAAATGCCAAATACCAAAAATATAAGATGCTTAAATGGCTATAAAGGACCCAAAAAGTCTGAGTAAAGTACAAAGGAGTTAGGGGCACCCAAAGGGGATGAGGGCACATGGTATTGATGTCCCGGTTGGGTGCTAGTGTCTAGGATGATAAAATATAAAGTATAAAAAGGAAGACTGAGAAAGTAAAGGTGTAAGACTAAGAGAAGTGATAGAAAATGAAGAAAGGTGGCCAAAGACATGGGTTAATTATTAATTTTCTTACTTAGGAATCATATGAATAGTAGTATGTAATCAAGACTAGATAATTACCCAAAGTGCATGATTTTGTGTCTACATTTTCTCCCACTTTATGTTGTTGATCAGAAAATCTCGGTAACATAAATTAGATAGAGATGCATACTTGATAACCATGTAGATCGATGATGAAAGCATACCGAGGGACTAGACAAAGTGTGGAGTGATAAAGATTGAAGCGTGGATGCTTTGAGGAGAAAGTGCAAAAAAGTGATGATGAAAATGAACCTAGGGTGAAAATGCATGTGTAGATGTCATGATGTACATGTTGTTGATGTCGATGTTGTTTTTGTGATGATGTTGATGATGTTGACTACTTCTTCCCATACGGATGGACCTGCAAAAGAGAAGAATGAAGAAATAGTCAAATATGCATGTATATATGTAGAACATATATAAAGAAGTATATAAAAAATGCTGAAAATATGAAAAAGGAACATGTGCACTTGATCCATGATGAGAAAAGAGTGTAGAAAGGATCCTAAAGATTTCGATGATAGGTGATTTTTGGGTGATCTCATTCCATGACAGAAGAAGTGTAGGGAGGAAGTTCTAGTGTCATCCTCCAACCTTTAACCACTTCCAAAACTTGTAGAGGTCTATGAAATGTTGTTTTTTTTGGTGATCCTATGCCTTGGCAATAGTGTAGAGAGGAAAGTCTAGTGTCATCCTCTAACCTTTAAATTATCCCCAGAATGAAAACACCATTGCAAATGGTGTGTACTTATCCACAATCTAAATTTTGTAGTGCTAAAGGACTCTCTGTCTTGTTAAAATCCTCTTTAACATGCCAGAAAACTATGTTGAATTGAAAATGCTAAATATTTGCTCCTTGGCTACTGGCATCCAGGAAGGACATCATTTTGTTAAGGACCCAAGTCTAATTCTAAACCCTATCTAAAATAGAAAACAATGTGTACCAGTACCATGTTGTATATAATGATGTATGAGGTGACTGATTCACCCATATGATGCCCCCCTTATTTGGGGTGCATGCAACATCACTAAAGGAGTATGTGGCCCAAAAGAGGACTAACCTGTTGTGCTAAAACTATGCCCTGTAGGGGAATGGAATGTGCTTGGTAGAAACCAAGGAACATGCAAATAAAGTGGCTAGGAGACAAGTGTTAGTACAAGAAAATACAAGCACACATATATAAATTTAAATGTAAGCTAAGAAGATAATGTGTAAGATAAGACACAAGTAAACATGTAAGAATACAAAGTAGACTACGAAAAATAGGTTACAAACATGGGACATCACTCACGATGTCACAAGACAATCAAGGCCAAAAAGAAGTGGCACATAAGTAGCCAAATGTGCACACAATAAAAAATGAGGAAAAACCTGCAAACAATGGCATACAAAGAGTAAGTAATGACACATGAATAATGTAACAAATAACCATGGAAGCAAATAGTCCTACAAAAAATGTTGTAATGTACGAAAGTGAATGCCCCGAAAGCCTCTGTGGACTAGTAATAATAGGTACTGCACCAAGCATCCATGCTACATGTAATAGATCTGTAGAATTTGTGATCACAACTAGAAAGGCAAGTGAACATGCATGTGTGTATGATAAAGATAATGACATACAAGATATCTATATAGCATGTGTAATAAAGTGAACATGTAAGAAAATGTAAATGCCAACCAATATATGCGTATATATAGATGAGATGGAATGGAATGCAATGAATGATAGAGTCACATACCCTATTGAGTGGATGTATATGTATGTAATGAGGTTCATTTATATATGCCCCCTCAATAGTCAAGAATGAACCATAAACGAGAGAGTGTGTCATCGAGAAATGGTTTAAATTGTGTGTACTAAAAAAGTGTGATCGTTGAAGGAAAAAGTGTAGAGTGTAGAGTGAATGAGTAATTGATCGTGTGAATATGATGAGGTCCATATGAGATGTATACCCTCAGTAGTCAAGTATGGACCACAAAACTAGAGTGTGTCATAGGGTAATCACAAGAACATGTATTATTAGATGTAAGAGATATGTATTGTGAATGTGTAGAGTGAATAAGATGTAAAGTGTGTATAACATGCTGAGAGAATATGTCCTTAGTGTATGATGTGTGATGGGTAATGTGTAGTGTGACTTAAGAATACTAAAGATATGTGTGATGAATATGTGTCTAGTGTAAAATGTGTGATATGGTCAAGTGTGTGAGAATGTGTGGTGTGTACAATGTGCAATGTGTGAGGTTCATGTGTATAGTATTCCCTCAATAGTCAAGTGTGAACCAAAGCACAAGAGTGTGTCATCGGGAAATGATGATGCAAATGTATTGAGATGTGTATAGTGAATGTAAAAGACTAGATGTGATGTGTGTAAGATGTATGATAGTTGATAATGCTAAAATGGGTGGGGGGAGTAAGTGTGATGCCCCCAAGTGTGTGGTGATGAGTGTGTTATTTGATGAATGATGTTTGGAATAGATAGATAGGTGAGGTGTGAATATGATGAAGTGTAATTGATAGTGTATAATTTTCGATGATACGTGATGAAAGATTGTGTTGTATGTGAGACTAGCGATAGATAATAATAAATGTATGTATGTATGAGTGATTATGTAATAGATAGAGATGTTGATGAAGCATGTAATGTGAAGATGAAATGAAGTTCTTATTAGATACCTCAATAGTCATGTAAGAACCATAAGAACATGAGTGTGTCATCAAGAAATGAAGAGGATAGTTTATGTGTCAAGATGTGTAGGTCTTACATCAAATTGAAGATAAGATGCTTGTTAGCATTAGGGGGGATAAGTGCTATTCCCCCAAGTATGTGGTGATGAATGTGATCAAGTAATGTCATCTAAGAGGTTTTCATTGTCAGGATCAAAACTGAAAGGTAAAGCATCTAACATGATAAGAAATAATATATCGGGTTGATCACATAGTGAGCCATTATGGTAAAGGTTGTACATTCCCATTGCATATTCTTCATTAGTGAAAGGGGTAGTGGAAAACCATGTGCATACCAACATGTAATATTTTGTGAATATCTAAGAAAGGAATCATTATAAATGAAAACACAATGAAAGACATAGGAAATGAAATTTCAATATGATCAGGATCTAAGGTTCCCCTAATATAGTCAAGCCAAGACTATCCAAGTGTAAGGGGAGCACCATGAGGAGCTCATGCAAGAAACACTATGAGATGAAAGACATGAATCCCATAAGCAATAAAGTAATGTGAATGAAACCATGATAAAGATGAGGAGCATAGGGTGAAGGAAAGATGTTGTTAACTATAAAACCTAGTCAAGCCAAGCCATCATGTGTGCATATAGTGTCATCACAAGTAGGATCAAATGGAATATGCTCCTAATAAGAATCATTCATGAAAATATACATGTAAAGGGAGGACGTGCTAATGGTGGATGCACATGTGATAGTGAAGTAGGTGGAATGACATCGGATGTGTGGGTAGGCCCCGATAAAGTACCATAGTAGTAGTAGTAGGAGGAGGAGGTGTTGTGCTATAGATGAGACTATATCTAGCATGTAAATAACACCTTCAAGTGGTGGTAAATGATCTGGAGTATCCATGGGTTGTGGTTCATTAGTAGTATCAGAGCGTGGAGTAGGAATTTTAGTATTGGGATCACAATCACAATATTTGAATGGGTCACGATCACTAAGAACTGTATATTCTATGCCCTCATGTAGTAATTTGACACGTTATGTACTATAAAAGAAACTGCTTACATGGAATGAAGCCATGAATGACCACGTAAAAATTATATGAAACCAGAAAGTTGATGACAAATAAAATTGTGTTAAGGGTTTTGGGCCCTATAGTGATAGGCAAAGTAATGTGACCTATACATGGATGAACAAAACCATCATATGCCCGAAGGGAAAGACACGATGGACTAACATTAGAAACTAAAACAAAAATATTTTCAATGAATGTTATAGGACATAGATTGAGTTCAGATCATTATCGATTAAAGTATGCTTGATACCCATATTGTAAATGTGAATCATGATATGCAAGGGTGGATCATTGTCAAAAATAGAAAGATCAACATCAGATTGGACGTGAAAAGATATGCTTTGAGAAAATGCCTTGAAAAATGTTTGATATATTGAATCTGATGCATATTAGTAGGAATGTGAGTGGTAGCAAAGAGAGTTTTTATTCTATCTCTTAATTCAGGATTGATAAGAAAGAAATCATTAATGGAGATACTCATGATGAAGAGATCCTAGAAAGATAAGAACAATGGAGGTATGAGGATCCTAAGAGTGTTCAGATCGATTTTGGGTTCACCAAAATGATTAAGATAAATGTGGAATTATTCCTAATATAATGCTATTGTAGTAATAAAATAAATATGCAATTAAGTACAAAAAATACACCCAAGCAACTAAGAAATAAATTATGAAACCCTAATTGCAAAGAGGAGAAGAAGGTACTTAGTTGATTCAAAATTAATTAAGAACTATATTGAAGTGATGTCCAAATGGAAATAATGGTAGGAACATCATACAAAGACCCAAAAATGCATATCTAGAGAGATAGGCTAGACTAGGGCACTTGAAGAGGGACATGGGCACCCGTGGGTTCCCTAGGCCTATTTCTATGGGCCTGGGTCTGTGGAAAATATTAGAAAAAATCCTCTGGGTGGTCACAAGATGTTTTTGTTAGTCACTTTTGGTCACTCTGAGGTCGTACCAAGATCTTTGAGGTCTCTAGAAACTTTGCAATAAAATATGAACCTAGAAAACCCTCAAATAGACATCAAATCCTAAAAAGGAAAGATGTAGAATGAGGGGTAATACTTTCCTCAACATTCACAATGGTGAACTTACAACTGAGCATTGCACTACATCTAAGACCCAATGTATTTCTATGTGTGTGTATGCGAATCATGCCCTAGGTGGCTCTTTTGCGTGTCACACTTGATAGCGAGAAAAAATAAGCTAGATGTAAATAAATGTAATAGATGTGTGCATGGAATAGAATGAACTTCCCTCCTATGAAGTGTATGTAAAATAACCATCCTTGGTGCTATGTCCCTTATAATGATGTTAGATGGTGATAGCTAATGCTTAGTTCTTTGTCCTTTTTATGATCATATAACCTATATTTATATGATTACCTTGCTTGATTTCATAATTAACCCCAAAAAGGCTGACTACACAAAAATAAGATGCTCAAATGGCTAGAAAGGACCCAAAAATTGTGAGTAAAGTACAAAGGGGTCAACAACACCCGGAGGAGATGAGAGCACCTAACACTAGCATCTTGGTTGGGCATTGGTCTCTAGGATGATATAAATTGAAGTATTATAAGGAAGAATGAGAAAGTAAATGTGAAGGAATGAAAGGAGTAGCAGTACAGAAGAAAAATAAAGGTGGCCAAAGACATGGGTTGATTAGTAATTTTCTTATTTAGGAATCATATGAATAGTAGCATGTAATCGGACTAGTGTAGACACAAAATCATGCACTTTGGGTAATTATCTAGTCTCAATCACATACTACTATTTAGTATGATTCCTAAGTAAGAAAAGTAATAATTAACCCATGTATTTGGCCATATTTCATTACTTTTTGTTGCTACTTTAAGTCTTGCACCTTTATTAGACCAACTTATTTTTCGACTTTGATTTTTCCGTTTTGGACTAGGGCACCCAACTAGGATGCCAATGTTAGGCATCCGCATCCCCTCTAGGTGCACTCTTATCCTCTTTACACTTTACTCTCACTTTTTGGGTCCTTTCTAGTTGTTTGAGAATCTTATCTTTTTGGTATTCGGCCTTTTCATGGTTAATTACAAAATTCAAGTAAAGGAATCATATAAATATAAAGTTATGTGATCATAATAAGGGACCAAACACTAAGCATCTACTATCTCCACCTAAGGTTACATCCATCAAAGGCATCTATAGCTCCATTTTCATCCATCTAGATCCATCACAAGGGAAAAAGATGGTTCATTTGCATCACACTTCATAGGAGGGGAGTCTATTGTTTCCATGCACATATTATTTACATTCTACATCTAGTTACTTTCTTGCTACTCATAAAGTGTGATTGGTATAAGAGAAACCTAGGTCATAAATCCACACACACACACACATAACTACATTGGTTCTAAGATGTAGTGCAACACTCAATGATAAGTCCATCATTTTGGCATTTCGGACAATCCGACCCCTTCATTTGCATCTTTCTTTCTTACGGTTTGATGCTTTGTTTGGGTTTTTACAAGTGATTCATTCATTCAATATTTATAGAGACATTTAACAAAATTCAACGACATATACATGAAAAAGGATAATAATTACGAACATCTGCGACCCTAAAAAATTCAAGTTTTCGAGCATTTGTGTAGATAGTGTGCCCAAAATTTAGACCAAGGAGCCCACGGGTTCCCTATCCTTCTCCAGTGTCCCAATCCAAGAAAATCTGCCACTTTGTATTTTTTTAGGCTTCATGTAATGGTCCTCCATCTCTATTCAAGTGGTCTCCTCTGCACACAATCCCGTGACATTTTCAAATCCGATAAGGCATCTTACCCTTCTTTGCACATTAGGGTTTCATATTTTCTATCTTAGTTTACTTTGGTATTATTCCAGTATTTTAATATTCATTTATTTACTACAAACTTGCATTATATTAGGTTATTATTATTTTACATTTTAGTATAAGTCTTTTGGTGAACCCGTACCTAATCATTCCATTCGTAGGATCCTCATTCTGTCATTGCTCATATTTCTAGCATATTCTCATCATGAGTATCTCAATTAATGATTTCTTACTTGCTAATCCTGATTTAAGACATAGATTCCAACATCTCTTAGCTACTACTTTCATTCTTTGTTGATATTCATCCCAACTCGGATATCAATCATTTTTCGATGCTTTCTCTCAACATATTGCTTTTCCATCCAATCCTCCTGCTGATCTTAATGTTTTTGATAATGACCCAAATTTGCATATCATGATTCACATTTACAATGTGGGTGTCAAGCGTACTTTAATTGACAATGGCTTTGAGCTCAACCTATGTCCTATGTCATTCCTTGAAAATATAGGTCTTTGCAATTGCTAATGTTAGTCCATCATGTCTTTCCCTTCATGCATATGATGGTTCTATTCATCCATGTGTAGGTCACATTACTCTACCTATCACTGTAGGTCCAAATACCCTTAACATGATATTATTTTTCATTGAATTTCTGGCCTCATATAAATTTTTACTTCGTAGACCATGGCTCCATGCTATGCAAGTTGTTACTTCTACAACACATCATTGTGTCAAACTCATACATGAAGGAGTCAAATATACTATTTTTCGTGACTGTCATCCATACAAATATTGCAACCATGATCCTCATACCACACTTCCTACTCCACGAATTGATACTACTGATGAACCTCAACCTATGGATGAACCACCTCATTTTCCACCTCTTGAAGGTGTTATTTGTATTATAAATACTATTCCTTCCATACCACCACCTCCAACTATTACTATTGCTACTATTGTGATTCTTTATCGGGATTTTCCCATTTATGAGACATCGATCTATCCCTGTACCTTCACATATGCCACCTCCACTAGCACAAACACCGTTTACATGCACATTTTTCATGAATAATTTGTATTGGGAGCATATTCCATTTGATCCCACTTGCAATTTATTTATATGTTCACATGATGGTTTGATTCATCTTGGTTTCACTTTTGAGGATCTTTATCCTCCAACTCATGATCCTCATCTATATCATGGATTCATTCACATAATTGCAACTTATGGTCTACTTGTATTTCATCTCAAAGTTTTATATTGTGAAATGCTCACTCTTCACCACTTACCTTAGGGTAATCCTAGTTTGATTACATCAGGGGAACGTTAGATCCTGATCATATTGATATATCATTTCCCATGCACTTTGGTCATGTATTCATCTACAATAGTTCCTTTCTTGGATTTACAAAAAATCACTCATTGGTATGCACATGGATGTCCATTACCACCCTTCACTGATGAGGAATATGTAATGGGAATGTACAACATATGCCACAATGGCTCCTTACTTGACCAACCCGAAACTATCACTTATCAAGTTTCAAGTGCTTCCCCATTTGGCTTTGATCATGAAACCTAATGACCTCTAGATGAATTTACATGATTTTTCTCTTCATCATACACACACTTGGGGGTAATTTCATCCCCCTATCAACAACCCATCTCCCATGCTTGCATCATCATACATAAAACACCTAGCATAGATATCTTCATACACACTAACATTAACACTAACCAATGATGCACTCTTATGCTTTGGTTCACACACGACTATTGAGGAATCCTATACACATGAAAAACACACACTGCATACAATAGACACTACACATAGCGCATCTTCACACATCTTACTTACATACATCCTAAATCCTACATCCTAAATGTTATGTTTACTATGCATTTATACATCTTATCTCATCTACGCATCTTGTACTACATACTATACCTCCTACATTACACATGACGATTTTTCATCACCACATCTATTACACATATTACACCTTTCTACTCATCTATTTATATGCGCTACACTCACTACCCGATGTCCATACTTTGGACTATTGAGGGTATATAAATCAAATGGACCTCATCACACTCACATATTCAACCATAAAAATTTTTCTCCACAAACATTCCTATATTACTGATATATGGTATAGGATACATCATCACTTATTCTAACATCCTTTAGTGATATACACTTTAGACTAAATCATCACATGTTCTCACACCTCATCTCTAGGTCATATATTATCATTACACATCCATATCATCATGCTATAGACAACATATAGTTCAAACCATTTCCCGATGATGCACTCTTGTTTATGGTTCATTCTTGACTATTGAGGGGGCATAATAAATGAACCTCAATGCATAAAATTCCATTCACTCGGGGGCACATGACTCCTATCATTTACACTGCATTCCATTCCATCCATCCACAACATATTGCATATCTTGGTTACATTTACTCTTGCTTACATTTACTTATACATGTTCATCTTATTACATATGCTAGATAGATATCTTATATGTCATTATCTTTATCATACACACATGCACGTTCACTTACTTTTATATTTGTGATCGCAGATTCTACAAGGCTATTACATGCAACATGGATGCTTGGCATAGTAACTTTACCAGTCCCATAGAGGCTCCTAGGGCATCCAATTTCATACACTACAAGTGTTATTTTATCATTTTTTCATAGCACACTACTTTATCATATTATACAAGCTTTGACATACTTTTTATCTTTATGACATGATAACGGATACTAAGTAGATAATGAATATCAACCAAAGATAGTTGGATACAAAGGTCTCATTCGCGCTTCGGGAAGAAAGAATCACAATGAAGAAGGCAATAAGAACTTCTCCCTATTATATTTTTATGGAAAGGAGGCTACACTTCATCATATAATTGAGTTTAATTCATTATAACTTTCCTAACAGTTGGAATTTGAAGGCACATATAAAAGAGAAATCGAATGATAGAGCTAGTTGAACTTGAAGAATTAAGGAAATCTTCCATGATCAAGCATGAATAGAATCAACAATCAATAAAGAAGTGTTTTGACAAAAATGTGAGGCCTCAAGATTTCAAAGTTGGGGACTCGGTCTTAAAATGGGATCTTTGATAGATCCAAACTAGGTTGCCACTCAAAATTTAATGCGCTTTGGAGTGGCCCATATATTATAATTTCTTGCAAGGAGGCTAACTCTTTCGGTTATCTCATCTTAATGGAGGTGCGCTATCCATTCTAGTCAATGGGATTTATCTCAAACCTTTCCATTAACTTTGTTGCATCATTTTATATATATCATAATAGTTTTAATTCCTCCAATTGTGTTGTACACACATTTTCTTATTTTTAAATAGTTTTTCTTCTTGTGTGCTTCTTGTGCATTCTCTTTGTTGCTTTCGGGATGCCAATGATATCTAGCAGTCTTGCACGATTTAGAAAAAAATTGAGAGCATGCTTAAGTGACTCGGGGTGGTTCTTCAAATTTGTAGATTAGAGGTTCATATTCATGTTGACTCCATGTCCAATAGATTCTCAAGGCTATTGATCTCCTTCATCTAGAAGATAGATGGCCCTGAAATTCACCAAAATTATTATCTAAATAACTCCCCTAGTTATTTGAACAACTTATGTTTCTATTATGGCTCAAGTTCTACATCACATGTTGCTCTTACTTCAATTATTCTTTTGGAACATTTTCTTGGATGCACTTCCTCATATGCCCTCTTGCACTCTCCATCATCTTCATGCTTTCCATATTTTCCTTCTCCTTTCTTCTATTCTATCCCATTTTCCCTTACACCCTATCTTTACATATTCACCTTCCTAACATAATTTCATACACCCTTCATGGGCACTTCAAACTTGCTTCCCATATTAGTTGAGTCCCTAATAATCTTGTGCACCCCTTCTTTGTTGCCACACATTTTTGTAATGATTGCACCTCTTCCATACATTCCTCTGGTAGGTATACCTCTCATTTCTCCACCATGCACTACCGTTGAGAACCTTTCCCTCTATTTTCCTTTCGCGCCTTCCTTTTCCACATGCATCTTTACACCTTCTTTTGTGCCCTTATGTGCCATGTGTTTTATGTCAAAGTTTAAGTGTGATACATGCAACCAATCGAGATTTCAACTATTCACCGAATCCTAGACATAAATCATTACTTGAAATGTAGTAGAAATGACAAAGTGGATGTACATTTAGTCATCCTTCATCCATTCTTAGAGTGTCACATGTCTTTGCATGTCAAATTAACCTAAAAAATTTAGATCATCATAACATTTTCTCGAGATCTCGGAATAGGGCATAATTTGTCTTATTTGATATCTACGACATGGGTTACACTCGAACCATTCAAATTCAAATTTTAGTGGGCTTTGGTAGGTGAGAAGATGGAAAACGTCCCTCATGCCATTAATATAATATCTTATTTCTCTAACCACCTAATTTGATGTGGATCTCACCCCCTTCCTTCTCCTACATGCCAACAAATATGGGGAAGCACATTTGACATATTTACAAGTGGATTTATAGGAATTTTATGCTTTATATTAGTGGTTATCATTAAAATATGATTTTTCCTCCTTCTCCTCTTCTTCTCTCATCGATTCATCTATAAATGTAAGAGCATGGCTCATTGTAAAGGGTTGGACATTTTAGATCCTCTAGTGTTTGCTAAGGATTTTGTATCTTTGCATTTTGAGTCGTAGACCTCTAGATCTGGTTCTTACATGTGGATATCGGCCTCATACACCATTGTAACATATTTTGCATACTTGAAAGTAATAAAAGCATTGTTTTGTGGCTATTATATTCCTTAACGTGTTTGTATTATTATTTCTTGCCTTTCCTTTATATTGTGTGTTTACTTATGCCATTTTAAATCCCTTACAAACATTTTCTTATTGTGTCTCATGAAATCGATCACATGAATGCATTCTGGTTTCTATTGCATGTGCCTAGCCTCCATTTATGCCTTTTGCTTTGTTTTCACTCAAAATAAATAGTGTTCATCCCACTTTTTCTGGTGCTCTCACCTCCTTAGTTTTAGTTTTCACTTTTCATGTTCTCCTTCTATCCCTGGTCCCTTGGTATGTTTAGCTTAGGATTTCCTTTTCAACTTTAGGAGTAGCAATAGTAGTAGAGATGAGTAGAGGAACCAACCTTCTCTGAAGTTTTGTCTCAAACATGTAAGGTCCCACAACTTGTAGATAGTCCATTGTTGACTCAATGACTCAGTTCTTTCAGATTTGAGACACATGCGCAAGTTTGAGCCCCAAAAGTTTCTAGAATACCCAATGGGACCAACATTGAAAGCTTAAATTTCATCATTGCTAAGTTTTGGTGTGTGAACTTGGTGATTTCCAATGTTTGGAGGCTCGTTTCAACACATATGGTGAATCTCAACACTTCAGATCTACTATTTTTAGCAGTCCCGAGTGCCTTTCATGAGAAGAATGTATACCAAGCGAGTGTAGTAGTTGAAGTGTCTTTGGGTACCTCCATATATCTTTGAGGATAACATGTAGTAGAACACCCACATGAACATCCCCATCTCCAAAGCCACACCGCATGTAATCTACTCCTCAAACTAGACTTGCACTCCCTACTATGGAACTCCAACCACCTCCTCCTTGAGGAACTTTTCCAACTTCACTAGTGGAATTCCTCTTGTTCTAAATGTGCAACATGATATTCATGCAACCACGCTCAAGAGTATTCCATAATTTACTCGGTGAGAATCAAGTCACCCCTGTTGAGCACATCCAGGATGTAACAAATGTGTGATCTATCTATTTGATCACATATGATGATGTAGTAATAAGGATTCTTGCATCCTCATTCAAAGATAAAGTGCTTTAGTGGTACAGAGGTTTGAGACCTACATCTATTACCACATGGGATGAGCTTGGTACAGCTTTATACAACTATTTTGAAGACAAGTCAGATCACCTATCACTGGTGGAAAAATTAACTACAACAAAGAGGGTACCCAATGAACAAATGACTGATTTTAATATCAAATTTTAGAAACTTGGGATAGAATCCCTCAAGTGGTAAGGCCTACAACCCAACATGTTTTCTTATACTATATAAGGGCCTTAAATAGTGACATTTTAGTCATGATTCAGTCCATGGGAGGTAGAACCTTACCTGTTGCTTATAATATTACAATAAGGGTAGAAAAATAGTCTCATTTAGGTGGGAAAGTTAGCCCCTAGACCACCTATGCTCTTATTCCTAGAGATGTCTCAAGTGTGACCCATCCTTCTATTACACTGTTCCTAAGTAGAGTGCACAACCAATTGCATTGACATTCTACTCTTCCGTGCAACATAAATAAGATTAATAATTGAAGGCCCTAATTAGAAACTTATCCAATAAGGTCATATCTTTGGAGAAGCAGCAAGAGAAAGCCTTCATATATAGTTATAATTAGGCGTATAAATGATGGGTCATTGTAACTTCTAATCATTTAATCAACTCATTCAAATGTTGATGTCATTATAAACCAGGGTTGTGTTCAAGGTTGTATGCAGAGAAGTGATATGCAACTTAGTACTATGGTGGTTTTCTCTTTGTTTTTGGGAGGGGGGTTTGTTTAGTATTGCTTCATCCTACACTACTCAACTACGGAAAGCAAATACAATTCTAAGCTACTGAAATGGAAAAAAAAATATAGAAAGTGTGTTTAATCTACTGAAACAACATTGCTGAAATGAAATGATTTTAAAAGGAAATACTTGATCAATTGAAATACTTTCTCAAAGGAAATAAGGAAATATGTTAAAACAAGGAAACACATGATTTCATTCAAACCAAGATACTGAAACTTAAACTCAAAAAATATAAAGATCATGCATGAAATACCAATCCTCCAATATCCTCATTTGAGTGGGCCCTTGCTCTCCTTTGGGATTGAGGTTCTTAACATGAATAGATACTCAAAATAACATAGATTATATTGATTCAAACAATTTCATCACATACTCTTGAAACTAAAAATAACTATCAACTGATATAATATTGTATCAAAAATCTCTCACTATCTTAGTGAAAAATTTAGGAGGTGTATTATAGACACAAATGAGTACAACAAGTGCCATGAATTCAAACTTTTCGAGACTAACTAATAACAACCTCATAAATATTCCATGACACCCTATAGTTCTGCAAAAATAAGGGTCCTTGTTTGTAGATTGTTATGAGTGAATCTTCCAAAATGTCGTAGTGGCAAAGGACTTGTATCCTTGACTGCAACAATAAAAAATGGTAGAAAATGCACCTTATCAATCTACACATGTCATAAAATCACTAAACAAGGTAGTTAGTAGGAGTTCCATTGATCATTAGTTTACATGAGACAAAATAAGGAGAAATGCATCACTTTTACTTTGGATACAACTATTTAGAACATTCCCATGCATTAATTAACATGTTTAGGAGAAAATTATATAGTTATATGGATGTTATAACAAGTTAATTCATGGAATCATCAATATCCAAAACAATCAACCTCATGTAGAATCGGTATGCAAACCAGAGATATGGATAGAACCAACAAAATGATATATGTCATGCTAATGATATTTTCCCTTACAAGTAGTTTCATCTAGTCTGCAACCCTTCCGATTACTCCAGCATAAGTCAAGAGAATGGTTCTTTCCCAAATATGGCTATGAGTCTAATGGTTCTTCCCTTGCAATATGCCCCATAGTCAATATCACCAATGTCATACACGTGCATGATTATATGATCCAAAGTGCTTCTAAATTTGAACCTTTCACTAGTGAAGCTGAAACAAAAAACCAAGAAAAGTTAGAAGTTCCTCCTAAGGCCAATATGATGTTATTTGATGCCAAATAATTCTATGCAATCAATCGAATCATGGATAGTTACGACAATCCGCGCACCCAAGTTGCTAATAACACAATGTAGAAGAAGAGAATGCTATACTTAGGTGCAAAACCTTAAAATATTTTCATGTAGGTCGATCATCTAAAGAAAAAAATATGGAGTGAAGGCATCTAATAGTAAAGGTACGTAAGTTCCTACGCACACCCCTCCTTTGGTAGATCAAGCCTCCGCGCAAGCTAAGGCTCCTACCTTTGAGCTTGAACAACCAAGAAAATATGTTGTTGTGCCCCAAAATGCACAAGTCAATGGGCCTTTCATTTAAAATTATGGATCAAGTAAAGAATACAAATGTGATCATGTAATAATTTGGGATGCCTTTTCCATTCAATCTCAAGGTGACTTGTTGCATGAAGCTCTAGCCCAACTTTCACGCGTTGATCCAGCTATCCAAAAACCATGTGCTGCTGTCAATATCTATCAAGAAGAGGAGAAAAAAGTAAGTAAGGTTTTTAAATCCCCACCCTTATATATGTCTTTAATCATAGGTAAATACCTTGTGCACAATTATATGATTGACTTAGGTGTAAGTACTTTTTTCATGCCTAATAAAATTGCTGATGTCCTAGGTCTTACGTACAAACCTTTATCTAAAGGAGTCTCGTAGCTTGATGGCTCAACTGTTACCACTTTAGGAGTCATAAAAGATCTTGATTAACCATTCTTCATGCATGTCCAAGCCTCACCATAACTCAAGATGTGTCGATCATTGACTACCTCCTTTGTTTGCTTATGTATGTCGAGGGATTTTACTGGTAAAGTGGGTGGTTACTTGTCTTGATTGGTCTCATATGTTATTAAGAACAAGGTATGGTACTCGGTTTACCATAAAAGCTGAGCCAATATTTTCCTATCATGTTGATTCATATGACCCATCTCCTCTCCAAGCCAATTTCCTAATCGAAGGCCAAGAATAAGTTTTACGAAGAAGCACCTATTCCTCCTCCCTTACTTAACTTAGTGCTAGATGAATGGGTGGAAAGGCACCAAAAATTTGATCCATATGCTAAAGATATTGAAGATTTTGAAACTGGACTTGGCACTTATTGCATCCTTGAAGAAGTTGTGTTTCCACACGCACTCAACCAAAATAAAGAAAACTCTAATCTATGGAAGTTATACTTTGATGGCTCCAAAATGGCATGGGCACAGGTGTTGTTCTCATTTCTCCCAAGGATGAGAAGTTATTCTTCATGCACACAAGTTACAATTCACATGCTCTAACAATGTAGCAGAGTATGAAGCATTGGTGCATGGTCTTCTTATTGCTGAGAAGAAAAGATTAAGGTGTTAAAGATATTTGGGGACACATAATTGTTATCCACCAGGTCACCAATAAGTGCGCAAAAAATAATAAGCTTCTAAAATATTATAAAAACATAATTTGGGATCTCCTTGAGATCTTTAATGTTTAATTTGTAGGTAGTGCCAAGAAATATGAACAAAGAAGCTCATCGAGATGGTTTCTCGTGGTTCATAGTTTTCTCCGTATAGGATTTGGTCAAGGGAAACACACAACATGTCAAGATGATAATTAGACCATCCATTCCAAATAAAAACATAAGTTGGAAAGTGTTTGAAAATGAAATCTAGATCATCCAGTTCATTCAAAATGAAGTTGAGTTCTCTTCAAGCATGTAAGATGACTTGCATGACAGTTATGGTGACCAAGTGATCCAACTAAAGAAAAAAAGTTTCCTAAAGGGTTGGTCACCTTAGAGAAAATATTCTAACCTATTAATTATTTCAATGGTGAAGAAAAGTATTTGCGTGCGACACAAGAAGATGCTCTCCCGAGTCAACATTGCATGACAAAGAGTTTTTATCGGTAAAGCTTGCGTGCACATAAGAAAATAGACCTTCATCTCTTTATGCCAAAAATAAAATGACATTTTCTTATGGGAGTATGAAGACCTCAAAGGATTTGATCCAAGTTTTTCTCAAAACTCCATAGACCTTGATCCTAGTATCAATCCCATCGAGAAAAAGCAAATACCGGTCATTCCAAGGATAGAGTCCCTTATGAGGAAAGAATTATCTAAAATCATTGAGGAAAAGATAATATTTCTATCAAGTATTCTACTTGCATCGTGATATTGTTCCAATGCGCAAGAAGAAAGGAGAAATCAGAATTTTGTCAATTTCAAATATTTCAATAAGGCATATTTGAAGGATCATTATCCTTTTCCTTCTATGGAGCAGATTTTGCAGTTGTGGCCGATGAATAAAGATTCTCTAGGCTAGATGGCTATTCTGGCTTCAATCAGATCCTGGTCAAGGAAGAGGATCAATTCAAAATGGAATTCAAAACCAAATGGGAAACATATGCATATCATAAGATGCCCTTTAGTCTATCAAACGTAGGCATGACCTTTCAACGCACCATGCATATTTCCTTCAAAGGATATATTAATAAGTTCATCTTGGTGTACCTAGATGACATAACTGCCCATCTTCTCAAAGCTAGAATGGATCACATGCACACCTAGAGAAAGTATTTAAGAGATGTAGAAAGTTTGGGGTATTTCTTAACCCCAAGAAGTGTATTTTGCACTGGTGTAGGGAAATATTTTGGGCCATGTAACCTCAAAGTATGGCATTGAAATTGATTCTAAGTGTGTTTCAGCCATCCTGTCTCTTTCCCTTCCAAAGCACACAAGAAAGCCTTACAATCCTTCCTTGGAAAAATCAAATTGTTAGGATATTCATCCCTAACTTTGTAGGGACTAATAATGTCCATCACCCTCATGCTCAAGAAATACATAGTTTTCAAGTGGACAACAAAAGGAAAGGAGAGCTTTAACAAGATCAAGTTAGAAATTGCTTTCACGTGAACACTCATCAACCCAAACTACTCAAAGGATTTCATCCTTTACACTTATGGAGTTGATGCAAGTTTTTCTACTTTCTTGACATAAGAGAATGGACAAGGGATGGAGTAGCCATTAGCTTTCTTCACTCAAATGATGAAGGATTATGAATTGAAGTATAATCACATGGAAAAATAGGTCTACACCATCATGCACGTAGTTAATAAATTCAAAAGTATGCTTGCCAAAAATCATACCAAGGTGATAGTTTCACACTCGGGGTTAAATACTTTATCATGGGAGTAGAAATTAGTGAAAAGTGAGCGTGATGGGTAACCAAAATTATGGAGTATGATGTGACTATCAAAGCCACGAATTTGGTTAGAGGTAGTGTGCTTGCTTTCTGCAAACAACTTGTTGAGGATGTGTAAATTATCCCGAGACTTCATTATTTCTTGATGAATATCTCCCATGCGTAGAGCTTGAACAAGATTTAAATCTTAGCACACGTAGTTAGAAGAAGGATATGATCACATTCCTTTCGAGGGCATACATCCTCCTAGTTTGAAAAAATCAAAGAGAAAGACATTTGAGGCTACAATCTATTCCATATGTTCTGATTGATGGTCTTCTCTTCAAAAGAAACATTAATGGCGTATTGTTGAGGTGTATTGACAACGCGTAATTTGAAAAAGTGTTAGCATAATTTCATGATGGATGCTCAAGTGGACACTTCTCTTCTAGAACTACAATGATGAATATCATCATGACATGACTCTTTTTCCTACCCTATTCACATATGTGCACAAGTGGGTCATGAACTGTAAAGAATGTGATTTCTTTACAGGAAAGAAGAAATTAGCAGCACTTCCCCTCTGACCAATCCAAGAAGATCATCCTTTTGCATAATGGGGTCTTGAATTCATAGGAATGATCAATCCTCCTTCGAGCGCTAGGTATACATGGGTGTTGACAACTACAAAATACTTCACAAGATGGAAATAAGATGTCATGCTCAAGAAATCAACTGAATCACTCATCCTCAAATTTATCGAGGGTATTATAACAAGGTTTGGCATCCCTTAGAAAATTATTTCAGATAATGCAAAAGCCTTCCTTGGTACTAAAATCACTTATTGGGCTCTTAGTCTTGGTATATACTTGAAGACCTCCTCCAACTATTATACTTAAGGCAATGGTTAGGTAGAATCAAAAAATAAGAACCCGATCAAGATTATTAAGTGGATAATGAATATAAACCAAATATAATGTCATACAAAGGTCTTTCACATTCTCTTGGCAGACAAAACCACAATGAAGAAGGAAATAATAACTTCCCCTATAAGATTTTATATAGAAATAAAAGCTACACTTCCTTTGATACTTGAGATTAATTGTATATCACTTTCCCAACATCTATAATTTAAAGGCACAACCCAAAGAGAAATAAGAATGGTAGAGCTGGTTGAACTTGAAGAATCAAGGAACTTTTCCATGATAAAAAAGAACAACATTAACAATCAACAAAGAAGTGGTTTGACAAAAGGAGAGGCCTCAATCTTTCAAAGTTGGGGACTTAGTATTAAAATGGGATGTTGACAGAGCCAAAGCAGGGCACCACTCAAAGTTTGATGCGCTTTAGAGTGGCCCATATATTATCAGTTCTTATAAGGAGGCTAACTCTTTTGAGTTATCTCATCTTAATGGAGGTGCACTATCCATCCCAAATAATGGGATTCATCTCAAACCCTTTTGTTAAGTTTGTTGCATCATTTGTATATATTAGAATAGTTTCAATTCCACCAAGTGCATTTGTGCACATTTTGTTGTTTGTAAATAGTTATTTCTTCCCACATGCTTCTTGTGCTCACTCTTTTGTTACTTCCATAATGTCACTCATCTTCCAATAGTCTTTCAAGATTTAGAATAGAGTTCGAGCATGCTTAAGTGACTCAAGGGTTTTGCTTCAAAGTTGGAGATTAGAGATTCATATTCATGTTGACTCCATGCCCAATGGATTCTCCACACTATTGATCTCCTTCATCTAGCAAGAAGATGTTCCTAAAATTCACCAAAAACTCTCTTAGTTATTTAAAAACTTATGTGTCTATTGTGGCTATGAAGTTCTACATCGTAGGTTGCACACACTTCAATTGTTCTTTTGACATGTTTCCTTAGCTACGCTTCCTGCGCTTCTCACGCTCTCCATCTTCTTCATGCCTTCCATATTTTCCTTCTCCTTTCTTCTATTCTATGCCATTTTCACTTTCATCTAATCTATGTGCATTCACCTTCCTCCTAGTAGTTCATGCACCCTTTGAGCACACTTCATACTTTCTTCCCAAATCAAGTAGAGTCCCTATACTCTTGCATGCTCCCTTCTTTACCTCCACACACTAATTTGTAATGATTACACCTCTACCATATGTTCCTCTATCAAGTATTCCTCCCATTTCTTTTGTGTGTGCTACCTTTTCAAACCTTTCTCTCTACTTTCCTTCCATGATTTCCTCTTCCATGTGCATCTTTGTACCTTATTTTGTGCCCTTCTATGCCACATGTTATATGTCAAAGTTTGAGTGTGCTACACACAATCAATCAAGGTGTGTCAATTGGGTGCTGAATCTTGGACACAAATCATTTCTTAACACGTGGCATAAATGACAAAGAGGATATAAATTTGGCCATCCTTCAGCCATCCTCGGGCGCCACATGTTTTTACATGTCAAATCGACCTGTAGACTTCATATTGTCATAACGTTTGCTGCAGAGCTCAAAATAGGGAATGGTTTGTCTTATGTGATAGCTACTGATGTGTGATACACCCTAGACCATTCAAATTTAAATTTCAGTGGGATTTGGTGGGTGAAAAGTTGGAAAACATCCCTCATGTCATTAATGTAAGATCTGATTACTCTAACCACCTGATTTGATGTGGAACTTGCCCCTTCCTTCTCCTACATGCTAAATAGATATGGGGAAACACATTTGATAGATTTGTAGGCATTTAATTCTCATTTTTATTTGTTGTGATTCAAATCTAAGTTTTCCCTCTTCCTACTCTTCTTCTCTCATCGATTCATCTATAAATGTAAGAGCATGGCTCATTGTAAAGGGTTAGAAATTTTAGATCCTCTAGTGTTTGCTAAGGATTATGTATCTTTTCATTTTGAGTCACAAACCTCTATATCTGGTTCTTGCATGTGGATATCAGCCTCATACACCATTGTAATAGATTGTGCATACCTAGAAGCAATAGAAGCATTTTTTGTGGTTATTATCTACCTTAACGTGTTTGTATTCTTCTTTCTTTCCTTTCCTTTGTATTGTGTGCTTTTTGTGCCATTTTAAATCCCTTGCAACTCTATTTTCTTGTTGTGTCTCATGAAATTGATCATGTGAATGTATTATGGTCTATATTGCATGTGCTTAGCCTTCCTCTATGCCTTTTTCTTTGTTTTCACTTAAAACAGATAGTGTTCATCCCACTTTTTTTGGTGCGATCGCCTCCCTTAGTTTTAGTTTTCACTTTTCATGTTGTCCTTCTATCTTTGGTCCCTTAACATGTTTTATATTAGGATCTCCTTTTTAGATTTAGGATTAGAAATATCAATAGAGATAGGTAGAGGAGCTGAACTTCTCGGGAGGTTGGTCTTAAGTGCGCAAGTTCCCACTACTTGGAGACAGTCCCATTGTTGACTCAATGATTTAGTTCTTTTAGATCTGAGACACAAACACAAGTTTGAGCCCCAACATTAGACACAAAATCACACACTTTGGGTAATTATCTAGTCTTGGTCATATATTACTATTTACATGATTCCTAAGTAAGAAAAGGTAATAATTGACCCATATCTTTGGCAATTTTTCATTTTTTTGTTGCTACTTTCGGTCTTGCACCTTTATTGACCAAGTATATATTTTCATACTTCAATTTTATCCTTTTTGGATTGGGGCACCCAACTAGGACCCCAACACTAGGCACCCACATCTCCTTTGGGTTCCCTTATCTTGTTTATAGTTTACTCTCACTATCCAGGTCCTTTATATCCATTTGAGCATCTTATATTTTTAGTAGTCGACCTTTTCAAGGTTAATTACAAATTCAAGAAAAGGAATCATATACATAAGTTATGTGATCATAATAAAGGACCGAGAACTAAGCATCTACTATCTCCACCTAAGGTTGCATCCATCTAGCTCCATCACAAGGGACAAATGTTGGTTCATCTACATCACACTTCATAGGAGGGGAGTTTATTATTTCCATGCACACATTATTTACATTCTACATATAGTTACTTTCTCACTACTCACAAATTGCGCAGTACTTGGCACAACAAAACCTAGGAAAAAATTCCAAACACACATATAAGTACATTAGGTCTAAGATGTAGTGCAATTCTCATGATAAGTTCATAATTTTAGAAACGAGGAAAATCTTACCCCTTCATTTGCATCTTTATATTTTATGGTTTTGATTCTTTGTTTGGGGTTTTAGGTGATTCATTCATTCAATATTTACGGTGACATTCAAATAATTCAATGACATACACATGAAAAAAGGAGAACAAGTGTGAACATCCTATGACCTTGAAAAGTTGGGTTTTGAGCATCTGCCACGACCAGGGATGCCTAGAATTTAGACCAAGGTGCCCATGGGTGCCTCCATCCTTCTCGAGGTTCCATAGTCTAGTAAAATTTGTTGGCTCTAAATTTTTCCAAGTTTCGTGTGAGGATCCTCCATCTTTGTTCAACAAGTCTCCATATGACATAGTCCCGCGAACTCTTCAAATTATTTAAGGCATCTTACCATTCTTTACACATTAGGGTTTCATATTTTCTAGCTTAGTTTTCTTGGGTATTATTTTAGTATTTCAATATTCATTTATTTACTACAAACTTGCATTAGATTAAGCTATTATTATTTTACATTTTAGTTTAATCAACTAGATAATTACCTAAAGTGTGTGATTTTGTGTCTACATATGTTCCTCATCCACCACCACCATATGTTGTTATTAATCCTCCATCAAATCCTCAAGCTTATGTATCTTCTCATCCCTCTTTTACTTCTCACTCATCTTCAAAATTTGGTTATATCCATTCCTCCATCCTTACCACCTATTAACACTAACTTTACTACAACTATTTAGGTTCCCCCTCAAACACTACCCATTGCATCCATTCAATATGTTAGTAGTACTCCTTTTCAACAACCCCAACCTTCAATCCTACCCCAACCTTCAATTCCACCCTAACCTTCAATTCCACCCCAACCTCATCAAAACCCCAATCTTCAATCCCACCTCAACCTCTTCAACAACCCCAAATCTCAATCCCACCTCAACCTATATATCAAACCTCTATTTCTACCTCGGTGAGCTCAATTATATCAACATAATCCTTATCAATTTATTCATGTTTCATCTTAGAATACCAATCTCATCTCCACTAATGTCCCAAAATTTCAATCACAACCCTCTTATAAATATATTTTAGCTCCCATGCCCCCTCAATCCACTCACATTAACACACAATTTCCGTCGACCTTTTACAAACCCTCATGAATAGGATGGCCAATTTGGAAGTCTCCTAATATTCATCAAAAAATTAGTTATCATATGACTAGATATACAAAGTGAGCCCATCCACCTATCTATTCCCATACAATCATATCCCGCTCATTGGGAACTTAAAAATGTACCCAATTTTATTAGAAAAGAATATCCTCAATAACATCTAAGAGTGTATCATCACGTGTGTTATCTTATAGCTCACAATAACATCCTTCTTCACACTTTCCTAATTTCATTAGCATAACTTGCTTTTGATTGGTATGGGACCATTCCACAACATTCACTATTTACCTTCGCACAACTTGCCCAAATGTTCTTAGAACATTTTTCTATTAATATCTCTCATAAAATATCTATCACATACCTCTATGCTTTATCAAATAATTTGAAGAAAAATCTATCATGGAATTTTTCGACATATGACATGGAGTGATTAACCAATTATCATTTTTCTTCCTCAAACCGAGTTAATTGAATTATTTTCTCAGTCTTGTGCTAAACATATTTCATCAACAATTCAAATTCAATCCTTTTAGACCTTTGAAGAAGCCTTTACCATGACCCGCAAGTTAGAGACATGAGATCTTGAGGATAGTAAGGTTAAATTATAATAAAAAAATCCTAAACCTGAATTTTCTAAGTCCTCTTCCAACAAAGATAAATCTAAAGGCGCGACACATGCCATGGTCATCAAAAATTCATGTTGAAACACATCTAACATTAAACAGATAAAAGGCCACATAGAACCTTCTTGTAACTATAATCCCCCTGGAAAATCTTCTAGTGTTATTTTTGATAAATTTATCACCGCATGCATGATAGAATTCCCTCCTCTTCGACCTTTCAATGATTCCCCGTCCTAAACCCACTTTGTATAGAGAAAATAATATTATAAATATCATCAAGTACAAGGCCATGACATCAAAGGTGTCACACTTTCAAAGAGACTATCCAAAATATTATTGAACAAGGTGATTTACAATTTGACAACCCCAATGCACCTCTAAACCAAGATTTGGACATCTTCAAACAAATGTTTCCCAATCATTCTCCCAACAATAACGTCATTCAAAATAAGGACTCTAGATCTCATACCATTAGCATTATTGATCAAGTTCACCTCCTGAATCCTCAACATCGAATGTAGTTGATCAAATCCAAATCCCAGAACCTTCTACATTTTACTATTGTTGATCAAAGTACCCACTAAATCTTCCAAACTACAATAGTTGATCAATTCCAACCTTTTGAATCTTCTACATCCAATTTTATTAAACTAATCCAACCTTCATAGTCTTCTACATCCAACGCAATTGAGAAAATTAAACTTCTTGAAAATCCACATCTACTTCTAAACACTCAAACATCACCAAAACATGCATAGATGACCATTCTAATAAAGAATTCCTCACTCAGTCATCTCCTGTAGTAGCTCCACCCATGAAATATATATTTCCTAAAGTATATGTCTCTCCTTCATCACAATACGAAAAAGGAACCTCTCATTAGAAACTAGAATTATCTTTTCTAATGAAAAAGCATTTCAATGTCCAATCAAAAATCTTGGTAGTCCCATCCAAAAATCAGTGCTTCATCCCCATAAGAAAATTGAGCTTCCATTTGTTAAACTTGAGTTATCTAAAAATATTTCTCCCCTACCTTCTATTTTGGGACCTCATCCCTCCACCAGACATGATCCTATCATCATTACAAAGCCCAATATCACTCCTAAATCCACATCTAAACCTATTATTCATAATCCACCTTCAGTGCCTTCTCCTCTTGAAACAACTAAGGATGTTCCTCCACCTATACACCTACTTATACCACCACATGAAGGCTCTTACACTGTTATTCTATAGAATCTTATTCAATCAACATCCATAACATTACCACCCTTTGACCCTTATGTATGGAAGCCTTCATGGTTTATTCATACTATCATATGTTCCTATCATAAGGCACTAGGACATGCCACCGAGCACCAGAAATCTCCACAAGTTGCGCTTCAAAAGTGGATCTAAAAGGATGACGTTTTATACCATTCTACTCCTCCAATTAACTATCCATAATCAAAACCAAAACATCAAGTCAAAACTATGAGCTTAGAAGCTCCCAAACCTACCACATCTGAGTTAGTAGGCCCTTCATCTCAACATGATCTTGCTTCTTCTACTAAACCACCCTTTCGGATATATGTTATTCACATAAACACCAAAACCCATGCATATGACCCAAATCAGGAAAAACCTAAGGTCATCATTGTTAGGGCTCCATCTAACAATACCTCACCATCAACAACCAAGCCTAATTTCACAATGTCATCTACTCCTAACATGTAGCCACCAAGTTTTTTTCAACCCGCTTACTTCATTTTATATACACCTACTCTTCAAATAGAAGAACATGAGATCCCTCTCTTCATCCCTATCCAAATCAATGACACCTATATTAACAGATCCATGACTTACAATGGTTCTAGTTCTAATATCATTTCATCTTGCACCTTCTAACAACTCAAGATACCTTATAACATCGTATCCCAATTACCTACTATCCTACCCATGTTTAACAACAACATCACCCCTAAAATATGTAGAATTAAATTCTACCTAGTACATCAATCATAAAATTCTCCACTAACTCTTCTACATAGTGGAAGGAGAGTTCCAATACAACATCTTGCTTGAGCATCCTTGGATCCATGTTATGCCTTTCATCCCCTCCACCTTACATTGATGCTTGAAATACAAAAATGAAGGGAGAATACACATGATTCTTGGTGATCCTCATCCATTTAAAACATACCATGTGACATATAACCCATTTGATGTACTTATTCCTTGGAAGGACTTATCTCATGATGCTTCTACTAGTACTATCACCCTCCATCCAAATTTCTTGATAATAAAATCTTCCGTGATATGCTGAATATCTCTCATTGGGGACTACCAACTCATGGCCCTCAGTGAGATTCCCACAAATGCGTGTGGAAGACCCAAAAAGATATATATGTACCAATATAATATCAGTGACATCATATCCTTTGGTCATACCCATTTTAAAACCAACATTGTGTATGGAGGCATTGATCAACCTTCCTCCCACCTAAACAGTTAACCCCATGTTAAATTTTTTTGCAACAAGTTTTGACTTCCTTTACAACCCATCCTTTGCTCAAAATTACCTCTATCATTACATATGGAAGGGTTTTGTCCTAGGTCGTTATAAATAGAGCACCCACAAGATGGCCATCGATGAAACTCAAAATCCCCATGAGAAATTTTGGTTTGGTTTCAAGAATCCTTCATCTAACAACTCCGAACACATTACATCTAAGACAATAATAATAGAGGAACTATTGATTAAGTGAAATGTGGATAATATGCCTAATTTGATTGCTATTATAGTAGTAAATAAATGTATAATTAAGTACAAAAATTAACTCAAGAAAACTAAATAATAAAATTTAAAACCCTAGTTGTAAGGAGGAGAAAGAGGAACTTATTTGATTCACAATGGAAATTGGACTTTGCCAAAGTGTTGACCAAGTGAACAAGAGGGTAGGATTATCACATAAATACCCTAGAAGATGCATATCTTGAGGAACATGATGAACAAGGGCACCCGAGAAAGGGACGGGGGTACTGCGAGTACCACATACCCGCAATAAGTTCCCGTGTGCAGGAAAAGTCGAAACTCATATTTTCTAGGTCACAAGTTGTTCTTTTCCTTCTCCTTTAATTTATATGAGGTCAAACAATGATCACCAAGTTGGAAACCTATTGAAATCTTGACATGCAAAACCCTCAAAGATACATCAAATCCTAAAAAGAAAGATACAAAATGAGGTGTCAGAGTGTCCTCAGTTGTCACAATGGTGATCTTACGACTGAGCATTGCACTACATCTCAAATCTAATGCATTTGTGTGTGTGTGTGTAGAGTCATACCCTAGGTGGCTCTTGTGTGTCACACACTTGATAGTGAGAAAATTAGATAGACGTAAAGAAATGTAATAAATGTGTGTATGGAATAGAATAAACTCCGCTCCTATGAAGTGTATGTAGAAAAATGCAGTCCCTTGCCCTTGAATGGATACTAAAATATATGTTTTGATGCTCTTGAATAAATTTTGGATGCAACATTATGTGGAGATAGCTAATGCTTTGTGCTTGGTCCTTTATTATGATCACATAACTTTAGATTTATATGGTTCCCTTACTTAAATTTTGTAATTAACCCCAAAAATTCCAACTACAAAAAGATAATATTTTCAAATGGATATAAATGATGGAAAATATGTGATTAAAGTACAAAGAGGCCAGGGGCACCTAAAGGGGATGGGGGTGCCTAGCGTTGGCGTCTTGGCTGGGCATTGATGTCTAAACTCAAAGAAACTAAAGGGTCAAAGGTAAAACTAAGAAAGAAGGTATGCAAGACCAAAAGTGGCGGTAGAAAAAAAAGCAAAGATGGCCAAAGACATGGTTTAATTAGTATTTTTCTTACTTAGGAATCATATGAATAGTAGTATGTAATCGGGGATAGATAATTACTCAAAGTGTGTGATTTTGTGTCTACATTTTCCCTAACTTTATGTTGTTGAGAGAAATCTTGATAGTATAAAGTAGATAGAGATGCATACCTGATAACCATGTAGATCGATGATGAGAAGCATGCTGAGAGACAAGGAAAAGTGTGGAGTGATAAAAAGATGGAGTGTGGAGACTAAAGATGAGAAAGTGCAAAAAAGTGATGAGATAATGACCCTAGGGCAGAAATGCATGTTTTAGAGGTCATCATTTGACCTATTGTTGATGTTGATATTGTTTTGATTAATGTTATTGATGAATTTTTATGTAGGATGATGTTGACTACCACTTCCCATACAAACGGACATGCAAAAGAGAAGAATGAACAAGTAGTCAAATACACATGTATATGTGTAAAAATCATGTAAAGAAGTATGTAAAATGAAAAATGTGAAAAAGGAACATGTGAACCTAATCCATGATGAGGAAAATAGTGTAGAAAGGATCTTATAGATGTTGTTGATGACTGATTTTTTGGGCGATCTCTCACCAATTGTGTTAGCTATGATTTTTTCGGGAAATATCATGCCAATGATATGGAAGAAATGTAGGGAGGAAATTTTGGTGTCATCCTCCAACCTTTAACTACTTCCTACAATGTAGAACACCACTGCAAATGGTGCATAAAAATCTGATCTAGTTTGACCAATTCCGATCCAATGTTGAATGTTGTATGAATGGTGGGTGCTAAGGAATGTCTACCCTGTAAATCCACTATGTAGAGTGTTGTAGACTATGCTATATCTTGAAGAATTCTATGTAACATCCTCTTGTTCATAGGCATCCAGGAAGGTTCGGGGGCAGTGCTACTATCTTGGTCTAGGCACTTGTTTCTATGTTCTTTTAAGGACTCAAGTTAGGATTTGAGACTATCTAATAATGATGACTTTGTTGTACCGGTACTCTTGTGTTATGTTGAACTGTGTCTATCGATTGATGTATGGAGTGACCGATTCACCCAAATGATGCCCCGTTGTTTGGGGTACATGTGACATTGCTTTGAAAGAGTATGTGGTCCAAAGGAGGAATGATCGTTGTGCTAAAATTGTGCCCTACGGGGGAGAGAGTGTGCTTGGTATAAACCTAGGCACATGAAAACAAATGTCTAGGAGATGCATACAAAATTTAAGCTAGTGAAAAAGTAGACAATTTGTAAGCTAAGAAGCAAGAAGACAATACACAAGAAGACAATGTAGACTTTGCAAAAAGAGGGTTTTAAACATGGGACACCACTCATGATGTCGCAAGATAATGGATATTGAATAGGCCAAAAACATACAAGTGTACACATAAGATAAAGGCAAAAGCCTGCAAACAATGGAAAATAAAGTAGTAGATTACCATGGTGAAAAGTAGTTCGAAAACAAATGATGCATAGGAAGCACCCGTTAGCATCTTAGAAAGATAAAAATTATGTCAAGGCTTGTATAATTTGATAATAATGTGATATGAAACAAAATGAAATAATAACACCTATCATGTACAAAAGTGGATACCCCGGGATCCATTGTGGGACTCGTAATAAGTACAATGCCAATCATCCGTGTTATGTGTATGGATCTCAGTAGAATTTATAGTCGTAACTAGAAAGCAAGTGAATGCACATGTGTGTATGATAATGATAATGATAATTATAATGACATACAAGATATCTATCTAGCATGTGTAATAAAGTGTACATATAAACATAAGAAAGCAAGATAAATCCAAAAAGATACACAAGATCATGTTTGATGGAATAATATAAAGTGAGTGATAGGAGTAGCATGACCCCGAGTGAGTGTGGATTTATGAGATGAGGTTCATTTATTTATGCCCCCTTAGAAGTTAAGAATGAACCGTAAATGAGAGTATGTCATCGGAAATGGTATGAAATGTGTATACTAGAAAGATGTGATTATCATAGCATGAGTGTGGCGAGGTCCATTTGAGATGTAAACCCCGAGCAGTTGAGTATGGATCTTAGAACTAGAGTGGTCATAGGGTAATGATGGAAGCATGTATAAGTAGATGTCATAAAGATATGTCGTGAATGTGTAGAGTAGATGCTTTGTGAGAGAGAGATGAATGTGTCAAATGTAAAGTGAGTAGTAGTGTGCGTGTGCGAGGTTCATGTGTATAGGATACCCTCAATAGTTAGGTGTGAACCACAACAAGAGAGTGCTTCATCAGAAATGATGATACAAATGTGTATCAAGATGTATATGGTGTATGTGATGGACCATATAAGTGATTGGAAAATAAGACGCTTGTTGATGCCGAAGGGGGAATAAGTTTGATTCCCCCAAGTATGTACTAATGATTGTGATCAAGTCATTTCATCTAAGTGGTCATCATTTTCATTATAAAAATGAATGGTGAACCATTTGAAACTGATTTTTGTTATGCTAAACTTTCTATGCTATTGAAATGAAACTAACACCTAGTAGCTTCAAAGAAAAGCTAATCTACCATTAACATCAAGATAAGAGCTTAAAGGAAATAACTATTCTAATGCATAAACATGAATGAAAATCTAATGCTAAACCATTCCTACTCTTGTAAATGTATGATTGCTATCAAATTATGAACCTATTTAGATCATAAGTAATCAATTTGTTTGTTGTCTCTAGATGAGGAAAGGATCTCACTAAAATGGCTACAAAGCCATGTTTATATCTTCCTTTACTACTCAAATATGAGAGAATGGATGCAAAGATGAAGTAGTTATTCCAACAATGGAGAAGGCTCTTATCATAAGCTTATAGATTTCACTAGCAAAAGTGTGGTGTAGGTGTGAAAGAAGGTAGGAGGGTCCTTTATATAGCTTTCCAATTTAGGAGAAGCTTGCAAACTAGTGCATGTGGGATAAAGGATAAAGTAGATTTAGAAGAGATAAGCTTGATTAGAGGAATTAATAAGTCATTAAAAACTCATGGGAGTTGAGATGATTTAATTAATCATCTAGGATTAATTAATATGCCAAGATAAGCTTAGAAAGCCATTTGGAGATGATTTAGAGGGAAATAGGTAGGATTTGGATGATTTGAAGGGGGATTTAACCAATAAAAGGGTCTATTGACTAACTTCAAGGTTATAAAGGCTTTATTAACTAATAATAGTTAATTAATTGATTCAAAGAGGATTATAACTAACGAAGTGTCATTTTTTTGGCATCCAAAGTGGGGTAAAGACTAGTTAATTAACGAAGTGTCGTTAATTGACCAAAAATGAAGAAAACGTTAGTTAATTGGAAGAAATTCACTAGGGTAAGTGCACAAAGATGGGGGACCAAAAGGGTTTAAAAAGGGACACCTTTTTCTTGAAATAAATGAAACTCAAACTTCATCAAATAATTTGGCATGCCTATGCTCAAAATTTGATAAAATGATAAGAATAAGTATCACGAAATTGGAATCTAGTTTCTAAAATACTATTTTTTTTTTTAAATGACTAAGATTAAGAGGCTCAAATGTTGTGCGAACACAAAGTATGTCTATTTTTGTGTAAAAATATAAGAACCAATTGTTTGTGCCCCTCCCCCTCCCCGCCCAATAATTTTCAAATCCCTTTGGTAGAAAGTTAACTTAGACCATGTACGAGGTCCCACTAATTTTTCATAATTTTTGGATGAAAAAATAATTTTTATTAATTTTCAAAGTAACATATCCCTAAAATGAAATATTTGTGTGTGCACCCCATAAATTTGAGAAAAAAGTTGTTTTTAGTTTTTATTTAGTGCATGTAGAATGGAGTTTAGAAAAACAACGTTTATTTTTAATTTGATGAAAAAATCATAAATTGTGCACCAAAACATATGCATAGGTTTTTACAAGAAAACAAGGTAGTAATAAAAGAAATAATGGATGAAAGCCTTAAACTAATCAGATTTTAGAAATAATCATATTGTCATTAAGGTAAAAACAAGCTTGACATTGTAGTATAATTTATTTTTTAATATTATGTTTTAATGCATGAGATATTGGGGTGCACACGTGAAATTTTGATGTTTTTATATCAAACACGTTTTAATTACACAACACACAGTCCAAACCTCTGGTTTGGAAATCCAAGCCTTTGTATTGGGTATTCCAAACCCCAACAAGATGAAATGTGAGTGCATTATAATGTGCTCACGTTCCTATTTCCAATGTGAAATATGTCCATTTGGGAGGGAAAACGAGGAAAAACACATATAAAACCATATAGAGAGTGTGTTTTGGCTTGGTAAACTTTTAGCTATAATGTGATCGCATTATAACATGACCTAGATTTTTCCTTTTCACATTATAGCATGACCGAGCCATAACGCGAGTGCGTTATGGCCAAAATCCAAATTTGTGTCTACTTTTTGGCCCCACATCTTTGTGCATACACCCACCAATTATAACAAAAATGATGGGAAAGAAGGTAATGAGTGAAATATTAGTACTAAAACTACGTAGGTGGAATTTAGGTGTCTACAGCTTACCCCTCTTTAGGGTGATGTAAGTAATGTGAACTTCAAAGATAGTAAAAATTATAGACAAGTAAATTTTGAAGGGATAAAAGAAAAATTAGTACTATGAAGGATGCCCCCTCGAGTGTCATGGGGGGTGTTGAAATAAGTCGATCAAAGATTGAAAATATGAAGGAAACAGATAAAAGAAATAAGCAGGGGGAGGGGGGATAAATATAATCCTTATTTCCCTAAGTGTTGTTTGAAGAATAAAATTACAATGAAGGAAATGATAATGAAGAAGAATGAAGATGAAGAGAATGGAAATAGATTTCATCCAACTTAGCTCAAGAGCAACTTTGTTTCATCATTTTTCTTATGATCTACGTCATCGGCCCTTTATTATATATAAGCATACAAAAAAAGTGTAAAATAACATTAAAATCTATAATAATAACATTTGTTCATTGCTAAAATACTAACTCAATGCAACATACATAACATAATGCAATACGAGAAAGTAAACAAGCTAACTCCGAATAGAAACAAGTATAAACACACATACTAAAACAAACAATGTTTAAGATAGTTGCACCAATGTTTTTGTTATCAAGATTCAGTTCCCAAATGTTCGAGTTAATGAAAAGGGTTTAAAATATCACCCCAAGAAAGGATACATGTGTGGTGAATATAAGGAGGACATAGGGTCCTATGAAAAAGCAATCACACACTATGAAACCATACCAAGCATCTTGTTGTGCAAGGAGTATAGACATAGTAAGCAAACCAACTTTGTTAATGGAGGTAGATCCAGATGATCCACGAGTCATTTGCAAGAGCAATTGAGTACTAAATAAAGTTGTTTTATAGGAAAAATTTCAATGTTTGAGGACAATGCGTATGATAAATGCTTCATACCAATTTTTGAATTTTTACAAAAAAGTATTTTTTTATTTTTACCAATTTTTGGATTTTTGATGATTTTTACCATTTTTTTGATATTTTAGGAATAAAATGATGTATAAGAATGAGTATGTTGTGGTACATTCCAAAAATGGTTGGGAAGCAAAAACATGCCCCAGGTAGAAGACAAGGTCATCGGGAAGCAAAAATATGCCCCAACGTAACGAAAATGCTAGAAAAATGACCATTTAATAAAAATAATCATCACGAAAGAATGTCAACACGTGGTGGGAAGAATATAGAAGAATCACGTTAGTTATCTAGCCCCTAGAAGGTGAGAAAAATGAAGAATTAGGTCAAAATGGGTATAAATAGTAGGTCGAGAGGGCTAAAATCCATCGTGACCAGTTATTGTTATTAGACCCTTTTGAGATTTGGTGATATTTTTCTCTGACCTTGGAGAGATATGGCTCAAATTTAGAACCATAAACACCAGTGTTGATCGAGTTCGAGAGTTCGGGAGGCCTCCTGCGGATGCTAAACTAATACGTAAAATAAAAAATTTAATTTTTGAGTGCATTTATTACATTTATAGCTAGGAAAATTAAAAGTTCACACTAGCACAAGCCCTAGGGTGCAATAGCATCAAGGGTCACGCTGCTAGCACAAAGGGGTCATGCTGCTAGCGAAAGGGGTCATGCGCTAGTGTAAAAACTAGTGAGTGAGCGCAAAAAACTAGATTCTAGATTAGGTCAAGGCTCACGCTAGTGTGAAACTGAGTGAGTAAGTGGAAAAAGCGCGCGACACCAATTGAGGCTTGCGCTAGAGATAATATGAGTGAGTTAGCATGGAAATGCACACGTTAGAACAGGATTTCACTAATTCCAAAAGTAGTGTGCTAGTGCAAAAAGGCGTGTGCTAGTGGAGAAATCGGGCCTTAGAAAAATTTAGAGGAAATTGGAAGATTGTTAGAAGAACTTAGGGATGAATAGAAGAATGTAGAAGTAATTAGAACACCTTAGGAAGATTTTATGAGAATAAATGATGTTAATCAATTACTTTGTGTAATCTTGTAGGTAAGATTAAGCAATTTGGATGTGCGTGAGTGGCATGGGAACCTTTGAGCCTATGAGCAGAATTTTTCTCACCAAGAGCATATTTTTCTAACTGCAAATTTGGAGGATACATGCCTCTCCTATATTGCAAAAATTCCCCATATTATGTTATATTACACCCTCCTGTCTTCCTTAGTAGAGAGGTGGCAAAGTGAGAGCCATACTTTTAGATTTTCTATTGGCGAGATGACCGTGACTCTAGAGGATGTATATCGTATCCTCAAAGTTCCGATTCAGGGAAGCTTGGTGACATATGATAGGGACCAAATCTTAGATTGTGTTTAGGACATGTTTATTTGATGGGATATACCTTAAAGAGTATGGTGGTGCTCTTATATAGATGCTTTGAGGATCGATGGATTGTACTTATACCCATATATTTAATGGCTCATGTCGGTAGCTATTTGTTTCCTAAAAAACTTATACACACTTACCACTTAGTTTGATAGGAGTAGTGCACAAGCTTATGGATGAGAGGTCTTATACTGAGTCGGTGTATAATGGCCCATATGTATTGTGATTTGCATTTGATTTCCTACCGAGGTATGAGGATTTTGGGGCCTACCACATTGTTATAGATCTAGGCATGGGACCATATTGTGATCGGGTGATGACATGGAGTGTTATGAGCTAGGGATCCAGATGAGCCTTCCTGCATGGGATGGGAGCTAGTGGGTGAGGATGTCAGATCACACATGGGTGATACATATTATTATATACATATTTTTTGATGACTTATAACTCTATATGGTTACTTACAATCCCTCCTTAGTGATTATATCGGTGGCATGATGATAGCGTAGAGCTCAATGTTACAAGGTTGATCACTTCATTATTGGTATCCAGATCCGTATTATAGAGTGGTACTATGTGTTGACCAGTGTAGTGAAAATGGGCTACATCCAGGGGTATACTAGGAGATGAGTTGTGGTACGTGCACAAAATGCATGTGACATTTATTTTGGCCCCACACATTAGATAAAGCAATGGCGAGCTCAAGATAGCTACAAGTATGTCATCCCACAGCTATGGGGCACAACCATAGGTGATAGATCCCAGACCACACCATATTATAGGCCTTGGTATATGAAATGAATACCTCTATATATTATGATCACGCAAGTTATGATAAAGGTAGGTATAACAAAAACAATATTACATGGATATGATTTGAGAGACAAGGCCAAATTAGGTAAGAAAAAGGAAGAGGTGGATTTTATAGGCCTAGGGCTATGGTCATAGATACATGAGATATAGCCACAAGTCCACCCCCATAGCATCCTGTACAACAGTAGTAGGTAGAGGTACATGCACACCAAGTTCCTATTATATAACAAAAATTCGATAAAGGGTGTACATGTGTAAGAACAATAGGTGCCCTTGGTACAAGTTCCACCTTCACCACCTCAGTAGTGAGTCCACACATTATAGCAGGTGGAGATGGTGTAGATGGATGGGATAGATGAGGATCACCCTTGAGAGAGACTATAACAGGTGGGAGTGGGGATCACCACCTAGGTCACCATAGAGAGATTACATTCAGAGAGAGAGATAGGGACCTGCAAGGTGTCGAAAATATTTTATTATAGTGCATACCTTATAACACCAAGTAGAGCTAAGTCAATGTAGAGAAGAACTAGCTTGTGGGAGAGAGAGTATATTGGGGAGTTGAGCAAAACTCGGTTGAGGGTGGATGTGGATATACTTACAGGAGAGAATGATGCTCTGCATCATGCAATATTTAGTAGCAAGATCACCAAGACTAGTATATGATTATGATTTGCAGCGCGTCGGTTTAGGTAGTGCATTACAGGTCATCATCCATACCATGTTGCAGTCCCGAAGGATAGAGGGCAGCCCCTTACAGTACGGTCAAATTTTTGGAATTCACTCGAGATCCCGATCTCATGACCATCTACAGTATACCAGATCTATATAGAATCCTCCACCATAGTAGATTCCTCCATCGTAGCATAGGCCATGCAGAAATCTTAGTGTCGGTGACAGTCAATGGTTAACTCTCTTATTGTACATGTATTTTTTGGTATATGCTTTGTGATTGAAGGTAATTTTCAACATGACGTATATGTATTGTTTTTTTATTCCTCAAGATGAAGGAACATTTTTTTATCCATGCCCATGATGGCGTATTTTTTTTTTACATTACATTGAGACACTTTTTTATATATTTATATTTGATATGGATATATGATAATGATGGAATTTTATTTATTTGTCACAATTTTTTTTATAAGATAGCATGTCTATGATATCATATTGTGTTTTATGAGATATGATGTTTAGCCCATGTTTTTATTATGGTCTATGATGAGGGGGATAAAGATAATCCCTATTGCCCCAATTTGATGATATTATATGATGTTAGCTTAACATACATGTTTAATTTTCATTTGTATGATGATGTAGCTTATCATTTATTGATATGTGATGATAGATGATATGGATGATGAAATGATAACAAACTATACAAGAAAAAAAAATAAGCACAAGAAAAATTTAATCAAATCTAATACAACAACACAACTATGTACAAGTATTCAAATAGAACTAATCTAATGAACCTCACAACAAATTATAGCAATATTCAATCCAGCAAGAAAATAAATCATGAATCCTATAAAAGCATACAACACAAAAAAGAAAACCAATAAAAATATGCAAACCAACAACCAAGTAAGAAACTACTCCTTTGTTTTTGTGGTACATTTTGAACCATTTTACGTTGTTTATGTATTTTATTGGTACAATGTTATATTGTTTTCGAGTTTTTTATGGAACGAATTTGAATGTTTTTTAGATTTTTGATCAAACATATCTGAATGTTTTTGAATTTTTTTGAAAAGTTATACAAATGTTTAGATTTTTTCAAATAATTTTCCAAATCTATGTGCAAGAAAAATGAATAAACGTGGATTCCCCAGAATAGATGGGAATGTACAAGGAAAACATGATGCGTATGTATAATAAAGTGAAGATTTAAAAATACACCAACATGAGATGGGAATGTACAAAGGAAAACTATTCACATACATGATTAGGATCAGCCGGATCAAGGCCATAAAGGATAGGCTCAAAAGTATCTCAGACATAGGTAAAAACTAGCTTAGGATAAAGCCCCGTATTCCTAGATATGAGATGCTTGTGAACAACGGACCCTCCATGGCATCGAAAACTAGTTTTCACCAAAGGACTTGTCCAAAGTGCCATAATTACATGGTTTTCACACTTGGATGGATTGATTTCTCTTTATTTTTTATTTCTTTTTATGATTTTATACTTTTTTATTTTCTTGATATTTGAAGGACCTCCATGCTTAAGCGTAGAACCACTTGAGATGTATGGAATTCATTGGTTCTCGCAGCTTGTCACCATCAAAATCAACAAGTTTATATGCTCTTGAACAAAACTTAGCAACCACAACATATGGTCCTAACCAGTTAGGCTCAAACTTACCCTTCTTCTCACGATCCTTCATGGTATTGAACTGATTTTCCTTTAAGACAAGGTCTCCTCCCTCGAAACAAGTGAGGTATGATTTTTTTATATCCTCAGTGCACTCGATTCTGATACACTTTTAGGTGATCTAGTGCATGAAGGTGTTTCTCATATTTATCTAAATAGTCTCACAAAGATATATGCAAATAAGGGATCTTGATATCAAGGGGTAGGACAACTTTTGTGCCAAAACTAAAGAATTTGGATTAGCACTGTTAGATTTAGTAGGGAAATTTAATCAATAGATTACATATCCACCATTAAAATGCCAAAGATTATAGAATGTGATATGTCGACGATTAGACATAGAGATAGCTTGAAATAAATAATGAATAACATAGCTTAATGAGGAAGAGCTACAAGAAAATTAAAACAAGAACAAAAGACAAATAACACCATATTTAAGTGGAGAAGCCTGAAGGAAAAAACTCCACTGGTAAAACACTTGTCTGTATTAAGAATTCACATGAGTTTAACCCAACACTTCCACTTCCACGTTAGTCTTTTTCAGTGTCTACAGAGCTATATCTCTTGATCAGTTAATACAATGATCATCGATTGTATCTTATAATAAGATCTCAGTCTTTATGTCAGTCTGTATAAATTTATACATTGTAGATAGCCAATCCCGAGAGGGATCACCCAAATCAATGTGGGTGGGTGAATTGGTCAAGCCACTTCACTCTTAAATGTGAAATACCTTCACAATAAAGTTTGATGAACAAACTTTAATACAATATTGGGGTGTACTGTAGTGGTAGATCCCACTTGAAATTATCACCCCAACACTCCCCCTTAATGTTAAGTGGGAAGAAAAATCAGACATGCCAATTTTACCTTTTTTTGCAAAAGGATTTTCAAAACCTTGAATCAACAACAGTGATTCAGGCTAGCATGCAAACAAGGGAAATCCATAGATCTTCCCATACAGAAATTCTTAAGACCAATGCTTTACATATGAAGACTTACATTAGACTATGGAGCCTTTTATAAACTAAGGCATACCCATAACTAAATCTTCACTAGGATTTACAAGTAACTTCACATAATGTGACACATTTACTTATTACAAACTGGAGGAAGTATTGGAAGTTTTCAACAAGACATTAAGAGGTGGCATTGTCATGCACACTCCCCTTAAGGGAAACTCTGATAGGCCCAATAAGGCATGAAATTTGTAGAAATTTATAGAACACAATGGTTTTGTGAAGATATCTACAACTTGATCTTTAGTTAAATAGAACTTGAGATCAATATCACCATTTAGGACTTTCTCTCTAATGAAGTGCATATGAACTTCAATATGTTTGGTCCTTTGATGTTGAACTGGATTCTTTGCAAGATAAATGCAGCTCTGGTTGTCACATAGAAGAGTAGTACTCCTTTTGATGCCCATGTGTAGCTCATCCAATAGTTTTTCAGCCACATAGCTTCTTTTGTAGATTTCATAGCACTTATATACTCTTTCTTAGTGGAAGAGATAAACATTGTTGATTGCTTCTTGCTACTCCAAGTGATGACACCTACATCTAGCTTGAAAATATATCTAAAATTAGATTTCCTATCTACAACATCACCAACATGATCAGAATCACAATATCCAAATAATTGTGCATCATTACAAGAAGAATAAAAAAAGACCATAATTGATTGTTCCTTTAATATATTTCAAAATCATTGTTGCCATTTTCCAATGATCTTCATAAGGTTCTTGCATAAATATTGAAACTACTCCCATTGCATAAGAAATATCAGGTCTAGTAATAGTCAAATAAATTAGACTACCAACTAGCTACCTATACAAAGTAGGATCAAATTTAGCACAAGTTGGTTTAGGATCTAACTTAACACCAACTTCAATAGGAATGGTGACATGCTTATAGTCAATCATGTTAAATATTCTAAGAAAATTCATAACATATTGAGATTGAGATGCAATAATAGACTTATGATCTTGAAATATAATCATGCCAAGAAAATGATTTAATAAACCTAAATCAGTCATTTCAAAACATTGTTTTAACCTTTCTTTGATTCTAACAATTAAATTTATATCACTACTAGTAATCAAAATATCATCAACATATAAGAAAATAATGATAATATGATTGTTTTCAACTTTAACAAATAAATCATTATCAGAACAATAGTTAGAAAAACCAAGATCTTGAAAGAAACTGTTAATTTTAGCATACCAAGCTCTAGGATCTTTCTTAAGACCATACAAAGACTTTTAAGCTTACATACATAAATTTCCTTTCTAGGTACTTCAAATCCTTTAGGATGACTCATATAGATTTCTTCTTTTAAGTCACCATTTAAAAAGAATTTTTAACATCCATTTGGTGAATCTCCCAACCATATTGGGCAGCCAATGCAAGAAGAATTTCTCAACAGTCAGTCAATAGTCAATAGTTTAGTTTCTGAGTGAAACCATGAGCTACCATCCTTTCCTTGAACTTTTCAATCTCTCCTAGAGAGTTATATTTGATTTTGAATAACCACCTAGATCCTATAATGCTTCTCTTAGAAGGAGGAGGGACTAGTTCCCAAGTGTCATTTTTATTAAAGCATTGTATTCATCCTTCATAGCCTAAATCCATCTATCATCTTGAGATGCTTCTTCAAAGGATTGTGGTTCTACCTCATAGAGGGTCATCAAGGCATGATAAGTATGTTGACTTCTAGTTAGTTTTCTAAGACTATCAGGCTGAGAGTTTTGAACAATATTTTTAGCCCATTTAGGAATCTTAGGTTGCAAGAAATTTGGGATGACTCCCCCTCAATCTCCATCATATCTAGATCAGATAATCAACCTCTTGAACTTATATTTCCATAATTTTAGTAGGAGGATTATCAGGATCTATCTCCAGAGCAATAGAGGAGGGTTCATGAGAAACATCGAGAAAGGTTTTCTAAGACTTGAACATTTATGTTTTCAAAAATTTCATGCTTGAATGGATCATAAACTCTCAATCCTTTAGTTCTACAGCCATAGCCAACAAAAATACAAGAGAAATAGGTTGGATCAAGCTTCTTCCTTTTTTCTTTTGGAATGAAGATAGAAATAGGACTACCAAATATTCTTAAGTTCAAAATGTCTGGTTTTTTCTTTGTCCATACCTCATGAGGAGTAGTTTGAAAAAGATTTAGTAGGTACTCTATTAATAATATAGACAACAGTGTTCATAGCTTCATCCCATAAGAACTTAGGCACATTATATGCATGAATCATAGTCCTAGCCATTTCTAAGACAATCATATTCTTTCTTTCTGCAATGCCATTTTATTGAGGGGAATAGGGAGTAGTCAATTCTCTTTGAATCCCACATGACACACAAAACTCATCAAAATTTTTTTGACATATTCACCTCCATTATCAGTCCTAATTCTCTTAATTTTCAGATTAGAAGTATTTTCAACTAGAGCTTTAAATTCCTAAAATTTAACTAAGACATCAGACTTTTCTTAATAAAATAATACCAAGTCATTCTAGAGTAATCATCAATAAAAAAACAACATAAAAATCACCACTGAGAGAAGGAACCTCAAGTGGACCTCTTACATCACTATGAATCAGTTCTAATAATTGAGAAGAATTTGGATCATGATGTTTGTGAAATGGTTGAGCATGTTTCTTACCACGTAGGAAACTTTCACAAGTTTCATGTTCTAACTTTATCTTTGGTAAGCCAACAACAAGATTCAGTCTAGACATATCATACAAGCTTTTGAAATTTACATGACCAAGTATTTCATGCCAAAGATGAATATCATTCCTAGAAGAGGAAGAAAAATAAGACTCAGACACAAAACCATCAAAGATATACAAGCCATTTTTTTGAATGCTAGAAGTAATAACATTTTTAAACTTATCTTTTACATACCACTTATCTTGTAGAAAAATAACTTTATAGTTTTCTTTGGTTAGCTGAGAGCAAGAAAAAATATTCTTTTTCAATTGAGGAACATACAAGACATTCCTAATTACACCATTTGATAGCTTAACATTTCCACAACCTTCAGATCTAATGATTGAGTTATCTCCTAGATAGATATTCTCTTCACATTTAACTACATTTGAGAGGATACCAAGAGTACAAGTCATGTGCCTGGAGGCACCACTATCAAGAATCCATTCATTGTCATTTGAAGCTAAAGGGTAGTATACAAAGCAATAGACTTCTCAGCCACATTTTCTTGATTTTGCTTCTGATTTTTCTTATGAGTATTAGGCTTGCTATTCTTAGCATTCTTAGTTGATTTGTTAATCTTTACTCTACAATCAGACTCTTTATGCCCAAATTTTCCACACTTATTACAAGTTCCATTAAATTTGACTTTAAATTTCTGATTGTTCTTAGCAGAATTAGTCTTAGGATTTGATTTAAATCTAGATCTGATATTAGACTTTTGATTATGATTGTTGTTATTTTTATTATGAGAAGAATTATGATTATGTGAGAATAGAGCTTGAGAAGCAATCTCTTTTGAATCAAAGTTCTCCATGACTCTCTCTTCTTGAATCAACAAAGAAGACAAAGTGTCTAAATCAAAATCATTCTCATTCTGATACTTAGAATTAAGAAGTGAGATGTAATGTTTGAATTTTTCATGAATATTAATCTGAATTATAAAGTACATAAAGCTTATCTTGAAATAATTCACAGTTATAACCATCTAATTGAGATTTAATGTTCTTAATTTTAGCTAAATAATTGACAATTTTCTCACCCCCTTCATGGGTGTTGTAAACTCTAAAACTAGTTTAATGATCTTAGACAACTTAATTTCCTTCATGCATGGTTTCTAATTTCTTCCATGCATATACAAGTGAGTCCATATGGCCTATATGCATCAAGAATTCATCTCTAATGCTTTGCAATAGGATGGATAGAGCTTCTAAGATCTCTAAGAGAAGGAGCTAAGGTTTTCAGGGGTAGCTTGTCTCCCTGTGGGACGTTTTTCTATACCAGTCACAAGATCCTAGAGCTTCCTAGCCATAAAATAGGATTTTAAATGCACTTTCCAAATGCTATAATTTGTTCCATTCAAAATCTGAGACTTATCCATTGAAAAATTAGCAGAACTAGCCATTTTAATGCTTAGACGAAAATGGAGACAAATACAACTAAAAAAAAATCAAGGAAGCCAAACAAAGACAAAAAACTAGCTACATATCCTTTTAATAGCTATACGAATGCAAACAACTTGAGTTTAGTAAAAAAATAGCTTGATTTGATTGAATTTAAGATCAATTTGACAGAGCTTAGTCGTGTCAAGTTTAATATGAGAGCTAACCGAGCTCGGAATGAGTCAAGTTAGAGTATCTCGATGAGTTATTTAGCAACTCAAAGGGGTGAGCTCAAAAATGAGCTACATGAGCTCAAAATGAGCTACTTTAATAAATAAAAACAAGTTAAAAATAGCCAAGGTAGGGGGCGACACGTGGCACAATCAACAATACCAAGAGAGGCACATGTTGACTTTAAAATAGATCCTCGGGTGGATGCAAAATATTTAAAAATTAAATTCAATGCCTTTTCGGGTCCGTGACAATAAAAAAAATAAACACACGTAAAAAAACTATGACAAAAGACAATAGTGAAAAATAAATATACGTGTCACTTTTCAATTAGCTCACATTTCACAATGTAACTAATAAGTCAAAGACAATTAATTAAAAATGAACCATATACACGTGTCTTAAATTAATTGGATCACTTTTTCACACTCTGACATAATGTGAAATCAAAGTCTTAGTCAAACAAAGCCACTTGTCAAAAAAATTAATGACTAAAAATTAGACACTTGGAAGCTTTCTCGCAAAACTTTAAAAAGATAGCTTTGAGTGGGCTTAAAGTCCCCAAAATAAACCAAACTTAAAATAAAGTTTAGGTCTGAAAAGGTACAAGAAAGGTGTCATAATTTAAGTGGCTAAGCCAAAGCAAGATTGACACCTTGACACTTGTGAAGGATGACACAATTAAAAAATATTAATATATGTGTCAAAAAAAAATTGGTTCGTGCTTCACAAATCTAACAAAGACTAAGCCAAAAAAAAGATACGTGGAGCCTTTTAAATGGCTCACACTTCACAAGTCTGAAAAATACTGACAAATGTGAAAAAGAGATGTACATGTCCAAATGCTATTGGTTTGCACTTCACAACAAAAAAAATGGATAAAGAAAATTGAGGACATTTGGAGCCTTTTAAATGGCTCACTTTTTGCAAATAAACACTGAAAAAAGGTGGAAAATTTATTGAAAAAAGATGAAAAGTGGAAAATTATATTGTCTCGGATTTCACAAATCTGACAAATGCGAAATAAAATATACTTGGAGAAATTTTATTGGTTTACCCTTTGCATATGACAAAAGCAAGCTAAAAGAAAACTAACAATGTGAAATATTAAGTGACTTGGAGCTTCCTATTGGATCGTATTTCACAAATGATAGAGGATAGCTAAGCCAAGTCTGACAATGTGGAGACACGTGTAAAGCACTTATTAGATTGTTTCATGACTGACAATAAGATAAAAAATAAAACTAACACCACAAAGCAAGATGGAGCCTTCTGATTGGATCAAGATTTACAAAGATATAAATGTCTATTTAGAAGACTGACAACGCAAAAGCTAGCTGGAGAAAAATGATTGGCTCAAGCTTCACAGTCAAAAGAACTTCACAAAAATGAAAAAAGTCAAATAAGACTGATAAAGCAAAGCCAGATGGCACTAGAAGATTGGATTGTGCTTTGCAAAGACAGAAAGGTGTCAGATTGAAGCCACTTGGCACTCTAAGAGTGGATATGGCTTCATAAATATGAAAAAGGAAAACAAAGCTATTTGGAGAAATTTTATTGGTCCAAGCTTCGTAAAACCAATAGGATCTAAAGAAAGACTGAAAATGCGAAGCCAGATGGCACAAAATGATTGGCCCAAGCTTCACAAAGACAAAAATAGTGAAAAAATAAAATATTTTTACTACTAGAATGGACTTAGAAGCCCCAAAAAAACTGGATCTAAATAAATATTTTGGATCTAAAGTCAAAAAAATGACCCAAACGGCTATAAACAGTGTGAAAAATTAAAATAAGCTCGTAGAAAACTCATTTAAACAATAAACGACTAAAACAAGATGCAGAAGCAAAGATCTAAGCATACAAAATCTCAAACATGATCTAAACAACCATTTAGCCCATATTTAACCAATATTTCAAACAATATTTAGGTGGGAACTAGAAGTTTAAACCTGGTTTTCTTGAAGATGACTGCAGAACTTTTAGGGTTTTGTAGATCCATAAATAAACTTAAAGCTTCTTCACCTCTTCAAGTTAAAAATTCTAGATTGATCCTACACATGCACAATCACCAACTCTGATACCATGTTAGATTTAGCAGGGAAATATAATCAACAGATTATAGATCCACCATTAAAATGTCCAAAGATTATAGATTATGATATGCAGTCGATTAGACACGAAATAGCTTAAAATAGATAGCAAATAACAAAGCTTAATGAGAAAGAGATGAAAGAAAATAAAAAAGAACAAGAGACAAATAACATCATATTTAAGTGGAGAAACCCAAAGGAAAAAAATCCACTGGTAAAGCACTATCTGTATTAAGAATTCACACGAGTTTAACCAAACTTTTCCACTTCCATGCTAGTCTTTTTCAGTTTCTACAGAGCTATATCTCTTGATCAGTTAATACAATGATCATCAATTGTATCTTATAATAAGATCTTAGTCTTTACAAATGTATATGTTTTAGACAACCAATCTGAGAGGGATCACCCAAATCAATGTGGGTGGGTGAATCGGTCAAGCCGCTTCACTCTTAAATGTGAAATACCTTCACAATAAATTTTGATGAACAAACTTTAAATTAGAGGGAGTGATGTAATGACAAATGAGGTGGTTCATGATGAACTTTGAAATCTATGCACTAGTAACATAGGTAAGAGGATAGCCTCTACCCACTTTGTGAAATACTCAGTGGAAGTAATAATGAACATGTGGCCATCAAATGAAGTAGGGATAATATTTCCAATGAGATCAAGTCCCCACTTTTAAAAAGGCCACGACATTGTGATTGGATGCAAATAACGTGCATGTATCGATTGTCATACTTTTGGCATTACAAGCATTTCTTAAAATACGACAACAATCAGTTTCCATGGTAGGCCAATAATAACCTACTCTCAACAATTTTTAGCCAAAACCATGCCACTTGTATGGGCCCCACAGATTCCTTCATGCACCTCCTTGACCACTAAGGTAGATTCATCCACTTATGGAAACAAAATAGATTCCCATCATAGCCTCTACAATAGAATGTGCCTCCAAGTAGGGTGTAGTGGGATATGCACTAGATAAGGTTTCATTTTTCAGATCGGAAATGTCAATAGGGAAGGTTCCATCATGAAGGTAATTATAAATGTCATTATACCAGGGGGATAAGGGACCAAAATATTCGCATACCAAATAAGAATTTGGCATGGCACATGCTGGTGTCATTAAATTATCTACAAAGAAAGGCATTTCATTGTTTCCAAGTGGGATGTGCAATAAAAAACCCAATGTAGCCATAACATCCGCTACATGATTCTATCCTCTAGGTATTTGTTGGAACATGATATTTACAAAGAATTTATTCTCATCTTAATTTTTACTCATCATTTACTTGTTTGATTATTAACATAGAGTCACCAATGACATTGACCTATATGATATCCCAAAGTATAGCTATTTTCAACCATGCAATGAGAGACTTCATACTGTTACATTTTTGTACATGGAAAACCAAGTATGAATGCTTTATGGGATTAGATCTCTTACGGGAATGATGAGCACAACTCATGCTCTGAACCATGGAAAGTAAAGGATCCATAAAAATACATCTTCCATGTAATGGAATCCTCAAGATACATCATAGAAGCATCTGGAAATTCCAAACTCAATGGTTCAGTCCCTAGCAAAGGGGCTTTAACTAGTTGATTTGATAATACCTTCTCTTTGACTGATTTTTTATTTATGTACTCAATATCAAACTCACTGAGTAGGATGATCCAATTATCCATCCTTCCTATAAGTTTAGGTTTAGATAATAATTCTTTAGAGTGTCAACTCTAGAAATGAGCTTGGTCTTATTATTTTACAAATAATGGAAAAAAATTCAAAAGAAAAAATGACACCCAATAAATCCTTTTCAATATGTGGATAGTTGAGCTCATAAGTAATCAACATGAGGCTAAGGTAATGTATGGATTTTTCTTTCTGACTTATATCATACTTAGCCAAAAGCGCACCAATTGAAAATTGAGTGGAATAAATGTACAAAGAAAATGGTTCTCTTGGAGTATGTGACATTAGAATAGGGGGTTTAGACATATATTCTTTGAGAAAAGAAAATGCTTGTTGTTGTTCTAGACCCCAATGGAAATCAACATCTTTCTTCAAAAGATGTGTGAATGAATGACACTTGTCTACAAGTTGGGGAAATACATATTTTGATAGCTTAAATCTTCCCCTATAAAGCTGCAGCGAGAGTTTTCATGTTCTTAGGAGGAGGCATTTCTATTATAACAAGAACCTTTATGAGCCTAATTTAATTCCTCTTCTTGACACAATAAAACCTAACAATTTTCCAAATAGCACACTATTTTTGATTCCTAACCTTATAGTCTATAAAACTCTAAAAGTGTTTCACCTCAAAGTATATGATAAAATAGATAAAGGTAAGGTGTGTAGGAGGAATGCCTATGAATAGTTAGGAGAAAGTTGTGCACATTGTAGAATTTGATCAAAATGCAAGATTTTCCCTTTGGCTAGGAGGAATGACCCGTATAAGAAACACCACAAGATCACATGATATTAAATACAAAATCGTAGTGGACTACCTAGTGATTTCTAGTTTGGAGAAGTGTGACACTTCCTAGATGGTCTGTCAATCCACTATTTTAATCAAATTAATTAAAATAAATGCAAGAAATAGAAGTCCTATTGCTAACACCTTTATATAGGTGTCTCCAGACATTATCAACACACTAGATTAAGTAATGTATTGAAGTACAAACTAATCTAGCATTAGGTAAGGTATGGTTCTAGTTGGGAAAGGTCATTGAGGTGTTAGGCAAGGTTTGGGTGAAGTTTGGTTATGTTCTAGGTTGTTTGGTGAAATTTATAAGCTCGTTGTTCTAGGTAAAATTACCATTCACAGAGACTGGTATCGGTTAGGCAACTAATGTTGGCACTAGAAAATGATCGATGCTGGTTGGGTAATCGATGTCGATAGGGGAAATATGGCCATAATATTAAAAGTACATGTTTTTTATCTCTTTGTGGTTGCACAAATATTTGAGGGGGTTTGGGAAGGATGGTATGATTTTATACGAAGACTTGATAAGGGTGATAGAGGCTCTAGATGGACAAAATGGTTTAGGTTGATATATTAGATGGTAGATGGGTGAAGGGTGATATTCAAGATTGAGGAGAATCGAATAGTGGAAATTAATAAAATATTATGATCAAAAACTAAAACTAACACATAAGAGTGAGTTACTTATCTAAGAACCTCTAGATCTAAAGATGGTGGTGGTGGTGAGCGTTTGGAGATGAAACATGTTTTTGTCTAGTGCCATGGAAACAAAGCCTATGTGCTGCAGCCGTGGGTTATCCAAGGCTATGGAGGAAGAGATTAGATTTTGGTGAAGACCTAATGTGCTCTAGTTCATCATCCGGTAGCTTGAATGCTCGATAGTTAGAATGGAAAAGCTTTAGTGAATGAATGAATTAAATAACCCATGGAAAGAGTTAGAAACTCCTATTTAAGGTAACCAACGTCGGTTAGGGAATTGATGTTGGCCAAGGGATAAATAACGTCGGTTAAGGAGAATTGGTTTAACTTCCTAAAAATAGTCCGATTCTTGTTAAATATGGCATGATTTTGATTTTGGTATTGGGTCTTAAGTGTGGATTTGCGCTAAATGGAGTGGGAGAGTAGTTAGAGAGATAATAGGTTATTAAGATTAGGGTTAGACTAAGTCTCAGTTGGTTAAGGGGAATGGGGACTTGGTCTTGGGTAATAAATGAGGTTGGAATGGGTCTAGGGTGAGGTAGATAATTAATTTAATTATGGTTAATTAAATTAATAGGAATGTGTGCAAGGGGTCATGGTTAGGTGTAGTATGGAATTAATTAGAGAAGGGGGTTTAGAAGGTTGTGACCCAAATTTGGTGTCTACATTTTCCCCTTTTCATGTAGCTTGTATTGATAAGCGATCTTGTGACAAAAACAAGATTGGTTTCCCTAGGTATGGGTGGAAGTGATCCCCCTCAAACCGGAACTGATGAAGTTAGAGGTTGAATCGGTGATGGGTTTGATAAAGTGGTAGGTGAGGAGAAACTAAACTAGGTAAGGTGCAGACATAGGAAATGGTGATATGGGTGTAGGTAATAGGTAGGGGCATTCAAATGTGCACACCGATGTTAAATCTCTAGATTTGCATAAATAAATTCAACAACAATAAATCAAATTAACTCATGAAATGGAAAGTATAGAAAATATAGAGAAAATGAAAGTAGAATGGAGCAATTTCTATTGAATATTAGGGGAATTTTATATAATTTATTTCTCTTATAATCATAGAGTCAAGTCTCATCACATTATCCCCATATCTCTCCTCTAATCCCTAGTCATACTCCCACACCCCTATCCATGAGTTGTGCATGACAACTAATTGTGCACACTCACATATTATTTAAATATTAAATAATACAAATATTCAAACCATATGTTCACACTATGAACACTAATTTCCTAACATTCACCCCCTTAGAGTGAACATGGGTGAGTTATGTCTAGTACCTGCTCATGTTCTACAATATGATGGTTTTCAAAGAGTACCATCAACTCCAATAGGTTTTCTAGTGGAACCATTAACCACTCTGTATGTGATTTTCTAAGAGATTCACAAACTCTCAAATTGGTTTTCTAGTGGACCACCAACCACTTTCATAGTAGCGTACATGTTTCCTCATCCACAATTTACAAAAGAGAACAAAATATAGGAAAATATGTTCCTTACTATGAATAGGAATTATCCATCTGTTCTTTATTTACTACCACACATGCTGAAATTAAACACACCAAACACAACTGAAAAAACATGGCCACCAAAGCAATATTGTGGCCTCATCGATGGTGCCTAACGAGAGGTCACTAAAATACCTCCTTCCTTCATTGCCTCCAGCCTCCATTGTGATGTTGCTAACTCAACTGAATTTGTCTTTGAGTCTCATTTTACAATTCTATTGGGTGTCGGTTTCAACCGATAATGCACCCCCTCACTATGGACGTTGTGTACAAGTGAAAATGCATCTAATTTTTGACAAGTGGGGAAATTTATTTTTATAATATAATTTTACAATGACTCACAAATCTACAATGATTCGACACTTTCGGATGACTGACTATGACACAACAAAGTTGACAATTTTAATGGAAATACACACAAATGATTCCTAAGAGGTAGGACATAGACAATAGGACCACAACTAAACAAATGGCTTGAGATGAATGATAATATCTTGAAGCACAAACCAATGTATGATTAGATCAAACTCACACCATATCTAATTTCCATTCCAAATAGATGCAGAAACAAACTTTGACAAAAAAATTATTTTAATCATATACAAATTCCATAATTTCTTCAAACGCCAGAATCTATTTCACGTTTTCTCTTAAACCAGAAACTGGGTTATTCTGAAATTTTAACAGTAGAGCGATAAATACATATATTCAAACCCAAAAAATTTCAGAAGATTTGGAATCGGGTTTTTGAGAAAAACATGATTTACCAGTCGTTTTTTCTTGAAGATCAGAATCCAAAAAATGGCCACGAAAGCTTAAAAACTCTCAGATCTGCATCCTAGAGGCTACGGTTTTGTCCTACAATGACTCTCATAGCTTTTCCTTTCCTGCTCTGATACCAGATGATGCTAAATCTCTAGATTTGCATAAATAAATTCAACAACAATAAATCAAATTAACTCATGAAATGGAAAGTACAAAAATACAGAGAAAATGAAAGTAGAATGGAGCAATTTCTATTGAATATTAGAGGGCATTTTATACAATTGCTTGCTCCTATAATCATGGAGTCAAGTCTCATCACCTTATCCCCATATCTCTCCTCTAATCCCTAGTCATACTCCCACACCCCTATCCATGCACACACACATGTATAAAATGTGAAACCAAGGAACTACTGACACACACATGAAGAGCTCACAAACTCTACATTATCAAAGGTTGATTTTTTATCCAAGAAAGGTTGATGTGGTCTAGGTATCCAAGGTATAGGATACGGTCTTGAACTACAATGAGTCTAGGTGTAGGAATGGGCATTAGGTTGGTTCTAAATCACGAAAAGGTTTGGTCTAGTCAAGATAAACATCACGACATTAAGAAAGGAAAGGTTGGTAGGCTAAAAAAATCAAGTAGTGTCGCCGCAAGGTATAGTGAGTAGGTGAATTTAAGTTTTTAATTGGCGGGTTCGGGTGTGGTGTATAGGCAAGGCCATGGGTAAGCCTAGGTATAGGCTTTAACATGCCCCAAATGAGACAGAGGTTATGGGTCGATGATAAGGCAATTAAGTGAGCCTATCAAGTTTGGGTAAGGTTGGTGTAGCAAGAAAACCAGCATTGTGCATTCAAATTTGGTGAAATTAGGCATAACGGGCTTTAGTGGGGTGACCGATACTAGTTTAAGGGGAACTAATACCAATAAAAGATAACTGATTCCATTCTATTAGGGCATGAGACTAACATTGGTCAAGTTGATTTAGGGATAAATAATAAAAATATGTGAAAAATGGGTTCATTTGTGACTTTTTGTTTATGGAAAACAACAGAGATAATATTTGGAGGAGAAAAATGAAAGAGAGAGGCAAGTGGCTGAGTTAGCTAACTATTATTGGGTAATTAGAGGGTAGTGGATGGTCCTGTGAGATCGATCAAAGTGAGGTGATTGGGTGAGAGTTGAAGAGTGGATGCGGTCATGGCCGAGGCGGGAGAGGGAATCGGAGGACCGCCAATTCGAGAGACCAAAGATCCCACCTTGGAGATAGAGGTGTGTAGAGGTAGGGTTTGAAATCCATTGTTGTTTTTAGTGAAAACCAAGGTAGAATAATGAGGAATTTGGGGTTTAAAATTAACTTGAAATTATGTTGAAAATTGGGTGAAATGGGGTATGGGTAGGGGGAAATTTAGGTTAATTAGGTTGTCAATGAATGGGAAAATGAATTGGGTAGGTAATATAGGTACATTTATTAATTGGGTAGGTCAAGGTTCGGTCAAGCGTCGATGGGCTAGCTAGCGTTAGTGGGGCTAAATGGGGACTGGTATCGGTTAGGGTGACTAATGTCGACATTATTAAAAGTGGCTAAGGCCTAAAATGGGGGGTTAGGAAGGCAAAAAGGTAAGGTAAGGTGGGTAAATGTGTAGTGAAATAGGTGTGGATAGGTTAGGAGTCTAGGAGAAATATATTTAGGTGAGATTTAGGGTTATTATATGTAGGAATGGGTGGGTTTAGGTGAAAGTTGGGTAAATCAATGAAGGAGTGAAAAGAGTGAATCAAAATAATTGTAAATGTCTGGGCAAGGTAGAATATATAGTAAGTGAGTGAATGGGATAGAAGGTAGTTAGGCTAGTAAAATTGTAGGTGGGGTATGACTAGGTAGGATAGAATAAATGATTGAAAGAGCTAGGTGATTGACAAGTGTAAATGGTAATGATGCAGCACGTCGCATGAGTTGACTATGCGAGACAAGGTTTCACCTCTTTTGGTACGATGTGGCAACCTAGTGATATAAATGAGGAGTGTTCACATATGCGGGATGATGGGCTTGGTGCTATGAGGTGATATAGGTGTAATGTATGGGATCACACTTGATGGTCGCTCTCATCAATAGATGGGACTCAACAACCAAAACCTTCAATTTACCCACCGAAAGATGACTACCATGATGGAGGATGTTTACAAGATTTTGTTGTCACCGATTGTTGGGGAGCCATTATATCAGATTTCTTCAGAGGCATCGGTTGAGCCGATAGTGATAGTATTTGGTGAGGTGATGGGTGACTTGAGATAACACAATGCTAGTATCACTACAATGATATGTACATTACACATCCTTAGAGACAAGATTAGAAATTCGATGATGGTAGCTATTGATTGCTATGCTCTCCTAGATTTAGAGGGTATAGAGATTTCCCAGAGACACTAATGGGGGTACTTGGGGACATGATTAAGGAGCAGGTTTGGTTTGTATGGGTGTCGGCCTACTTGGTGCAGTTGTATAGAGAGTTATGGGCATACTAGAGGATGTGGAGGTATGGCATCTGTTGTACTTATCTACTACATTGTTAGGCATATGAACACATCATGTGTCTACATCCAGTAGGCCTTCCATGATAGGAATAACATAGAGGTGTATATAGAGTTGGATACATGAGATGGGTGCTAGTAGGGGCACATCCATGAGTGGAGGAGGCATCACAAGATGTGACATACTATCGGCGGATATTGAGGGCTTATATGCTTTAGATATTATATGGTGACCATATGTTGATTTTCCTTCCTATGGGGGCATGATAAAGTAGCTAGAGGAGTTATAGTTGGTCGTGTGGATATAGGGATGAGAGAATTGGGGAGCATGAGATGATTCCAGTCACCGAGTCCAATGCCGCCTTTGGCTCCAAAGAAATGTGCCTCCATCATTTCCATAGTACCATAGGGATGATGTGTAGATCATTTATCTCCACCACACCCGATAGGTCCGAAGGACATGAGGAGCGGGAGGTGCATAGAACAATTGATGAAAAAGGTGTTACCGATGGGTATAAGTGCTTTGGTGGGTAGTCCAACTACGATAATACCGAGGTCAAGATAGTCATAGTGTAGAGGGATGCATTATAGGGTTAGGTGATTACATTATAGTTACAACTTACTCAATCCTGTGCACAAGTGGTCACCCGCCAGGGATAGGTGTAGGCATAGGCACAAGCACCGACAGGGATGAAGGGTAGGTTGTGGGGTTACGGTATAGGATGCCACATTATAGGCATAGTTTTCCACTTTACGAGGGACAATTGGTAGCAAACCCAGAACATGTATAGGCAAGAAATGAGGGGCATGTTACAGGGCTGCATGCATAGGTTTCCACACTACATGCACTGATTTCCACTTTACTGATTCCAGTTGGTATAGGCTTAAGCACAAGTGCAAGCCGAGGCACATACACCGAAAACAAGAAAGGGTCCCGTTATGCAGGCACATGCACAAGGATAGGGTCCCGTGTTACGATAGCAGTCAAGGACTAATGGTACATGCATATGGTCTATAGGTAGGTTCCCGAGCTATGGCACCACCCTAGGTGATTTCCATGGTTAGCTATAGAGATGTTGTGGAAAAGACTAGGTATTACCAGATCATCCGATGGAGTTTGGTATTTTTATGTGACCTATGGCGAGTATAGAGCACAACCGGCATTGAGTGTCGGGACTAGCACATAGACTCATAGTTATAGTAGCTCAGAGAGCCATCGGCCACATAGGTATGGTGAGTAAGAGGTGATGAGTAGGCGGTGGGGGCCAGATGAGGGTACCGAAGAGAGAAGAAGAGGTGTAGACCCTCGCAGAGATGATATTGGAGTTATAAATACATTTTATTTTTGATTTTTGATATATATACCGGCCTACGTGCCGAAGACGTGAGATGTATATGAGAGTTTTGAGATACTTGTATTTATATCTGTATATTCATTGTATTGATATATAGACCATTTGATGTATAGATGGATGATGATATTTATAGATGATGGACGTGGTTTATTTCCATTGTATTATTATCATGGAAACTAGATGTGTAGGCATGGATTTATGATGATGTATGGTTGATTGCATTTCCATTATATTGATGTCATGGAAATTAGATGTAGGCATGGTTTTAGGATGATGTATGTTGTGAATGTTTGATTTTATTTCCACTAATTTTCTTTCAGTGACACCTTGCTAATTTGGGTAGAAGACCAGCTTCTTGTTGATTTTCCACTCATCCAAGCAGCCATACTCAGCTCCAAATCATTTGCATGGCTGCCAATTTTGAAGAAAGGAAGCTATTTTGCACAACCAGTTATAGGGTTTGTTTAGCCCACCTTTGCTTCTAGTTAGAGTAGAGTAGGTAGGTTTTTCTTTCTCGAGAAAGTGCTTGTGCACACTTTGCATGTTCCATTTGGAGCATGTATGATTTTTAGTTTGTACGTAGTTTTTTGTGGTGTTGGTTTTGCTTTTGCACGCTTCATTTTGGTGAAGATCAACTCCAAGTTCGGTGGGTTTCCAAGTAGCTCGTGAGGTCGATTTTTCATAACTCAAATCAAAATCATTCATCTATCATTCATCTAAGAGATGACCCCGAGAGTCGCCAAAATTGTTATCCAAAATGAGCCCCCTGCTTATTTTGGCTAACTTGCCTTCATTCTTTCCTTCCTTGTGCTTTAATATCAAATTTTACACATTTCAGGCACTCAAGGGTTTTTGGAAATGGCTCCATCAGATAGGATTTTTTCTCACCTTTCCAGAAAGGTAAAATTTTCCTCCTAACTCCAAATATTTTGAAAGTTATGGCTCGGTGGAGTTTTTTGGGGAAAATTTCCCTTGACAGGCCCACGGCCAATGAAATGATGCCACGTGGTGGTGGAGGTCGGGAGCAGAGTGAAGTTGAAATTTTTTCCAAAGTGGGCAAAGGGTTCAAAGGGAAAACGCCCATAAGGCCGCAGAGGAGGATGGAGAAAAGTTAGAAGGCCCGCCGAGCAATGTGAAGGTGCCACATGTCCATGATAAAGTGGCGGAGTCGAGGCATAGAGGAAACTTTGGTTTTTGCCAAAAAGACAAGCACAAAGAAAATTTTAAGTAATCCCCCACCAAGCAACCAGAGCCAAAATGTGTCACCAGACAACGGAGTGCGTGGAAATCTTGGGAATTTTTCCCAACATAAAAAATCAAAGGAAAAAGGTGAAGGTTGGAGCCCGCATTTTAATCAGCGAATGGAGAAGCACCATGTGGCGTAGAGTGGTGGGGTGTGGAGAATTTTTGGGAAATTTTCCCAAATTCAAAAAAGAGGAAAATTTTCAAGTTTCAGCCCACCAACCCGAATTTCGCCCTAAAATTGCCATTTGTGCCCAAAATCTTCAGAGGGGCATAACTTTTGATCCCGAACTCATATTTTCACGTTCTTCATATCATTGGAAATTTTTTGAAATCCTCTACATGGTGGAGGGTTCAATTTAGTATTTTGATATATATTTGTAGGAGAAAAATTTGAAAACGTCTCTGGCATGCAAAAACACGTAAAACCACTCCAACCACCAAAATTAATGAAGTATGGGCCTCTTTCTTGCTCTGCAGAGCAATGTACATTGGCGTATGGGTTTTTCCATGAATCCCATCACTTTGCAGGTGAGATTGAAGGGATTTTTGGTGGTTGGAGTTCCAAATCAATTTTCCCATGTTTTCCACATTTCTTTCATTCTGCTCGATGGTAAAAAGCGCTTTTGGCTCATTTGTAAAAGAGGGTTCATCATTCTTCTCTTCCCTCCCTTATTTTCTTCCCTAGGGTCAAAAATGGAGTTAGAACCTCCTCCCCTACTCTGTAATGGCATTTTTTTCCTCTTACCAGCAAAATGATGTTTTGTGCAAACTTCTGGAGTAATAAAAATTGTGTTTTGTGATGCATTTGTCCATCCTTGCTGTTTTATCTTGTTTTCTTCTTTCCTCTCTTCATTGCGGTATTTGTGCATGTTTGAATGTTCATTGCAGGTTTTGGAGCTGTGTTCATGGAGTTTTGGAAAAAAAATTGTGTGAAATCCATCCTTGGTTTTGGGATGCACTTGTCCATCCTTTCCATTACTCACCTCTTCTTGTTCCATGGCAGTTTTGATAGATGTTCAACATTTTCCTTCTCTGGTGTATCACCAATTTTAGTGTAGGCTCTATTTTTCCATCTTTCTCTCTCTCTCTCTCTCTCTCTCTCTCTCTCTCTCTCTCTCTCTCTCTCTCTCTCTCTCCTTGGCATAGCTAAATTAGGATTAGATTAGCTCTCTTGCACTGGAATAGCTTGTGGTAGGTAGTTTAGGAAGAGGAACCAGCCTTCTCTGGAGAGCTTTCCCCATTTGCAAAGGTCCCACACTTTGGGAAAGCTCAATGTTCTACATTCACACCAAATGACATTTCCTTAGAAAAGCATATCTATAACTCATTTTGGGGAGTGTCATGTGAATTTGCACTAATAGTTTTGGCATGCCCGATGGGACTTAGAGGTCTTCCACTTTATTTTTGATAGGTTGGTGTGTTCTTGTTAAGGATTCAGCCTTTGGAGGCATATTCAAAAGCACATCTGGTGACTCCATCTAGTAAATAACTCATTCTTTGAGTTACAGACCCTCTTTCCATTCATTCTTCTTTCCATCTCTTCCATCTTCTTTCATTCCATGAAGTTGTGCAATCATGACTTCATTTCCATCATGGAATTCACATTTACAACAACAACAATATATTCTACCTCCAACATGTTTTTCAAATCCTCCAGATCAAAATTTTGATCAAATTCAAAATCAGTATGCATATCCATATGAGCAATTCAAAATCAGTTTGGCTATGAATCACATCAAGCACAAGATATGCATATGATGAGAGCAATTAAGAAGAAAGTGCATATTTGCCGGAGAAAATCCAAAAAATGGAGGTTGACATGGTGCAATCAAGGGCTCTAGCACAAATGAGGGCATTTCAGATTGGTTTCAAAGCACCCTATCCATGGGGAGGCCCTTTTCCAAGATATTACAGCCCTCAGGAGAAGCCAGACTTCATGATTAAGATGCTGCCCCAACTTGCACAATGGACACTAGAGATAGAGACCTATAAACTTGGTGTTGAACAACCTTGTCAATGGGTAAGTTCTACACCATTTGGTTTTTCTTTTTCCATTCCCCAAGCAGCACCATCTCATTTTGAATGCCAAATTCCAAATCCATCCCATGCTGCCCCAAGTGTTGATTCCATTTCTCCATTCCCTAGTCTTCCACCACATCTCAATTCTTCTGTCCTTTTCCCTTCCAAACAACCACTCCCTACAAAGAAAAAAAAATTTCCATCTCCTCCACCACCACAAAAATTACAAAATCGATTAAACTCCAACCCACCCTCCTCTTGCATTCCCAATTCCATGTGGGGAAGAAGAGATTGCAAAAATCAGTCATGAAGGACAACAAGAGGAAGATCCAAGAAAAGAAGGAATGATTAAGAGCTTAGTAAGCTTGGCTCTTAGATATGGGATTGAGAAAATTCCTTTCCTGGTAAAGCCTATAGAGGAGGTAAAGGTTGAAGAACAAGTGGTGGTTAGGACTGATTTTGTTGCAGTAGAAGAAGAAAAAAAGAAGAGGCAGATCAGCAATCAATTTGCTTAGAATGTAGTGTCCATGTTGGCACTCTACTTGAAGAAAATGCTGATCCAATTCAAGTTGCACAATCAGCCATGGAAGAGGAAAGCTCTAAAAGAGATCTTGCAGCCCCAACTTGTCCTCTAAAGCAGTAGATTGAAGAGTTTAACTTGAAAAACTTCATGCTAGAGGAAGAGTTCAATCAAGAGAAAGATTGTCTTCAAGCAATAGAGGAAGGAGAAGCTGCTCCAAATCCAAAAGAAGAGGAGCACATTCCAGCTATGGGGGAGAAAAGTGTAGATCCAAAAGCTTTGAGCACAAAGCAGGCTATAGAAGAACCTTCAGTTCTTCTTTCTACTTCATCTCTCTCGACTTCTAGTGCTGAAGAAGAGTTTGATCTCTCAAACTCAATGTTGGAGGATGAAAGAAACCATGGTGATCAAGTTGCAAATCAAAAGAACACCATGGGGGAGGTTGAGCATATGCAATAGGAGAGCAATGAGGTAGTTTATCTGTCAGATTTGGAAGACTATTTTGATGAAGAGGAACCGGTTGAAATCACACCATTTTCTCCTTCATCATCCACATTCCAAAAACTTGATCCTTTTGTTTTTGTGGAGGAGAAATTTCATTTTAGTGGCATTTTGGTGAAGATCAACTCCAAGTTTAGTGGGTTTCCAAGTAGCTCAGAGGTCATATTTTCATAGTTCAGATCAGAATCAATTCATCAAGCTTGACTCCATGCCCAATGGATGCTTCAAAGGCCACTGATCATTCATCTAGCAGCGGATGACCCCTGAGAGTCGCCAAAATTGTTATCCAAAATGAGCCCCCTACTTATTTTGGCTAACTTACCTTCATTCTTTCCTTCCTTGTGCTTCAATATCAAATTTTACACATTTTAGGCACTCAAGGGTTTCTAGAAATGGCTTCATCAGATAGAATTTTTCTCACCTTTCCAGAAAGGTAAAATTTTCCTCCTAACTCCAAATATTTTGAAAGTTATGGCTCGACAGAGTTTTTTGGGAAAATTTTCCCTTGATAGGCTTGCATGATAGTAAAATGATGCCACGTGGCGAGAAAGGTTGGGGAGTGGAGAAAAGTTGAAAATTTTACCAAAGTGGGCAAAGGGTTCAAAGGGGAAAACCAGCCTCAGCCCGTGGAGGAGGATGGAGAAAAAGTTAGAAGGCCCGCCGAGCAATGTGAAGGCGCCACGTGTCCATGAGAGTGGTGGGAGTCGTAGACATGGAGGAAACTTTGGTTTTTTTCCAAAGTGACAGAGGCACAAAGGAAGAATTTGAAGTGTGCCCCTGCCAAGCAACTAGGAGCCAACACGTATCACTGGGACAACGGAGTGTGAGGAAATCTTGGGAATTTTGCCCAACGGAAAAAATCAAAGGAAAAGGTGAAGGTTGGAGCCCACATTTTCATCAGTGAACACGGAAGCACCACATGGCATCGGAGTGGTGGGGCATGAAGAATTTTTGGGAAATTTTCCCAAATTCAAAAAAGATGAAAATTTTCAAGTTTCGGCCCCAACCCAATTTTTGCCCTAAAATTGCCATTTGTGCCCAAATTCAGAGGGGCATAACTTTCGATCCCAAGCTCAGATTTTCATGTTCTTCATATCATTGGAAAGATGTTGAAATCCTCTACATGAAAGAGGGTTCCATTTTTATTTTGATGGAGACTTCTTGGATAAAATGGAAAAACATCTCTCGACATGCGAAAAACATATAAAATGACTCCAACCACCAAAATTAATGAAGTATGGGCCTCTTTTTTGCTCGAAGAGCAATGTACATTGGCGTATGGGTTTGTCCATGAATCCTATCATTTTTTAGGAGATATTGAAGGGATTTGTTAGTGGTTGGAGTTCTAAATCAATTTTCCCACGTTTTCCATGTTTCTTTCATTCTGCTCGGTGGTAAAAAGGCGTTTTTGCTCATTTGTAAAAGGGGGTTCATCATTCTTCTCTGCCCTCCCTTATTTTTTTCCCTAGGGTTAAAAATGGAGTTAGAACTTCCTCCCCTTCTCTATAATAGCATTTTTTTCCTCTTACCAACAAAATGATGTTTTGTGCAAACTTTTGGAGCAATAAAAATGTGTTTTGTGATGCATTTGTCCATCCTTGCTCATTTTTTCTTGTTTTCTTCTTGCCTCTCTTCATTGCAGGTATTTGTGCATATTTTAATGTTCATTACATGTTTTGGAGCTATGTTCATGGATTTTGGAACATTTTTGTGTGAAATCCATCCTTGGTTTTTGATGCACTTGTCCAACCTTTCCATTGCTCATCTCTTCTTATTCCATGGCGCTTTTGATAAATGTTCAACATTTTCCTTCTCTGGTGTATCACCGTTTTAGTGTAGGCTCTATTTTTCCCTCTTTTCTCTCTCTCTCTCTCTCCTTGGCATAGTTAGATTAGGATTAGATTAGATTTCCTGCACTGGAATAGCTTGTGGCAAGTAGTTTAGGAAGAGGAGCCAACATTCTCTAGAGAGCTTTCCCCATTTGCAAAGGTCCCACACTTTGGGAAAGCTCAATGTTGTGCATTCACACCAAATGACATTGCCTTAGAAAAGTAGATCTATAACTCATTTTAGGGGTGCTATGAATTTGCACTGATAGTTTTGGAACGCCTCAGGGACTTAGAGGTCTTCCACTTTTATTTTGTGAGTTGGTGTGTTCCTTTTAAGGATTTAGCCTTTGAGGCATATTCAAAAGCACATTTGGAAACTCCATTTGGTAAATAACTCATTCTCTGAGTTAGAGACCCTATTTCCATTCATTTTCCATTCATTCTTCTTTCCATCTCTTCCATCTTCTTTCATTCCATGAAGTTGTGCAATCATGACTTCATTTCCATCATGGAATTCACATTTACAATAACAACAATATATTCCACCTCCAATATGTTTTTCAAATCCTCCAGATCAACATTTTGATCAAATTCAAAATTAGTATGCATATCCATATGATTAATGCCAAAATCAGTTTAGCTATGAAGCACATCAAGCACAAGGAGATGCATATGATGAGGGCAGTAAAGAAGAAAGTGCAGATTTGCTGGAGAAAATCCAAAAATGAGGTTGGCATGGTGCAATAAAGGGATCAAGCACAAATGAAGGCATTCATTTTTTAGAGCACCCTGTCCATGGGGAGGCCCTTTTCCAAGACATTACAGCCCTCAGGAGAAGCTGGACTTCATGATTGAGATGCTTGCCCCAACTTACACAATGGACACTAGAGATAGAGACCTATAAACTTGGTGTTGAGCAACCTTGTCAATGGGTAAGTTCTACACCATCATCTAGTTTTTCTCTTTCCATTCCTCAAGTAGCACCATCTCATTTTGAATGCCAAATTCCAAATCCATCCCATGTTTCCCCAAGTGTTGATTCCATTTCTCCATCCCCTAGTCTTCCACCCCATCTCAATTCTTCTATCCTTTTCCCTTCCAAACAGCCACTCCCTACAAAGAAACAAAAGTTTCTATCTCCTCCAACACCACAAAAATTACAAAATCAATTGAGTTACAACCCACCCCTCCTCTTCCATTCCCAATTCCATGTGGGGAAGAAGAGATTACAAAAATCAGATGAATGAAGGACAGCAAGAGGAAGAACCAAACAAAGAAGGAATGATTAATAGCTTAGTAAGCTTGGCTCTTAGATATGGGATTGAGAAAATTCCTTTCTTGGTGGTGAATCCTATAGAGGAGGTAAAGGTTGAAGAACAAGTGGTGGTTAGGATTGATTTTTTGCAGAAGAAGAAGAGCAAAAAGAAGAGGCAAAATCAATTTTCTCATAATGTAGTGTTGATGTTGACACTCTACTTGAAGAAGATGCTGATCCAATTCAAGTTACACAATCAGCCATGGAAGAGGAAAGCTCTAAAAGACATCTTGCAGCCCCAACTTGTCTCTAGAGCAGCAAATTGAAGAGTTTGACTTGACAAACTTCATGCTAGAGGAAGAGTTCAATCAAGAGAAAGATTGTCTTCAAGCAACAGAGGAAGGAGAAGCTAATCCAAATCCAAAAGAAGAGGAGCACATTCCAGTGCTGGGGGAGAAAAGTGCAGATCCAAAAAGCTTTGAGCACAAAGCGGCTATAGAAGAACCTTCAGTTCTTCTTTCTACTTCATCTCTCTTGACTTCTAGTGTTGAAGAAGAGTTTGATCTCTCAAACTCAATGTTGGAGGATGAAAGAAACCATGGTGATCAAGTTGCAAATCAAAAGAACACCATGGGGGAGGTTGAGCATTTATAACAGGACAACAATGAGGTAGTTTATCTGTCAGATTTGGAAGACTATTTTGATGAAGAGGAACCAGTTGAAATCACACCATTTTCTCCTTCATCATCCACATTCCAAAACTTGATCCTCGTTTTCGTGGAGGAGAAATTTCATTTGCAACATTCTACATCTTATAGCAGCTCTTTAGAATCAATATTGGAAGATTTAAATATTCCATGTTCTTCATAGAGGAAGGAAAACAATAGAAGACTTCCATTGTTTCTTCCACACCATCCATCCAAGAAGGTCTACAAGAAGACTCCATTTTTGGAGTTGAAAATTAGAGCAATGGGCATATCAAATGGATTAGACCTTTCCCAATCAAGTATTTGGTTTCATTAGAGCCAAAGGAGAAGTCACAACCAATCATGCTTGCTTTTAAGCATGAGGACAAGCTACAAAGTGTGAAGGATCTCGCTGTCATACCTCTTCAATCCAAATGCAGAGCAACTAAAAGAGGTATTATATTTGATTTCAGATGACACCTTGCTAATTTGGGTAGAAGACCAACTTCTTGTTGATTTTCCACTCATCCAAGCAGCCATACTCAGCTCCAAATCATTTGCATGGCTGCCAATTTTGAAGAAAGGAAGCTATTTTGCACAACCAGGTTCACAGGGTTGTTTGTAATTTACCACCTTTGCTTCTAGTTAGAGTAGAGTAGGTAGGTTTGATTTCAGTAGAATAAGTTCTTGTGCACACTCTATATGTTCCATTTGGAGCATGTATGATTTTCAGTTTGTACATAGTTTTTTGTGGTGCTGGTTTTGCTCTTGCACAGTTCATTTCAGTGGCATTTTGGTGAAGATCAACTCCAAGTTCAGTGGGTTTCCAAGTAGCTCAGAGGTTAGATTTTCATAGTTCAAATCAGAATCAGTTCATCAGGCTTGACTCCATGCCTAATGGATGCTTCAAAGGCCACTGATCATTCATCTAGTAGGCAGATGACCCCTGAGAGTCACCAAAATTGTTATCCAAAATGAGCCCCTGCTTATTTTGGCTAACTTGCCTTCATTCTTACCTTCCTTGTGCTTCAATATCAAATTTTACACATTTTAGGCACTCAAGGGTTTTTGAAAATGGCTCCATAAGATAAGATTTTTCTCACCTTTCTAGAAAGGTAAAATTTTCCTAACTCCAAATATTTTGAAAGTTATGGTCAAGGCATTTTTTGGGAAAATTTTCTCTTGATAGGCCCGCAAAGTCCGCAAAGGGTTCAAAGAAATGATGGGACATGTGCAGTGTGAGGTTGTTGGAGCCAGAGCGAAGTTGAAAATTTTCCAAAGTGGGCAAAGGGTTCTAAGGGAAAAAATAACCCGCAAGCCCACGGAGGAGGATGGAGAAAAGTTAGAAGGCTTCAACGAGAAATGTGAAGGCACCGTGTCCATGACGCAAACATGCCAAAGAGTTGGTAGGCATGGAGGAAACTTTGGTTTTTTTCCAAAGTGATAGAGGTGCAAAGGAAAAATTTTAAGTTTCCCCGCCAAGAAGCCAAGAGCTGACATGTGTCACCGGTACATCGTCAGAGCATGGGGAAATTTTGATCCCGAGGAATTTTGCCCAATGGAAAGAAAATCAAAGGAAATAGGTGAGGGTTGGAGCCCTCATTTTCATCAGAAAATGGGAAGCGCATGTGGCAAATGGAGTGGCAGGGGTGTGGAGAATTTTGGGAAATTTTCCCAAATTCAAAAAAATTAATGAAGAGGTAAATTGGCAATGTAAGGGTTTTCCATGAATCCCATCACTTTGCAGTGAGATTTAAGGGATTTTTGGTGGTTGGAGTTCCAAATCAATTTGCCCACGTTTTCCACATTTCTTTCATTTTGCTCGATGGTAAAAAGCTAGTTTTGGCTCATTTGTAAAAGAGGTTCATCATTCTTCTCTATCCTCCCTTATTTTCTTCCCTAGGGTCAAAAATGGAGTTAGAACCTCCTCCCCGATTAATGGAATTTTTTTCCTCTTACCAGAAAAATGATGTTTTGTGCAAACTTATGGAGTAATAAAAACGTGTTTTGTGATGCATTTGTCCATCCTTGCTTGTTTTTGGTTGTTTTCTTCTTGCCTCTCTTCATTGCAGGTATTTGTGCATGTTTGAATGTTCATTGCAGGTTTTGGAGCTGTGTTCATGGAGTTTTAGAACATTTTTTGTGTGAAATCCATCCTTGGTTTTGTTTGCACTTGTCCATCCTTTTCATTGCTCACCTCTTCTTGCTCCATGGCAGTTTTGATAGATGTTCAACATTTTCCTTCTCTGGTGTATCACCATTTTAGTGTAGGCTCTATTTTTCTTTTCTCTCTTCTCTCTCTCTCTCTCTCTCTCTCTCTCTCTCTCTCTCTCTCTCTCTCCTTGGCATAGTTAAATTAGGATTAGATTAGCTCTCTTACCTGGAATAGCTTATGGTAGGTAGTTTAGGAAGAGGAACCAGCCTTCTCTGGAGAGCTTTCCCCATTTGCAAAGGTCCCACACTTTGGGAAAGCTCAATGTTGTGCATTCACACCAAATGACATTTCCTTAGAAAATCATATCCATAACTCATTTTGGGGGTGTTGTGAATTTGCACTAATAGTTTTGGCATGCCCGGTGGGACCTTAGAGGTCTTCCACTTTATTTTTGATAGGTTGGTGTGTTCCTGTTAAGGATTCAGCCTTTGGAGGCATATTCAAAAGCACATCTGGTGACTCCATCTAGTAAATAACTCATTCTCTGAGTTACAGACTTGTTTTCCATTTCATTCATTCTTCTTTCCATCTCTTCCATCTTCTTTCATTCCATGAAGTTGTGTAATCATGACTTCATTTCCATCATGGAATTCACATTTACAACAACAACAATATATTCCACCTCCAACATGTTTTTCAAATCCTCCAAATCAGCATTTTGATCAAATTCAAAATCAGTATGCATATCCATATGAGCAATGCCAAAATTAGTTTGGCTATGAAGCACATCAAGCACAAGGATATGCATATGAGAGCAATTCAAGAAGAAAGTGCATATTTGTTGGAGAAAATCCAAAAAATGGAGGTTGACATGGTGCAATCAAGGGCTCAAGCACAAATGAAGGCATTTCAGATTGGTTTCAAGAGCACCCTATCCATGGGGAGGCCCTTTTCCAAGACATTACAGCCCTCAGAGAAGTTGGACTTCATGATTGAGATGCTTTACCCAACTTGCACAATGGACACTAGAGATAGAGGCCTATAAACTTGGTGTTGAACAACCTTGTCAATGGGTAAGTTCTACACCATCATTTGGTTTTTCTCTTTCCATTCCTCAAGCAACACCATCTCATTTTGAATGCCAAATTCTAAATCCATCCCATGCTGCCCAAAGTGTTGATTCCATTTCTCCATCCCCTAGTCTTCTACCCCATCTCAATTCTTTAGTCCTTTTCCCTGCCAAATAGTCATCCCATCCACAAGAAAAAAAATATTTCCACTATCTCCTCCTCCACCACAAAAAATTACAAAATCAATTGAACTCCAACCCACCCTCCTCTTGCATTCCCAATTCCATGTGGGGAAGAAGAAATTGCAAAAATCAGTCATGAAGGACAACAAGAAGAAGAACCAAGAAAAGAAGGAATGATTAAGAGCTTAGTAATCTTGGCTCTTAGATATGGGATTGAGAAAATTCCTTTGCTAGGTGAAGCCTATAGAGGAGGTAAAGGTTGAAGAACAAGTGGTGGTTAGGACTGATTTTGTTGCAGCAGAAGAAGAGCAAAAAGAAGAGGCAGATCAGCAATCAATTTGCTTAGAATGTAGTGTCCATGTTGGCACTCTACTTGAAGAAGATGTTGATCCAATTCAAGTTGCACAATCAGCCATGGAAGAGGAAATATCTAAAAGAAATATTGTAGCCCCAACTTGTCCTCTAGAAAGTTGAAGAGTTTGACTTGAAAACCATTCATGCTGAGGAAGAGTTCAATCAAGAAAGATTGTCTTCAAGCAGATGGAAGGAGAAGCTGCTCCAAATCCAAAAGAAGAGGAGCACATTCCAGCTATGGGGGAGAAAAGTGCAGATCTAAAGGCTTTGAGCACAAAGAAGGCTATAGAAGAACCTTCAGTTCTTCTTTCTACTTCATCTCTCTCAAGTTCTAGTGCTGAAGAAGAGTTTGATCTCTCAAACTCAATGTTGGAGGATGAAAGAAACCATGGTGATCAAGTTTCAGATCAAGAGAACACCATGGGAGAGGTTGAACATTTGCAGCAGGACAACAATGAGGTAGTTTACCTATCTGATTTGGAGGATTGTTTTGATGAAGAAGAACCGGTTGAAATCACACCATCTTCTCCTTCATCATCCATCTTCCAAACACAAGAACCTTTGTCATGGAGGAGAACTTTCATTTGCAGCATCCTGCATCTTATAGCAACTCTTTGGAATCAAGATTGGAAGATTTAAATCTTCCATGTTCTTCATTGGAGGAAGAAAAACAAGAAAAGTTCTACCATTTCTTCCACACCATCCATTCAAGAAGGTCTACAAGAAGATTCCATTTTTGGAATGGAAAATCAGAGTTATGGGCATATCAAATGGATCGACCTTTACCAATAAGGTATTTGGCTTCATTGGAGCCAAAGGAGAAGTCACAACTAGTCATGCTTGCTTCTAAGCATGAGGATGAGCTACAAAGTACCAAGGATCAACTGTCATACCTCTTCAATCCAAATGTAGAGCAACTAAAAGAGGTATTCAATTTGATTTTCAGATAACACCTTGCTAATTTGGGTAGAAGACTAGCTTCTTGTTGATTTTCCACTCATCCAAGCAGCCATACTCAACTCCAAATCATTTGCATGGCTTCCAATTTTGAAGAAAGGAAGCTATTTTACACAACCAGTTACAGGGTTTGTTTAGCCCACCTTTACTTCTAGTTAGAGTAGAGTAGGTAGGTTTTCTTTCAGTAGAAGAAGTGCTTGTGCACACTCTACATATTCCATTTGGAGCATGTATGATTTTCAATTTGTACATAGTTTTTGTGGTGCTGGTTTTTCTCTTACACAAACCATTTCAGTGGCATTTTGGTGAAAACAACTCCAAGTTCAGTGGGTTTCCAAGTGGCTCAGAGGTCATATTTTCATAGTTTAGATCAAAATTGTTTATCAGGCTTGACTCCATGCCCAATGGATGCTTCAAAGGTGATTGACCATTCATCTAGCAGGCAGATGACCCCTGAGAGTCACCAAATTGTTATCCAAAATGAGCCCCCTACTTATTTTGGCTAACTTGCCTTCATTCTTTCCTTCCTTGTTCTTTAAATTCAATTTTACACATTTCAAGCACTCAAAGGTTTCTATAAATGGCTCCATTAGATAGGGTTTTTCCTCACCTTTCTATAAAGGTAAAATTTTCCTCCTAACTCCAAATATTTTGAAAGTTATGGCTCGATAGAGTTTTTGGGAAAATTTTCCCTTGACAGGCCCACATCCAATGAGAAGATGCCACATGGCGGCAGAGGTTGGGGAGATGGAGAAAAGTTGAAAATTTTTCCAAAGTGGGCAAATGGTTGAAAGGGAAGAAATAGCCTACGGGCCATGGAGGAGGATGGAGAAAATTTTAGAAGGCCCACGGCCAATGTGGAAGCGACACATGTCCATATTCACAGTGGGAGTTGGGGTGGAAGAGGAAATTGTGGTTTTTTCCAAAGTGATAGAGGCACAAATGAAAAATTTGAAGTGTGCCCTTGCCAAGAACTAGAAGCCAACACGTATCACCGGGAGAAGCGAGTGCGAGGGAAAATTTGGGAAAATTTTCCAATGAAAAATCAAAGGAAAAAGTGAAGGTTGGAGCCCACATTTCCATCGGTGAATGGGAAAGCACACATGGCATCGGAGCGGTGGGGCATGAGAATTTTTGGGAAATTTTCCCAAATTAAAAAAGGAAAATTTTCAAGTTTCGGCCCGCTAACCCAATTTTTCCCTAAAATTGCACCATTTTTTCCCAAACCTTCGAGGGGGCATAACTTTCGATCCCAAGCTCTAATTTTCATGTTATTTATATCATTGGAAAGATGGTGAAATTATCTACATGAAAGACTTCTCATTTTTATTTTGATGGAGATTTGTGGAGAAAATGGAAAAACATCTCGACATGTGAAAAACAAAAAAATGACTCCAACCACCAAAATTAATGAAGTATGGGCCTCTTTTTTTGCTCTTTGAGAGCAAATGTACATTGGCATATGGGTTTTCCATGAATCCTATCCATTTTAGGATAAATCTTTGTTGGTTTTGGAGTTCTAAATCAATTTTCCCACATTTTCCATCCTTTCTTTCATTCTACTTCATGGTTAAAAGCTAGTTTTGGCTCATTTGTAAAAGGGGTTCATCATTCTTCTCTACCCTCCCTTCTTTTTTCCTTAGTAGGGTTAAAAATGGAGTTTAAACTCCTCCCTTCTCTATAATGCAAATTTTTTTCCTCTTACCAATTGCAAAATGATTTTATGCAAATTTGGAGCAATAAAAATGTTTTGTGATGCATTTGTCCATCCTTTCTCGTTTTTGCTTGTTTTCTTCTTCCTCTCTTCATTGCAGGTATTTGTGCATATTTTAATGTTTTTACAGGTTTTGGAGCTATGTTCATGGAGTTTTGTAACATTTTTGTGTGAAATCCATCCTTGGTTTTTTGATGCACTTGTCCATCCTTTCCATTGCTCACTCTTCTTATTCCATGGTTTTTGATAAATGTTCAACATTTTCCTTCTCTGTGTATCACCGTTTTAGTGTAGGCTCTATTTTTCCCTCTTTTCTCTCTCTCTCTCTCTTGTCTCCTTGGCATAGTTAGATTAGGATTAGATTAGATTACCTCTACAAAAACTACATGCATACACCTAAATAGAGGGCAGTAGTTTAGGAAGAGGAACCAACAATTCTCTAGAGAGCTTTCCCATTTGCAAAGGTCCCACACTTTGGGAAAGCTCAATGTTGTGCATTCACACCAAATGACATTGCCTTAGAAAATCAGAACCATAACTCATTTTGGGGTGTCTTTGTGAATTTGCACTAACAGTTTTGGCATGACCCAGGTGGGACTTAGAGGTCTTCCACTTTATTTTTGACAGGTTGGTGTGTTCCTGTTAAAGATTCAGCCTTTGGAGGCATATTCAAAAGCACATTTGGCAAATCCATTTGGTAAATAACTCATTCTATGAGATGCAACCCTCTTTCCATTCATTCATTTTCCATTCATTCTTCTTTCCATCCATCTTCTTTCATTCCATGAAGTTGTGCAATCATGACTTCATTTCCATCATGTAATTCACATTTACAATAACAGCAATATATTCCACCTCCAACATGTTTTTCAAATCCTCCATATCAGTATTTTGATCAAATTCAAAATCAGTATGCATATCCATATGAGCAATGCCAAAATCAGTTTGGCTATGAAGCACATCAAGCACAAGGATACATATGATGAGGGAAGTCAAGAAGAAAGTGCATATTTATTGGAGAAAATCCAAAAAATGGAGGTTGGCATGGTGCAATCAAGGGCTCAAGCACAAATGAAGGAATTTTAGATTGGTTTCAGAGCACCCTGTCCATGGGGAGGCCCTTTTCCAAGACATTATATCCCTCAGGAGAAGTTGGACTTCATGATTGAGATGCTGCCCCAACTTACACAATGGACACTAGAGATAGAGACCTATAAACTTGGTGTTGAGCAACCTTGTCAATGGGTAAGTTCTACACCATCATCTATTTTTTCTCTTTCCATTCCTCAAGCAAGCACCATCTCATTTTGAATGCCAAATTCCAAATCCAGCCCATGTTGCCCCAAGTGTTGATTCCATTTCTCCATCCCCTAGTCTTCCACCCCATCTCAATTATTCTATCCTTTTCCCTTCCAAATAGTCATCCCTACAAAGAAACTAAAATAAATTTCCACTCCATCTCCTCCACCACCACAAAAATTACAAAATCAATTGAACTCCAACCCACCCCTCCTCTTGCATTCCCAATTCCATGTGGGGAAGAAGAAATTACAAAAATCAGTCATGAAGGACAGCAAGAGGAAGAACCAAGAAAATAAGGAATGATTAAGAGCTTAGTAAGCTTGGCTCTTAGATATGGGATTGAGAAAATTCCTTTTCTAATGAATCCTACAAAGGAGGTAAAGGTTGAAGAACAAGTGGTGGTTAGGACTTATTTTGTTGCAGTAGAAGAAGAGCAAAAAGAAGAGGCAAATCAGAAATCACTTTCCTCATAGTGTAGTGTCCATGTTGGCACTCTACTTGAAGAAGATGCTGATCTAATTCAAGTTGCACAATCAACCATGGAAGAGAAAATCTCTAAAAGAAATATTGCAGCCCCAAATTGTCCTCTAGAGTAGCAAATTGAAGAGTTTGACTTGACAAAATTCATGTTAGAAGAAGAGTTCAATCAAGAGGAAGATTTTCTTTAAGAATCAGATGAAGGAGAAGCTACTCCAAATCCAAAATAATAGGAGCACATTCCAGCTGTGGGGGAGAAAAGTGCAGATCTAAAGGATTTGAGCACAAAGCAGGCTATATAAGAACCTTTAGTTCTTCTTTCTACTTCATCTCTCTCGATTTATAGTACTGAAGAAGAGTTTGATCTCTCAAACTCAATGTTGGAGGATGAAATAAACCATGGTGATCAATTTTCAAATCAAGAGAATGCCATGGGAGAGGTTGAACATTTATAATAGGACAACAATGAGGCAGTTTACCTGTCTGATTTAGAGGACTATTTTGATGAAGAAGAACCGGTTGAAATCACACCATTTTCTCCTTCATCATCCATCTTCCAAAAACAAAATCCTGTTTTCGTGGAGGAGAAATTTCATTTGTAGCATCCTACATCTTATAGCAGCTCTTTGGAATCAATATTGGAAGATTTAAATATTCCATGTTCTTCATTAGAGGAAGGAAAAGGGAAGAAAACTTCCATTGTTTCTTCCACACCATCCATCTCAAGAAGGTCTACAAGAAGACTCCATTTTTAGTTGAAAATCAGAGCAATGGGCATATCAAATGGATTAGACCTTTCCCAATCAGGTATTTGGCTTCATTAGAGCCAAAGGAGAAGTCACAACTAGTCATGTTTTCTTCTGAGCATGAGGACGAGCTACAAAGTGTCAAGGATCAGCTGCCATACCTCTTCAATCCAAATGCAGAGCAACTAAAAGAGGTATTATATTTGATTTCAGATACACCTTGCTAATTTGGGTAGAAGACCAACTTCTTGTTGATTTTCCACTCATCCAAGCAGCCATACTCAGCTCCAAATCATTTACATGGCTGCCAATTTTGAAGAAAGGAAGCTATTTTGCACAACTAGTTAGGGGTTTGTTTAGCCCACCTTTGCTTCTAGTTAGAGTAGAGTAGGTAGGTTTGCTTTCAATAGAAGAAGTTCTTGTGCACACTCTATATGTTCCATTTGGATCATGTATGATTTTCAGTTTGTACATAGTTTTTGTGTGCTGCTGGTTTTGCTCTTGCACGCCATTTTGGTGGCATTTTGGTGAAGATCAACTCCAAGTTCAATGGGTTTCCAAGTAGCTCGAGGTTAGATTTTCATAGTTCAAATTAGAATCAGTTATCGAGGCTTGACTCCATGCCTAATGGATGCTTCAAAGGCCACCGATCATTCATGTAGTAGGCAAATGACCCCGAGAGTCACCAAAATTGTTATCCAAAATGAGCCCCTGCTTATTTTGGAAACTTTCATTCTTGCTCTTTCTTCCTTGTGCTTCAATATCAACTTTTCACATTTCGCTAACACTCAAGGGTTTTTTGAAAATGGATCCATCGGATAAGATGTTTTCTCACCTTTCTAGAAAGGTAAAATTTTCCTAACTCCAAATATTTTGAAAGTTATGGCTTTGGCATTGATTTTTTTGGCAAAATTTTCCCTTGATAGGCCCGCGTGTCTAGTGAAATGATGCGACATGGCGAGGGTGGAGGTTGTTGGAGTAGAGCGAAGTTGAAAATTTTTCCAAAGTGAGCAAAGGGTTCAAAGGGGAAAACCAACCCGCAAGCCCATAGAGGAGGATGGAGAAAAAGTTAGAAGGCTCATCTACACGAGCAATGTGAAGGCACTATGTGTCCATGTGACGAATCCAACCACCAAAATTAATAAAGTATGGTGAAAGTCGTAGGCATGGAGGAAACTTTGGTTTTTTTCCAAAGTGATAGAGGTGCAAAGGAAAAATTTGAAGCGCACCCCCACTAAGAAGCCAAGAGCTGACATGTGTCACTTCGTCATATACAAAGAGAAAGGCAGAGCATGGGGAAATCACATCTACATACCCAAAGAGAAAGGCGTGAATTTTGCCCAATGAAAAAAATCAAAGGAAATAGGTGAGGGTTAGTGCCCTCATTTTCATCGATGAATGGGGAAGTGCATGTGGCGGTGGAGTGGCAAGGTGCGGAGAATTTTTGGGAAATTTTCCCAAATTCAAAAAAAGAGGAAAATTTTCAAGTTTCGGCTCGTTGTCCATTGCGATTAAGATCTGGAGATAGAATTGAAAGGGAAAGGTAGTTAGCAAAATTCTTATACCAAATATCACATGGGTCATTTTCAATTCCTCCCAAAAAAAGTTAACTTCTCGAGATTAGATAAGAGGGTGACTACAACCTTTGTACTCTGACAAAGATTTTTGAGTCCAAAGGTGAAGTGGGTATTTGAGAAGCAAGATAAGCCATAGTGTCTGTGAATTTTTTTAGTGGAGCGCAGAGTGGTTAGAAGTTCATAATGATTGAAGGTAGCCAAAATCATGTCAACGTGATGTTTATGCTTATGAAATACCTTGTTACAACACCGGTATAAATAATTGGCTAGGTTCACCACCAGTTGATAGTTTCCAAATATATTAATGGATATGACATCTAAGGCTATGGTGGTTTGAAGACCTAACACGAGTGCTTCATATTTGGAAATGTTGTTCATGCAGAATCAAAATCTAGTTTGAACGATAATGACATAGGATCACCATCAATATGAATGAGAATGACCCCTACACCACCCCCATGTTGACATTTAGAACCATAAAATAATATAGTCATTTGATAAATAGTGTCATCAAGGGAGAGGGTAGTAATGGATTCATTAGGAAAATCAAAGTTAGAAGATTGATTTTCAGAAAGAGGTAAGTCTAAAATCTGATCTACAATGATTGTCCCTTGACAAAATTTTGATGAATGAATTCCAGGTCTAGGTCTGCAAGGAGCATGAGACAAAGTGTGGCCCATTGGTGTTGGTAGGGTTTATCATACATGTAATGAAAGGGGTCAGTGTTGGTGATGAAGAAGGTATTATGGTTAAGTAGGTAATGACAAAGTTTTTCGGAATGAGTATACCTAGTCTCGTAATATAAAAGAGTATGTCTTATGTAATAAACCTCTTGTTCTCTATTTTTCTCATCATGATGAGTGAGCATGGTACCCAAGGAATGATCAGTTGTAGAAATGTAGAGGTAAAAGGTTTTTTCATCCTTTGGTGGGATGACTATAGGTTGTTGAAGGAGGTATTCCTTTAACGATTCAAAATATTTGTGGCACTTGTTATCCCAATTGAAGGAAACATCCTTTTTAAGAAAAAAGGTGATATCGGTTAGAAATTAGGGAAATAAATCATCAAATATATTGCAACATTCCTTCCAAACTACAAAGTTGTCAAAGGTTAGTAGGTACAAGCATCTTGAGAATATCCTTGATTTATGCGAGATCGACTTTGATGCCCTGAAATGAGATGATGAAACTAAGGATTTTTCCTGAGAGGATGGAAAAGAAACATTTCTCGGTTGAAGGTGAACATAGTATTTAGTGAGGCGATCAAAGATGACTTTAAGAGCTTCGAGATGTTTGGCGTGATGTTTAGACTTGGAAAGAAGGTTGTCGACATAATATTCCAATATGTTATGCATGATGTTGTGGAAGATATAGGTAATGGCACGTTGATATGTGGCATCGGTGTTTTTAAGGCCAAATGGCATTACACGATAGCATAAGGTCCCCAAGGGGTGATGAAGGTGGTTTTGTGTTGATCTTTAGGAGTGAGTAATATTTGATTATAACTCGAAAACCTATCCATGAGTGATAACATCTCATGGCCAACTGTAAGATCAACAAGTTGATCAATAATAGGTAGAGAAAATTCATCCTTAGGGAAAGCAAGGTTAAGGTTACGAAATCCTTACAGATGCGAGTCCCCTGTTGCTTTTTGGTGATAGAAACAATGTTAGAAATCCATTTTAGATAGTCAATGGGTAGAATAAAAGAAACAAAAAGGAGGCATTGGAGTTCTTCTTTCACAAGAAGGGAAATATAGGGATGCATTTTTCATAGCATCTATTGCACAAGTTTAGCATCGGGAATAGTTATGATTTATGGACCATGATACTAGGGTCAATACCGAGCATGTTAGCATAAGACCAAGAAAAAGTGTTGCTATGATCTCAAAGGAAAGAAGTGAATGATTCTTGTTCGAAGTAGAATATAAAGATTGACCTATCTTTAGAATGTGAGGGTCATCCTGAGTGTGAATGTTGATTTATATGGTCGATTCATTCAGCATGTTTTGTGTCTTAGAAGGTAATTATTGGTGAATGTAAGAATTTTCCACACCTAGATAGGTGATAATATAATCATCATCCTAACATTGAGCATATTTTATAGAAGGTGTTTCATCATCAATCATGTCAGGGTAAAGGAAAAGAAGGGAAGAGGGAGCCTTGTCATCACGCATGATAGGTCAAAGGTCCCAAAGAAATGGTTTTCATGAATTTTTTTAAGAGGGATGGATTCTATATCCATGGACTCCATGGTTAAAGGTGTGTGGTAAGTGAATGAAGGTGAAGAAGGTATACCTTCCACTATTAGGTCGATTCAAGACTTTTTAGAAGATGGTTCCTTAGAAAATCCAAGACCATTGTGGTCTTTGTGTTTCCAGTTGTGCAAGGTATGACTTTATGATGACACTTCTCGTAAAGACCAAAGCCAAAGCCTTTCCAAGCACATCGATGAAGAAAAGTGTGGGGAAAGTGGCAATTGGTAAGATATTGGAAATTAGATGAGAATGGATGGGTTTGAGTGGGTGGTTCTGGAGTATACGAAGAAGCATCAAGTCCCCCATATGTCAAGTTGGTGCGAAGGTGGGGTGGACCATATGGAAAGACCTCACCTACACGATGGTTGTAATGTGGGTTTTGATGTTGTAAAGGTGATACTCCCTAAGGTAAGGTGTTGAAAAACACCTACCAAGGGATCAAAAGTTGGTATTTGGTTAGCAAGAATGGAAGAATCATAAGAAGATTGAGAAGGGAAGTGTCGGTGTTTTGAAGTAGATGGGTTAGGTAATGGGCCATCCGTGGAAGCTATAGCAGAGGGGAATAGAGGAGTTAGTAATGGAATATGTAGTGGAAAAAGTGGTGGATGAAGTAGTGGTTAAAGAAGAAGCAATAGTTGTGGTGGATGGGATATCGCTTTGAAGAAGAAGTGATAGTGGTGGTATATTCCTTAACTGGTATAAGGACATCACTATGCCAATTGAGCATGTTACAAGCTTTGAATGGTGAGGGATCTACCTAAATGGTGTAGGTGTGCCTTTCATGTTTAAATTTTCAACAATGGTGTAAGGTTGAAGGTACAAAACCCATGACACAAATCCAGGGTCAACCAAGTAACATGTTGTATTAGAATTCCCCCTCTAGGACATGAATAATTCAGGAATGGTATGGGGGCCCACACGAATGTGGAGGATGATGGTGCTTGAGGGTGGAAGTCATGGCATCATTAAATTAACACAACATAATTGGGTTATTATGCATGCAATTGGAAGGGATGCACATTTTTTTGTATGCATGGGAAGAAATGATGATGATGATACTGACACCTTCATCAATCATAACATGTTGAATGCATGTATTATAAATGTAGGTGGAAATGAATAGGGAGGGGTTAGGATCATTTGATTGGAGAGGGACAATCTCTTCATCAGAGAAACTAATGGTAGAAACTTGATGAAAGGTAGTGGGGGTAGAAGATGGAGGTGAAGTGGTGAGAGTGGTAACATGATGAGGAGTAATAATGGCAGCAATGGGTGTGGGGTCATTAGGTGAAACCTCAATAGATTGCAAAACCTCAATGAGTTCTTGACATGAAACTCGAGAGGTTTGGATGAAGTCGTATAAAAGACATCTTGAGGGGAGATTGCTGAAGTTGGTTGATCATGGTACATTGTGTGACTCTGTCAATAATGGGATATACCGCCCACGGATGTTTACCTTGGGTGTAGGTGCATATGGAATTTTGGGTAAAGGTATAGTGGATGGGTTTCCTATCTTCTCTTTTCCTTTGTCTATTTTTTCTTGAGTGGAAACTCAAACCATATTGATCTAAGGAAAAAAGGTATATGTGTCGTGAAAGGTATAATAAGAGGAGGGACAAAAACCTAGTACGGGATAAGAGCCTTATGAAATGAGTATGGGACACCGGCATTTCGGAGGGGTTTATGTTAGGTCCCTAATCCAAACCATATTGATCTCAAAGGTTGGAGGAAAAGATGGTTGTGGAGGTGGAGGTGAAGGCCATTGGATAGATATGGGGTGAGGCCATTTGTGTAACAGGTGAAGGTAGAATGGTATCTTCATTCAAAAGGTCATCTTCCTCAAAGAGCTCTTTAAGAGAACACAATTGAATAAGAATATTTATAAGGGCCTTACATTTTTCAACATCATGCCCTTGCAAATGATGATAGGCATAAATATTGGTATCCTCAAACCCTTTTGGTTTAGGTTTGAGTGGGTCGTAAGGTCTGAGTGGTGGCAATGTAATGGTGGAAGTTTCTAAGATCGAGTGAGGGTATTAACATAAGACTCTTCCAAGGATCTCAATGAGAAGTGAGAGTGGGTTTGGATGGAGTTTGGGTGATGTATGTGGAAGAGGTGTTGGTTGAGGTGGAGTTGGTTTAGATGGAGTTTTGAGTGGCTTTTGTGGAAGAGGCATTATTGGAGGTGGAGTTAGAGGTTAAGTAGGTTTAACTACCTTTTTGGTAGGTAGTTGTTTTTGGGATTGGGTTTCACCTTCTTGGGTAAAGGTGTTGGGGTAGTGTGTGAAGTAAAAGGGGATGTAGAAGATGGAAGTGGATGGGTCAAACAAGGTGAGAGTGGAGGTGCGGTGAAGATAGTGGTAGGAGGTAATACAGAAATTGAAGGTTGAAGGGAAGGTAAAGACATGGGTAGTGGAGTAGGCGTAGGTAATGTATAAGGCTTGGGTGGAATGGGAGGTTGCGATAAGGATGTAGGTTGATTAGTTTTAGTTTTACCTTGGGTAGGAGGCTACTTGACCAAGGTTGATGGATGGGGACCTAAGATGGATGGAAGTGGCAAAGGTGAAAGAGGAGGAGTGGGAGAAAATAGGGTACAAGGCCTAAGAGGTTGGGTCTTCCTCTTAGGTGGGGGATAGGCTAGGTGATAGTTTGGGAAGAGGTGGCTAAATCGATCTTCACAAGAGGATGGACTAGACTCGGTGTCGACACAACCCCCAATGTAGTGTTAGTTTTGGGCATAGGTGAAGGTATGGGTATAGGTAGAGGTTTGGGTGTAGGTGATTGTGTGGGTAATGGTAAAGGTTTGGGTATAGGTGATGATGATGCAAAGAGGCTACTATAACTAGCTCAGGTGTGATAGATTTAGTTGTCTTGAACACTTTAGGATAAATCATTGAATTTTTGTGGACAACATTTTCATTTGAGTCGATATGGGAAGTCAAAGGTGTCCCCAAAACATGGAGTAGTCAACACACTCCAAGCAATTAGAAAAATAGGAGAATGGAGTATAAATGGAGGGGGATGATGATGATTTGGTAGTAATCATTGTAAATAAATCTCAGTCTTTGAGATAGGGAAATGGTTGGCTTCAAAAATTTTGGGTACAAGAGACGATATAAAATTGACAAGGTCCTTAAAAACCATAGGGGAGTTGTCACCAATAGGAAGAGATTCTATAAGTGGATCCTCTATAGCCAGAGGAGGGGGCAAGGTGGATGGTGTAGAATATTTTATTGGTGAAGAAAAGGGTAAGTTGGGATCCTCCAAAGGTAAAGAGCAAGTAATATGGGTTTCTCAATAAGTAGAGAGATGAGTGGGGTAGATGCCTCTGTAGATGAAGGGATAGGTGAAGTGGATTTCTCGGTAGATGAAATGGTAGATAAGGTTGAATCCTCCTTGGTTAGAATAGAGGATGAGGTGTACTCCTTCGTGGGTGGAAGAAATCACACAAGGATTTCCTCAACTGATGGGATGGGAGGAAATTGAGTAGAAGGGGCTGGTATGGTATCAAAAATGGCATGAACCTCTCGAACGTTGGTATCATTGGTTGAGGTTTCACTGGCTTGGTTAGATGATGGAGTGTGATTTGGAAATGAATTCTTAAATATGTGGAGGTTTTAGTTAGCTGGTGCATTGGGGTTATCCAAGACAAGATCTTCATTATCCAACATCTCTTAGACAATATTTTTAAACATTTTGTAATTACCATCACTATGACCTCTCGATACGACACTATGATAGTTGTAGTAATTATTCTTCTTGTACCATGCATTGGCACAGGATGGAAGGGTCAAAAATAGTATGTGGTTTGATAGGTGGAAGAGTTATGGCTCCAGGTTTAGAAGATTTTTCCAAAACCAAGGAGTAAGGTTCTCCTATGGGAGTATATCGTCATTATTCATGCTTGTATTGAAAGTTATGAATAAGAGAAAGAGTGGAAGGTAGTTTTGGTTGGTTGGATGGATGAGATGGACCAAATTTCAGGACCACCGCATTGGCGGATCCTTTGGGTTTTGAATGATTGGTTTGTGGTTTGGAAGAAGAAGAAGAGTCATTTGATTTGAATGGAGCACTCTTGTTGTGTAATTGTAATTTCTTCTCTTCGATAGCATGGATTTCAAGCTTTCGAGCCATTATGAATGCCTCATCAAACGTTTGGAAGGTTTGAACTTGGAGATTTGGAGAGATGTGTCTAACACAAGCTCTAGTAAACAACTCTATTAGTTTAGTTTGAGGAAATTGGAAAGTGAGTTGGTTAATAAGGCTCCGCCAACACACGACAAAATCTGCAATAGACTTGTCTTCATATTGGCATATCGAATATAAGTCAGTCATGGTAACCTTCTTGAAAATTTTGATGGAGAAATGATCAAGAAAGGCCTAGGATAATTGATTGAATGAAAAGATAGAGTTCCTAGGTAAAGCACTATACCAGTCTAAGGTAGGTCTTGTCAAGGACATTGGGAAAGTTCAAAGAAGCAAGGTGTCATCATGGGCAATCAGATAACATACATGTTTAAAAGATTGCAAATGTTGTTGTGGATCCTCCTTGCTATTAAGTTGGTTAAACTTTGGAATTTCCCAATGTGCGAGATAAGATGAATTGCAATAGAAATGTGAATAGGATCATTACAAATCTATTCGAAGTCAAAGAATTGTGGGAGCCAAAGACAGACACTTCCAAGGTTTACATCTTATCCATCATCATTTTTATGATATTGGTTGTAGGATTAGATGAAGGAGCACCCCCTACGATATAAGGAGGTAAATAATATGAATAGGGCATGGATGACCCTCTAGTGTGTGGTGGTGCCGAGTAATCAAACTGTGATGGAGGTATGTAGGACTAGATGTCGATGGCACATATCCTAAGTAGGAAGAAGAAGTAATGGGTGGTTGTTGGGGAAAGGTGTAGGTAGGAGGGACATGTGTGGAGACCCTTGTGGTGATAGGTAGTAGATTATAGGGTATGGAAAGGACTAAGTTTTGGAAGGGGGTGTGAGAAGTTGACACCATAGGTGGTTGGGAAGCAATGGGTATATGAGATGCTGATGATGTGGGTATCCCTACACTAAGAGCGGAAGATGATAGTGAGATGAACATCAAAGTGGAGACAGACATCGAAGGTGTGATAGATGTCGTAGGTGTGAAAGATACCAAAGATGTGGGGTCAATCCGAGAAATAACAGTGCTATGAGTGGAAGGGGGTAATGCTATGATGGTATTGGTTAATGCGTAAGTGGGCGCAAGAGCGGGAGGAATGGATACAAGAATATTGTTTATAATTTTTCCTAATGAGTCCTAAGTAGATGAGTGAGTAAGGTAATGTTGCAAGGCTATGGGATTATGATCAAGTAGTTTTTCAAACTACTCATCACCTACATGTATAGTGATACAAGAAGTGGGGTTCATGGGTGAAGAAATAGAATGTCATAAGGACTAGGAGGTAACAATTGATGACTAGCGTGAAAAACTAGAGCATTGACTTGTTTGAAGTGTCAAAACCATGTGAATAGTGGTAGGACAGATGGTTTGAGCTCAAAATGTTATAAAAACACGTAAAACAGAAGATAAGAAAAATATTTATATGATGATAAGATGTTGTTTTGATAGAAAAAATCAAAACACAAAGACTAACATCGCTGTAGGGTAACCAATGTTGATAGGATAGGGTAATAATCGATGTCGGTTGCTGTAGACGATGTCGATTATTAAGAATAAATGACATATTTAGAAGTCTAGGGATGAAGAGTGTAAATCAGATGAACTGAACTCTGCTAATGGTAATAGAGACTAAAAAATGTGTAAAATGACAGAAACAGGTCACATAAAATGAATGGATATGAATTGAATACTATTTTGGGGAAAATAAACAAAACAGCAGAAACCGATACCGGTTAGTCAACTGATGCTTTGGTATGAGGAGGTAACCAATTTTGGTCGCTAGATCGATGCCGATTATTATGAAATCTGAGAAGATGATGAAAATTTTAATTTTAAAGTGATTAAGTCCAAATAAACACCAACCTAGAAACTGAGTATGGCAGTGATGAGTCCTAACACACCCAGAATGAACCGGAATACACTAGTTATGATGGTGGGGCGTGAAGGAAAAGAAAAATAAGAAGAAACAATATCACTTCTCAAAACACAATTTAACAGTCAAAAGCTAACAAAACACGTCAATCTTATGCTTCAGATTTTAATGTTATGTGGCTTATTCCATTTAAATTGACTATGAATAGAGTAAATTTTTTGGTCAACGAAGGTGCCCTATAAGCAATCTATAGCTGGTATCGGTGTGTTTTAGATAAAGTGTCCCCAATATATACTTCACAAAGACACAATGTCTAGACTCTAATATGATGATTGGCCATAACACCATTGGATCCACCGTCAATCGTGCTATTAACCTTTGGTTATAACTACCAGGAAGGAAGATGCTCAAGAAATGTGTAAATTGTTATAGTGATTTGGATAGGGGAGTGTGTGCACAAAGTGTAAACTATGATTAATTTCACCAATCATCAACTCGGCCATGACCTCCAATATATAGATTGCAAATAATTTTAAGTGATCTAATGCAAAATCACAAGGATGAAATACATATCTTTTTAAAACCCGAATTGAAAATGAAATTCGATGTAGCAAGTGATGAATAAGAAAAGAGAATGCTCTTTCACTAAAATGCGAGTGAAAAAGAAATGGAGAAGAATTATTTTTAAACACCAAATGACAATTTTCCTTTAGATAAATAGAAGAAGAGAAGATTTACCAGAGAGAAATTTTAATGTGAACTTTTCATAAAAGAAAGAAACACACAAATATTCCCTAGAATGAACAATGAAAAGAACCCACAAAAAGGGTCCCACCAAGCATGCCAAAATGTTTCACCTCAAAGTATGTGATAAAATAGATAAAGGTAAGGGGGTAGGAGGAATACATGTGAATAGTTAGGAGAAAGTTGCGTGTGTTGTAGAATTTGATCAGACTGAATGTGAGAGATTCAATTTGGCTAGGAGGAACGACCTGTATAAGAAACACCACAAGACCACCAAATGATATTAAATAGCAAATGGAAATGGAATGCCTAGCGATTGCTAGTTCCGTGAAGTGTGACACTTCCTAGATGGCTATCATTCCACTTTTTTATTAAATTAATGAAAAAAATGTGAGAAATAGAAGTCCTATTGCTAACACTTTGATTTAGGTGTCTCAAAACATTATCAACACACTAGATTAAACAAAATATTAAAGTACAAACTAATCTAGCATTAGGAAAGGTATGGTTCTAGTTGGGAAAGGTCACTGAGGTGTTAGGCAAGATCTAGGTGAAGTTTGGTTACGTTATGGGTTGTTTGGTGAAATTTATAAGCTCATTGTTCTAGGTAAATTACCAATCACAAAGACCAAGATCTCATTAGGAAACTGATGCCAGTATTAGAAAATGACCAATGCAAGTTGGGTGATCAATGTCGGTAGGGGAAATATGGTCAAAATATTAAAAATATTTTTTTTTGATCTCTCTATGGTTGCACAAAGAGTTGAGGGGTTTGGGAAGGATGGTATGATTTATACAAAGACTCGGTAAGGATGAAAGAGGTGCTAGGATGGACAAAATGGTTTAGATTGGTAGAATAGATGGTAGATTTGGTGAAGGATGATATTCAGATGAGGATAATCGAATAGTGGAAATGAATAAAATACTTAAGATCAAAAACTAGAACTAACACATAAGAGTGAGTTACTTATCTGAGAACCTATAGTTCTAAAGGTGGTGGTGGTGATGAGCGTTCAGAGATGAAACGGGGTTGTGTCCAAGGTTACCACAGCAACAGAGCCTATATCTTATGTTGTGGATGATCTAAAATTGTGGAGGAATAATTAGTTGTTGGTGAAGACCGATGTGCTCTGGTTCTTCGTTTGGTATTTTGAATGGTCAAGAGTTAGAATGTCAAAGCTTGAATTAATGAATTAAATAACCCATACAAAGGGTTAGAAACTCTTATTTAAGGTAACCGATGGTGGTTAGGGAACCAGTGTCGCCGAGGATAACCGACAATGGTTAAGGAGAATTGGTCTAACTTCCTAAAAATAACCTGATTCTTGCTAAATTTGGCGTGATTCTAATTTTGGTTCCATGTATTATTTTCGAATTGAGCTAAATGGAGCGAGAGAGTAGTGAGAGAGATAACAGTCATTAATATTAGGGTTAGACTAAGTCCTAGTTGGTTAAGGGAATGGTGACCTTGGTCTTGGGTAATAAATGAGGTTAGAATGGGTCTAGGGTTAGGTAGATAATTAATTTAATTGTAGTTAATTAAATTAATAAAAATGTGTATAAGGAGTCATGATTAGGTGTAGTATGGAATTAATTACACAAGGGGGTTTAGAAGGTTGTGACCAAATTTAGTGTCTACGAAAAGATGTGCCGCAAGATTATTTTATGGTCCTCTCTAGTCCTAGATTTACCCAAGATGTCATCCACATAATCTTCCATTATATAATTTATCATGTTGTGAAATATTACAGTCATAACCCTTTGATAGGTTACGCTTGCATTCTTGAGGCCAAAGGGCATGACTTGATAACAAAATTACCCCAAGGGGTAGTAAAAATTTCTTGTGTTGATTATACCCCAAAAATCCTTCCATGAGGGATAACATCTCATAACTAGCAGCTTGAATTGATAATCATGTCAATGTTAGGAAGAGGAAAATCACCATTAGGAAACACTTTATTAATATATCTCAAATCAGATAGATCCTAATACCAATGGGTTTCTTTTTGTGCACAGGGACTATATTAGAAATCCATTCTGAATAATCAATAGGCCTCGATGAATGCTAATGCCAATGATTTTTCCAGTTCTTATTTTACTAATAGGGTGACATGATGATGCATATTTCTAAGCTTCTACATGATGGTATTTTCTTCTTTATGCATAACTAGGATATGCACTACTAATGAGGGATCTAACCATGATATGTCTACGTAGGAAAAGAAAATATATCTAAAATTTCATGCGAATGATCTGTAAACTTCTACTTTGGAACTCTATGAATCACACAACTATGTTGTTCTACTTTAAACTTTGGAAAATGATAGATTTTCTTGAAAAATTAGAGCTTCGTGACTGATTATCTAGTGTTATAGAAAGGAAATTACAAAGAAGGAAAGAATTCAAAACTTCAACACCAATAATTTTATCCTGGAAACCTCCAATGGGGGAAAACCATTTGGGAAGGGGAAACTGCTCTTTATTCCCACTTTTATTGGTCTAATATAGAAAATTACATATTAAAATAAGTATGAATTGAAGAAACAATTTAAACCTTCTCTCCAATTACTTGTTTTCTATGTTTCTACACCTTGCTCCTACAATTCCACTCTAGCACAAGATCTTTCTCACTACTCTCATTAAACTCTACTTCTCAATCTCTCTGGATCTTTGAATGAATCATTCTCTTGCTCCTTTCATACATTTATAGGCCTTCCCATGTACTCCCATGCACTGGAGGATGTGAAAGGGCATGAAAGGGGAAGAGACACAATTGGGTGTTTCAAATTCACTTCCATTTCAGTTCCATTATTCTTTTCTGTTCAAAGGTGTCAAGACCGCCACCTGAGAAGACCGGTGGTCTCAAGACCACCACCTTGGCTGGGCTACGGTTTTAGGAGTGCTTCCTTGCAGGTGGTGGTTCTAAAACTATCATCTACACATAGCGAGAGGTTTCCAACCTCCGTTTACCTCATTTTACTCATATTTTTCTTATTTCTCCTTCTTGGTGTTGATGGAACTAATGAAGTGGTGTGTTTTTCTAGATCCCTATGGATCATACCTCCCCTACTTAGGAGGATTTTGGTCCCACAAAATATTATTGGGGGAGTGGTAGAGGAATCAACTCCCTCTCGTGCTCATTCGAGTACCCCTGGTTTGCCTTGGTGTCTTCTCTCATCCAACCTGCCAAGGCTCCTATGGATCTCTAGTTTGTTTCTCCAGTGCTACATCCTCCTCTGAGTTTCCTTGAGTACAATACTCTTTGGAAGGTAACTTTTGTATCTTTCCTTCTTTTTCATGCATAGATGGTGTTAGTGATTGTGAGCTCTTGCAACTTGCTATCATGTGCATCTGCATGAAGTATGGCCTAAAGGTTTCTTCTCCAACCTACTCAAGTATGGCGAAGGTCTTATACTACAGTGTGGTCTAGTCCTTCTTACTTGTCTTTGTCTCTTGAGATGGATTGGCCAATCCTCTCCAAGTACGTTATTGCTATAGTCACCACCATTCCTTTATATCTCCTCTTCTTCTTGCTGCCCCATGGTCAAGTCTAGTGAATCCATAGGTAGATACGATGATTGCATAGTGAAAGTTTGTTTTGCTCTTTAATGAGCAATTCATGTGGTGGCTTATTCTATAAAAATTGACAAGTGCTATCCAAATTCTCTATCCTTTGGTCAGAAATATTTGTGCTCTCATGTCCATTTTGCTTTTCTTCCAATGAAAGTAAACAAAATTGATGATTTTCCTGAATAAGTCTTGGTGCTTGGTTGGCACTTACCATAGCTTTCTTTGATTTTCTCTGGTGTGCCCAGATGTTAAAACTAACTCCATCCTTGACCCATTTGTATTGGTTCTCCCTCCTTGTGAACACAACATCCTTGACATACAAGTAAGGACTTCCAAAGACAACGTCAAATGCATCAAGTGGAATAATATCAGCCTCTAATACATCTATGTATTAGGTATTTATCCCAAACTGAAACTTAAATTCCTTGTAACTTGTATTTCTACACCCTTCTTTACCCATCCCAGTGGGTATGGATGTGGATGCGCATAAGTCTCTAGACCAAGATATTTTATAACCACATCAGAAATCAAATTTGATTAAGAACTAGAATCTACTAAAGCATTTACCTTAGTTTTTTTATTTGGATTCTGATTTGAAATAGTTTACTCATCTCATCTTCTTATGCTGCCCCATACATGTTAGTGGCCATGCATCCCAGCCTCTCCTCTACATCTGAATCATCCTCAATCTCCACCTCTCTTTCTATCTTCACAATGGCCATGGATTTCTTGGAATCCTTGGTTCGGTGCTTTGGGTGCAATTCCAAATGCAACTTCCAACATGTGGCGTCAATATGTCCATTTACATGACAATTCTTATAGAAATTCTAGATGTAGTAATAGCATGTTTACCTTTCCATTTACCTCTGCTACTTGTCTTCCCTTGTTCTTTGTCATGTTGTTCTGTTGACTGGTCTCCCTTTGGCTCTATTTCTCCTTACTTCTTCTCATCATCAATGTAGTATGCTTGTATACAAGCTTCATTGATATCCTTGGGCTTCATGGAGAATACCTTCCTCCGAAGGTGAGTGTGAAGTCCTCCTAAATACTTGGTCAGAATGTCCTCATCCTCCAATTCCATACTAGAAAAATGGCTTGTCTCTAAAATTCCGTATTGTAGTCTTGCACGCTTTGACCGCTGCCTGTCTAAAGTATTGTCACTTAATCATCATGTCATTCTTATGGCCTATAGGATATAAGTTAGCTCTAATCAATTCTTTAAAACCTTTCCAAGTACTAAAAATAGGACATTTCTTCTTCTCACAAGTGGCTAGATGGGTATCCCACCAAACCAGAGCATGACCTTCCATTTTCAGATGTGCAAAGGTGATCCTTTGTGCCTCAATGACATTATGCACACTAAAGTAGACTTCCAACTATTTTATCCATTTATCCAATAATTTTGCATCTACTTGTCCTTCAAAATTCTTTATTTCCACTTTCATTTCAACTTTAAATGGTGTATATGTAGATTTTACCTTCTCTCTTAGAATTGGCATCTCTTCTTCACGCTCTTCCCATTATTCCTCTTTATGGCTCTTTCTGATACCAAAATTTACGGCTAGTGCTTGAACCACCAAGTCCATGGAATTTTTCTAACCGAAGTCGTATTTTTGCATATCTAAAAGCTCTTCTTATTTTCTATGTAATCTATCCATCATGGTCTCTAGCATCTCGACTCTATGGACCAAGTTCTCTTCCTCCATTTGAGCTCAATTCTCTATTTCCACTTCTTCATAGAAATATATAGCTCACAAGGTAAAACCTCTTCACCTTTGGACCTTTCACACCGTCATACAAAATCACAAGAAATATTCAAATACCACAATCTTGGATATATAATCAACTCTGATACCAAAATGATCCGTAAACTTCTACTTTGGAACTCTACAAATCACACAACTATGTTGTTCTACTTTCAACTTTGGAAAATGACATATTTTCTTGAAAAATTAGAGCTTCGTGACTGATTATCTAGTGTTATAGAAAGGAAATTGCAGAGAAGGAAATAATTCAAAACTTCAACACTAACAATTTTATCCTGAAACCTCCAATGGAGGAAAACCAATCGGGAAGGGCAAATTGCTCTTTCTTCCCACTTTTATTGGTCTAATATAGAAAATTACATATTACAATAAGTATGAAAAGAAGAAATAATGTAAACCTTCTCTCCAATTACTTGCTTTCTCTATTTCTACACCTTGCTCCTACAATTCCACTCTAGCACTAAAGATCTTGCTCACTACTCTCATTAAAATCTACTTCTCAATATCTCTGGATCTTCGAATGAATAATTCTCTTGCTCCTTTCATGCATTTATAGGCCTTCCCATGTCCTCTCGTGCACTGGAGGATGTGAAAGGGCATGGAAGGGGAAGAGACACAGTTGGGCACTTCAAATTCACATCCATTCACGTTCCATTCTTCTTTTCTATTTGAAGGTGTCAGGACCGCCACCCTGAGTAGATCGGTGGTCTTAAGACCACCACCCTAGCTAGGTGGCGGTTTCATCTTGGCGCCCTTGCAATGTGGTGGTTCTGAACTGCCACTCTACACAGTGGCGGTTCCTTCCAGAACCTCCGTTTACCTCATTTTACTCATTTTTTTCTTATTTATTCTTCTTAGTACTAATGGAACTGATGAAGTGTTGTGTTTTTATGATCCCTATGGATGAAGAAGAATGACAAAGGTATTTTTTCCTTGTCTTTGAGATTGAAGCTCCCAAATTAACCATTTACATTGTTCCTTTATTCCAATGTTCACATCTATAATCTCCTCCACTAGAAATTTAGATTCTTCCTCCATACGTGTATGATTAGGGGAGATTGAGATCTTCATCTAAGGGCATATCAAAAATATTTTCACCCTTAGATTGGTCAATTTCTATGTCCAAAGTGATTTTCCCATTCGTTTGTTTGTAAGTGCCTCAAAGAGTTTTTCATTATAGGACTTGGACTTTTTCTATTTACAAGGATTCTTTGATGATATCGCTCCCTTGTTCTCTCTTAAAAATTTTTGACTATGAAGTTCATCCTCCTCCCGTAAGTACGTGCATGTGTCAATATCAATGGAGAATCCCTTTTATTGTTGCGGTAGGAATTCTATCACAGAGACCCATAAAATCACCAATTGCTTTGTCATTCTCAAATAATTTGATTGGTATGCGTTGTTGTTGGTGCCAGTGGACAAGGGAAGGATAGACAAGATTTAATGTAGGAATAATATGGGATATGGTTAAGATAGGTGTGTCGTAAAATAATTTCATGGAGCAAAGATCTTTGTAAAGACTACACCAGAATTTGTTTGTCTTTTATAATCGGCTGAACTATCTACTCATTCGAAGAGGTTACTTTGATGTCTGGAGGATTGGACCCATATGGTCGGATACCAATACAATTTTATAAACCTTACGATGTGGTATTAGATAGCTTCCCATATATCTTACTCATTTATGTCGCATCCATATCCTTTGTATCCCATAACATACATCATTTTATTTAGGGATAACATACTTGGGTGATTGATAACATGGAGCCATCTCATCATCAAGTGATCAAGATATGGAATTTTCTAACATCTTTTCATCTACTAAAATATCACCAAAAATAAAATTTTCAATGTTATAATGCTCTCGGGATCTTTAATATTTGTAGTTGGGCCTACCCCGTGTCTTGGGTGATAGGGGGAGTTTAGATACTAAAAGTTCTTGTTGGAGGTCATATTCTCCACAACCATTTGCAATAAATTTCATCTCCTATAAATAAAAGGGAGAGTCTGATGTAGAAGCACCATCCTTATGAGAACATAAGGTATCCTAATCAACTTGTGAGGTAAGAGCCTTTGATTGAAATTAAATAGACATTTCCGTAGAAGGACATTCAAATGTGGTGGGAAAATAACCCAAAAATGCTCTGCAATGAGAAAAGGGTTGAGGATCCCCTAAATGGTAATATTTTTTCCTTCATGGTATAACTTTAGACACTGATGATATGTGTAAGGCATGATCTGCATGACATGAATCCATAGGTGACAAAGGAGCATTTTGTAAGGAAGTTCCAAGTCTAATACATGGAACTTGGTGTCATGAGTAATAGGCCCCACTTCCATAGGAAAAGTGACTATGCCATCTGATTTCCACTCTTCATTATCATAGGCCTTGATGGTGATGACCTTAGGTTCTAGATCAACATCAATGTGGCCTAGTTATAGAACTAGTTATAGAGTATAAATATTTATGCACAATCCGCCATCCACAAGCACCCTTTTTTATCTTTTTACGATGGAAAATGACTTAAATATGTAAGGATAGATTATGCGTAGGATCCTTTTCAAGAATCTCTTAATGGTTAAAATTTATGTGCTCATTTGGATAAATCTACACAACCAAGGCTTGGAAGTGCATAGGATCAATATCAACTGACACTCCCGACCCCCGAGAAATTTGTAAAGGATGTCTTTGTGAAGATTAGATATTTTGAGAATATATAAGAATGAAATATTAGAAGTGGTCTTCTTAATGTTCTAAAATGTCATAATTACTATCCCAAGGGGTAAGTAAAGGAGGTTCTAGGATAAACAGGTAAACACGTCACATTGTCATGACACACTCTCTTGCTTTAATATTAATAGTGTATATATGCACAATAAGTGGATTGACACAAGCAATTAGAGAATCAAAAGGATTATTGGTTTTGGAAACATAGTTGGTACTCTTGTTTTGGGAAGACTGACCTTGATCCAGATTTTCTCCCCTTTATTATGCTTAGGGAAAGGTTCCTTGTAAATTCCCAAGTTTTGATTGGAATACTTTCTAGGTCCTGGGAATCCATTTCTACATCTCCACTATCGATTAGATCTTGTATGAAGTGCTTTAAATTCAAAAATTTATCAATATTGTGACCCCTAACACGATGAAACCCATAGTATTCATTTTCTCAAACCATGTTGTTTTGGCACCTCATCTCCGTAAGTTATAGTTTTTGGTAATTTAACCATTTTAACCGCATCTAATTGTTTTAATATAGACGATAAATAATTTTTTAGAGGGGTGAACACGTGATGCTTAAATTTAGGTGCAGCAGTTCCTTTGGTAAGTTTCAAATGAGTGTTATTTATAACTTCCTAACACATTTAGAATCAATTATAACATCACCTATAATGTTTTATTCTAGTTTCAAATAACTTAATTTTATCCATAGGATTTGATTCATGGTTGTCTCTCAAAAAGGGTTTTAAGGTCGCTTTGGCTAACAACGATTTCTCGATTTGAATTCCTTTTTCTATAACCTCCTCAAAGGTATTACCAAAATTCATTTGTAAGTGGAAAGCATCTTAGGATGTAGATTAGGCACAAATATACTAACCAACTATTTCTCTAGTATGGACCAAGGGAAGCAACTAGCTAACCCTTGCCATTATTGTAAGAAACTAGCAAAGTTTTCATTATTTTTTGTTTTACATTACACAAGTCTATCATGGTGATGTCATTTTCCATGTTAAATGAAAAGGGACATAGAAATTTCTCTACTAATTCTGACCATGTACACATTGACCCCTTAGGTATGTGTAAGAACCATTCGAGTGTTTGTCCCCCTAGACTCAAAGAGAATAAGACAATGAGCTAATTATCACTATATGAGACCTCTTTACATGCCATAAAGAATTCTTTTACATGGTCCCATGGGTAACCTTTACCTTTATACTTATCAAACTTGGTACAATCAAAATAATGAGTGACAGGCGTTCTCAACATGGCTTTATCAAACCGGTATGGGTATAGCTCTTCAAATTGATACTTCTTGTTATGTCCTACATTGACTTCTTGTAAAGAAGTGAGGGAGTTCTTCATAGATAACCATTCCTGGTTAAATATTTTCCTAGGAATATATACACGATTAAGTCTAGATGTTTCACCACTTCTATTATCTATGTATAATTCTTAATACACCTCTTTATGTTTTTATTGATGAAGAGTTTTGGTATAAAATGCATGATATGAAGCTTTTTTTTCTTATATTGTCTTCACAGGCGTGTGAAGCTAAACTTTCCAATTGAGGAGTAAGAACTTGTATTTGTTGTTCTATTGTAACCTATTTTTTTATGTCTCTTCATGATTCTCATGAGGAGGGGATTATTCATAATTATCATGTTCCTCATTATCTGCGCAATGAATTTTAACAATTGAGGATGTTTAGACCGGCCATTTTTGTAGTTACTTCTTCCTCATGAGGATGCGATAATCGCCATTTTATGAAGTTACTTCTTCCTCATTATATTTACCCCCGGGTAAATATAGATAAACACAAAGAAATCGGGTTTCGTGGTGCAGAACATGTCGGAAGGTTTAGGAAAACCCGACATCAAAGGCATGTCGAAGGGTTGGAAAACCCTACGCAAAAAAGAAATCGGGTTTCCATGGCGAATAACATGTCGGAAGGGTTAGAAAACCTGACATCAAAGGCATGTCGGCAGGGTTGGAAAACCCGACGCAAAAAAATCAGGTTATAAGTGGCGAGGAACATGTCGGAAATTGGAAAACCCCATCAAAGGCATTTAATTGGAAAACCCGACGAAAGCAAATCGGGTCTCGTGAGGCGCAAAAGCATGGCAAGATTTGCAAAAAGCATGTTGGAGAGGCGGATGAACCCGACATCAAAGACATGTCGGAAGGGTTGGAAAACCCGACACCAAAGGGAAAGCGGGTTTTTCGGAGGCGGAAAAACATGAAGAAGACATGTTTGGGAATCTCCAAACCCGCCAACAAAGAAAATGTGTCGTCGGGTCTCCAAAACCCGATTCAAAGAAATCGGGTCTCCATAAAGCACGTCAGAGAACATGGTAAAGAAGCATGTCGCAAGGGTGGAAAACCCGACATCAGCAGGCAAATCAGGTTTCGGGTTTCGGGAAACACGAAACATGAAACATGCAGATCGCAAAGGATGTCCCGATGCTCGAGGGTTCCGCAAACCCGACAACAAAGAACATGTCGCAAGGGTTGGAAAATCCGACGCAAGGCAAATCGGGTTCGGAGGCGGAGAAACACGGGGTGAAAACATGTCGAGGCATCCTCCAAACCTGATGCAGATGCAAAGGAGAAACCCGAACCCGGCCGCGTGTTTTAAGCCCCTAACGTGGGAAATATTCGTGATCGCCATAACTTTTCACAGGAGCTCGAATTCACACAAGGTTGGACTTTTCGGAAATCTCTCGGCATCCTCTACCCAACTACAAGGATATATTTAATTGGGTGGGAAAACAGTTCTTAAAAATGCAAAAATACAGTTCGCCATGTTTTGAGTTGTAGAGGATCCCACCTAGCACCATTATGGGATGAGTTAGGTGTAGTCTCAAGTCAGGTAGTTGGGAGCTCCGAATTCTTCTCTTCTCCCTCATTTTTTCCTCATATAAATTGTAAAGGAGGGGCTTTTTCTCATGGTTGGGCATTTCTGCTTTGCACCCTCCCTTCTCTCCTGCTTGCAAGAGAATTTGTGGAGTTTTCAAGCCTCCCATATGGATTGTAATGCTGTTTTTGCCTCTTGAGCCATTATGTATCAATCGATCCTTGAGCAATATATGTATGTCTCGTGATTGATTTTAAACCCTCTCATATATTCATTGCTGTTATTTTGATCTCTCATTGCATTTTGGTTTCACGTGCATGGTGTGGTATTACATCTATGTGGTCTGTTTAATCTTGCAAACGGGTGTCCAACATTCCTCGGTGCATCACCTCCTTAGCTTAGGTTTATTTTTATGCATTTCTCTCTCCCATTTTGTCTCCTCGTAGTTAGATTAAGTTTTTGGGTAAACCTCTCGTGTTTTATTGGTGCATCTAAACAGAGGAATAGGAGCCGCCTTCATCCGAGAGCTTTTTTGATTTCATATTTTTCGAGGTCCCACACTTTAACAGGAAAAGCTCCATGTTGTGCAATCGCACCGAGAGTCTCAACCGATCGCTTTTCACAGCAGAGTCCTGTGGTGCTGCGATTCGACACAACAAGCCATTTCTTCTTCCTCATTCTCATTGGCTAGAAGTAGAAGCATGCCTTAAGTTTAGGATTTCATCAATATTGTAAAGGAGACGCTCTACTTCTTCCTCTCCATGACTCATATTTTTGAGGAGAGTATGATATGATGTAGGTGGCATTTTATCCCCTAATTCTATGACGCATATAAGGACTTCATTCTTGTTTTGAAATATGAAGTTATCCATGTGGGTGGGATTTAATTTAAAGTCATTTTGAGGGAGTCCCCTCTCATCACAACTATGGTCAACCATGTTATTGTCTTAAAAACTAGGGTTTAACTTGTCATTAATAAAAGGTTCTCGACCACCAATTTTAATCTTTAATACCCCATCCTTGTTATAGGAGGCATAATGGGGAAATGTTTTACTAAGGTTGATGAAAATGGACCCTAGGAAAAACCAAGTAGGATTACGATGTCAAATCATCACAAAGAATTTCAAATAACTAATGGCAAAGAATCCAAAGAATCAGGGAAATATGAATCAAGGATACTAAAGAATACAAAATGACACACTAATATGGAACCGTATAGTAATAAGTATCTAGGACAAATTTAAAAGTACAATACGAACATCCAAACACAAGAATAACTACTCCCTACATTCGTAAAGATAGGCTTGGTGTGATAATGACAATGCACAATGTCAATACTTAGATCAAGTTTGGGATTAAAAAGACCCAAGTACTAAGATGGTGTTGACGTGATTTCTAAACAAGGTATACTTAAACAACTTTAGACAAAAATAAAGTCCAAGTATTGAAATTGGAAGTTACAGATGTGAGCAAAGTGCAAAAACATAATTTGGAAATGTTATTCAAGATTTGTAGACAAAGCAAGATATTAGTATCGAAATGATGTTGACACAATGTGACAAAGACAATGACAACACTTTTCAAAAATCAAGGCAATGTTGGAAAAAAAACAAGGTCTAAGTATATCAAGAAGTTGATAGTTATGTGAGTAGTGTAACAATACAACTTAGAGACTTAAATCAAGTTTCACAAAGGAAAAATATGTAAGTATCAAAATTGTATTGATATGATATGAACAATGTAAAAAATCAAGAGGAATTTAATGATGAGATAACCTAACTACAATAACATGTCTCGATATGGGTATCAAGATAATGGCTACCAAGATATAAAGACGCACAAACATAATTTCAACACTTACTATCACAGTCACAATAAGGAAGGATGTAAGCATGTGCAAAATTGGTGGACATAATATTGATAGAACTACGTATGTATGTTCTCTTTTGTCCCAAAAAGGGAAATAAGAGAACAAAGAAGTAGACCAAGTGGTGATGAAAAATAATTAGCGCAACTTTGGAAGAGTTTCACCTTGTACTAGGAAAAGGTAGAAACTAAGACAAAGTGATGCTTTTTAGGTTTCATGATGAATAACATGCGGCAAAAACTTCAATGAACTCTCCCCTTTTGACTAACAAGGTTTTTAATCGAAGAAGTTTTTCTATATGAGATCTCTTCGGAACATGATGGATAAATTCAAGTTGGCCCTAATGCCAAATGGTTTCCTAGGATTTTGTTCACAAACTCACTAATTATTACCTAAAAGAGGTACACATTTCTAGTAAACTAGATAATATACCATTACCCCACAATCAAATTAATGAATGGGGCCTCATACAGGTAACTTGAAGCTTTTCTCATACTTGGGTTTTCAACTAGTCAAGTGGTAAGGGTGAAATTTCCATTTTTCCACCAGTTCTCTCAAGGTGTGGACTAATTTGGGGTTCCTGTGGTAATCCTCTTAATGAATTTTATGGCTTGTGCCAAGATACTTCCCACACTCAAAGCGGGTGGGTTTAAGCCCTTATCTGAACTTGTAAATACAATGTTTTGAATAAATGGTGTGTTTTTTATGTTTGATGAAAATGTGGTTTAGAACACAATTGGAAACCCGCAACACACATGTATTTATTATTTGTTTATATCATTATTCTTTGAAAAATGACATATGGTCCTTCACTCAAAGATTAGTTAGTTTCTAAGAAAATCACAATATTTGAAAGAGGGTCAAAGGTTGTTTTTAATCCCAAGATTGTCCAAGGATGTAAGAGAAGAGCATACACAACAATTAACCCAACTATATAGTAAAGGAAAACTTTAAATCAAAGAACCATAGAAATTCTTGTTAAATTGTTCATCCCCTTAAGAAAAAATGAAAGGTTAAGTTTCCAAATTTAAATCTCAATTTTGGAATTTCTTTTTAGAAGTTTTCCTAGTGCAAGTCTAAATTTGATAAAACGTAGTCTAACATTTTTTCTCGGAAGCTTTTAGCTTTTAGGTTTCAAAATTTTTTAACCTCATTTCATCTAAATCCCTCTCGGACTTCCTGAAATTCTTTCAAAACTTTGGAGTTTTTTAAAATTTTTAAGTTTTTGAATTTTTTTGAAGACTTTTCAAAAGGTATTTTTGGACTTTTAGGTTTTGGAGTTCTCCAAGCTATTTTTAGGATTTTTACGTGAAGTTTTCCAAAGCCCAAATTTCAAAAGTAAATTTTTTTTTTAGACTTTCGGGTTTTCGGGTTTTAGACTTCTCAATCGCCAATTCATCTTTTTGCTTCCCATTTTTTCAAATTCTGAAATCCCAATTTTCAGAATTTCAAGCTTTTAGGTTTTGGAGCTTTAGAAATTTTGTGTGCAATTAATTTCCACCTACCTCCATATGAATCATATTTTTACCATTAATGTCGGGATTTCTATATAAACTCATATTTTTACTTTTCATTTTTACCTGACACTTTTACTCTGACATTTCACTCTTGTACTTTGCGGCATCTTTTTCAAGGTATGTTTTTGGTTTTATTTTCTTTTGGTTTAGGTCTTTTTCTCCTCCTCCTCATTTGGGTTTTCTTTTGTTTTCCCTCTGTGTTTTCTTGTGATGTCATTCTTTTTCACCATGTTTTGTTGTGTGAGTTTTCTCCAGGTTTTCAAGTATGTTCAAGGGATCTTTTTAGGTCCCTCATACTTCCTCCCATTTCTCAATTTCCAACTTAGCATTTTAACATTTATTTTGTAGTTTCCTCTAGATCATCCTTTCAGACTTATTCGAAGAACTTTTGAAGAGAATTCCTTCGGAAAAAATCTTCGTGAGTTTCTCAATTTTAGATTTTGAGATTTTTTCAGATTTTGATTTTGGGATTTTCAGATTTTGGGTTTTTAGATTTTGGAGATTTCGTTTCAAGATTTTCGAGATTTTGAGATTTCTTTTTTTGAGATTTTAAGTTTTCAGATTTTTTTCTTTTCAAAACTTTTCAAATTTCAGAATTTCTTTTTGATTTTTCATTTTGAAGTTTCATTTTTTTCATTTCGAGATTTCTTTCGACCTTTTGGGTTTAGAATTTTGAGTTTTCTTGCTTTCAGGTTTTTGGAATTTCTCCACATTCAGCTCCCAAAACACATAGGTTTTGATGTCTACCTCCACTTCAAAGGAAAAGAGAAGATGAAGTACACATTTCTTGGGGTTTCTCCCCAATCCTTGCTTGACCTCCGACTTAGGAAATATCGGGGACACCGATCTAGGAAAAATTGATTTCCTGAGTTCTGGGAAAGATTAAAGGCCCCAAAAAAAGCCATGGATGCAGGCCATCTACGACAGTGGTCTTTCCCTTACCGCTAGTTTTCCTACATCTGCAAATGCCCAGAGTTTTCCTAGCTACAGTAGCAACCCACTACGATGAGGACTCTATGTCAATAAGGGATAGTGATGATAAGGTGGTGATCCGTCTGGACCCATATTTCTTCAAGACTTGTTTAAACTTCTAGATGTTCAAGATTACACCACAATCTCACCTAAAATAGTAGTTGAACACTAGGATAAAAAAGAAGAAGTATGCTCAAGGTTATGATGAAATCCTACCTGACTAAGAATTTCACCAAGTTTCCCAAAACTATACATCGATCGATTTCATTCAGAAGTCAACGATCTCATTGTGCTTTTAAGTAGAGTTTCAGTCTTCCTTCTATAAAGGAATTCCAAGAATGGATGTTCTTGTATATAGAACTATCAAGAAGAATGATGAGTTTATCCAATGGGGTGAACATATTAGTAGCAACATTCACTATCAGTTGGGAAAAGTGTCAAAAACTAAAACTTTCTACATGACATCTTTTCTAGTATATGTGGTTACTGCTATGGGGGATTTTAGGGATTGAATACTGGGGTGTTTGTTCAGACCTCCCAAATATATGAGTTTTATCCCCAACTTACTCTGGATGAGGGGAGCAAGCACTTCCAAGAATCAATGACACTTTCTTCATTGTTTTCCTCTATCGTTTCGACAAAGAGATATATAATCGAGGGTTTTCGATGAGGCTTTCCAAGAGGTACAGAATGGGGAGAAATCTACTTTCAGTTTCCCACATTCACCTACATTCGATTCCAGGTTTCATAGGCACCCCAAGAAAGTTGCCAAGGTGCCCCACTAATAAATGGGTTCTTTTGGAATTGGTTCGGTAGTTGTTGGATTACCATCGAATCCAAAATAAGCATCACAAGGTGGGAATGCATTTCCCTATTTCAATTGGTAGGTATTCTTTCCCAAACATCCACAAGGAAAAAACATGGATGCAGAAATGGCTGAGGTAACCCTACGACCTTCCATCCGTGAACTAATTTTGACTATTGGGGTAAGTTCGGGGAGACAGGTAAGTCCAATGCTCATGTGCCCCAATTAGAAGATATATGGATTCATTTTCGGGATGAGTACATCATGCGGAAAAGGGATTATGAGAGGTTAACTCTTGATGAAGTGTGGCAATTTGGATTGGCTGATGTGCCAAAGGACATGCAGGACAATGATGAGGTCCTAGATTCATCATACAAGAGTGATAATATTGCCAATCAACCACTACCATGGATTGATTGGTATGTGGAAGAATGCAGTAATACTAAAGAAAGGGTGGGACCCATTCTAAAGAGAACTTTCAGTTGGTTGGCCACCTTGGGAATCTCACCCAAAGGGGAAAATCAACCTACAAATATAGGTTCTACATCAGCAGTAAACCAACCAACACCCACAAAAGGAAAGAGGTCGACTCAAAGGGTTCCTACCATTCCAAAGAAGATCTCATTTGTGGTTGGTGGCTCATCTCTTTCTAGGTCTTTGCTCCCAAGATTACAGAATCTACAATGCCAGTTATTGAGGTAGTTGAAGTGAGTGCCTCTCCTAGTATTGTCCAGATCCATCACATCTTCCCCTTCCTCCATTATCACTTCCAATATCAGTTCCTTCCACTTCTACCATCATTTCTTCCTTCCCATCCCCTTCTATGGCCCAGTATTTTTTCACTTCCAGTTCTATCACTGGGAAAATATTGGGTCACCCATTTCCTCTTCACTTCCTTTGACACTCCCATTTTCTTCAATTTCAACCCCCACATTGCTTTTTGATTCCTATGGCTATCCTCACACCCACACCTCCCATCATTGCTACCTCTACTCTTAGATATCAATGGCATTTCTAGTGATCTTGCTCTAACTATACTTCAGGTATCGATCTGCTACCCCATCTTCCTCGGCTCTAGCCATACTAGAGTGGTTGTTTAGATAGACTCCTAAGAAAAAGAAAAAGGTTCCTCTGGAGATGTGATAGATCTCAATATATTGGAGTCCATGCCCAAAAGATAGGCCAAGAGACCAAGAACCGTATCAAGTCTGATGGTTAATCCATCTGGAGAGCATGTGATAGAAGTGGCTACCCCTATTGAGGGGAAAACTAAAGAAACCATCACAACAGCAGACTACCGGATCTCAAAGTTCTCATTGGGGAAGGCTACTCATGAAGGAGCCAAGATAGGATGTACACACTGCTCTTGGGGCCCTTTTGGAGAAATACGACAAAGACAAGGCCACCAAGGATGAGCTTAAGGCCAAAGTCGAGCAGCTCACTACACTTGCTGCATAGAGTAACCCAACCCACTCCATCCACTGACATCTCAACTACTACGACCATGAAAATTTCATCTACAATCGATGATATTTCCTATCATGAGCTTGAGAAGCTAGGCTAGAAAGGGAGAATAATGAATGGATGGATGGAAAGGATCTTGCAGGAGGCCAATCCTTTGATTAAGGAAGCCGTTGAGATTTATACTGATTTACAGGTTGTAAAAACCACTATTGCTAAGATGGATGAATCTTTCTCTCAAAGATAATAATAACTTAAATTTAACTTTGGCAACATGGAGTGACATTAGAGAAGAAGATTCTGACTTACTTCTGTAGGAAGAGGTAATTGATGATGCCTCTAAATTGTTCGAATATCAAAAGGCTATGGAATTCGGTGTCAGGTGCTACAAGATCTGATTAAGAAATTGAGGAGAAGTGAGTGGAGATTACAGATGCCCTCAATGATATCTCGGAGGAGTTTGACAATGCCAACTATAAGTTCTTCAATGAAAATATCGATGCTCTTCCCGAGGACCAGATTAAGGAAAATTTCAAAGATTTGGTGAAGCGGATGATGATGTTGCGAAGAATTTCAATAGTGACTCCATTGATCGACTGGTTCTATGTCATAATTTCATAGGGAGACTAAAGAAAGTCACGAATAAGCTTCAAGGTTTCCAGCCAGATCACGAAAGAGATTGAGACAATGGACGTAGTGAATCACTATGCATGTGGACCTGGAGATGAAGAAACTCAGGTGTTATCAAGCGCTTCTTTGAGTACAGACACCGAATGGTCAGTATGGGAAGAAGGACAACAAAAACTTGTAGAGAAAGGAGAGACAGGTGAATCAGGCCAAGGCTGAGCGGCCATGAAAGGACAGTTCAAGCTCCAAAATCAGTCAAAGTTGTAGGGTTGACTTGGTCAACTTTTTGTAACAAATTTGCTATTTTTATGGGAGCATGTTCCCTTTTATTAATGACATTACTATTTTTAGTAAAAGGTTAGTTAAAGGCCCAACTGTAATGGCTCAGCCTAGGAACTTATAAATAGTGGAATGCTCCCATTATTTGATATATATATATTTTTAGAGATTTGGTGAAGTTTCTCTTCAAGCTTGGAAGAGTGCTTTCAGAGTTTTGTTGAAACCTTTTAATTATATTCAGAATTTCCTTGCACTTGAAGATCTATTTTATTGTGTTGAATGATTAGTCATTGTATGCTTTGTGAATGAAATTCCTTGGCATTATTGATTAATTTACCTTTATTCCAGATTATCTGTTTCATATTGTGAAAAGAATAGTGTGATTACCTTTCATCAGTTATGAGAAACCATTTTCCTTCTGTTGATTAAAAGTTGCATTATTATTATCACTTAAGTGGATGCTTGACATGTGCTTGTGATTATCCTCTTGATAAAATTATTTGTGTATCAAATCAAAGCTCATCTTTTCTATTTGTGTATGTTTAAAGTTTAACAGAGGAACGTCTGCCATTGGTTTGTGGTATTTTTGTACCCTTTCTAGTTGCTAAAGGTGAAGGTGGTCAATGATGCAAACCTTATTCCCACATTAACCCTTCCAGATGTTGAACGTTTCCCAAATTGGTGCATCACCACTTCTAGTTTAAGTTTTATTCCTTGCAAATCTCTCTCCCTAATCCCATGAAATGTTAGTATAGGTTTAGTTAGCCATTTTTCTTGCATTAGAGGTAGTGTTGTGTTTAGTTTAGGAAGAGGAAGTCAGCCTTCTCTCGGAGGTTCACCTCGAGCCCAAGTCCCACAACTTGAGAGGTGATCCCATGTGTCCCAATCACACCAAATGTCATGATTAATTCCCAGGCCATTCGGGGGTGCAAGTGATTTGGAGACAACAATTTTTGGCATGCCCGGTGGGACAGAGTTGGTACCTCTCTTCTCATTCCATTGACACAAGGTACCTGGCGACTCCATCTCTCTGGATTTCAAAGTTTAGTACATCAACTCATGTGAAAGGATTCACACAAGAGCTTCTTTAAGGTGAGACAATTGTTATTATCATACAAAGCTTTCTTTGTCTCCCCCAAGAGAAGGGGAAGAAACCTTTCAGTACCATCAGCTAGCCACTTTACCTCATAGAGGGCATTCAACTCCTCCTAAAAGACATCTTCCTTCACCAAGACACAACCAACTTTTGAACATCATGGTAGCCAATGCTTGTCCTCCTTTCAATACCAACATTCCTTTGTTGTTAGCACAAAGAGATACCATACCAACAACAACCTTGAAAATTTTACCATTTTATAATGGAGAGACTAATGTTTCACCTCGTGAGCACATACTAGATGTAGCCAACATCTCATGTACACAAAGTATCACAGAGGATAACGTAGCAGTTTGACTCCTTGCTACCTCATTCAAAGGGAGAGCACTTCAATGGTTCTGAGTTTAACTATTGGATCTATTACCACTTGGAATGAGTTAGGCATGAAGTTGTGTAAGTAGTTCAAAGACAAAAGTGATAATCTCTCACTTGTAGAACAATTTCATACTATCAAGCGGTCTCCTCAAGAGTATATGAGTGATTTCAACCTCCATTTTGATAAGACTTGGAAATGGATCCCACACTTGTAAGGCCATCCCCAGATAGCACATTTTTATATTACTTACGGGCATTGAATAGTGATGTCACCATCATGATTCAATCCATGGGGGAACCATTATCCCTGATGCTTATGAAATCACCATACGAGCTGAAAATTGCTTAATTCAAGCAGGTAAAATTGCTCCTAGACCTCCCATACCTATTTTTAGAGCTTGCATAGTCCAACAACCAGTCATTGCCCCAGTTCTGGTAGCTTCTACTCTGATAGCTACGCATGCGTCCAATCCCTCAAATGACCTGGCTGAGGTGAAGTCATTGTTACAAACTTTTGGGAATGAACTCATAGCAATGAAGAGGTAGCAAAGTCCCAATATACTCACCCCTTCCAATCCCAATATCAAGAAAATCATCCTCCATTTCAAGGAAATGGTCAGCCACAGAGCCAAGCCATAACCCAAGCTACAAATGTGAAGCCTTTAAATTTTTGAACCCTTCTGCTGCCAGTTCTTCCAGAGCTATAGTCCCGTCCAGAACAACCTCATCCAAGACTATGAATGGTGCTACCCTTGTTCTCAGCCCCATAATCAGAATCTCTACCCAAATGGAGTTTTAAGTCAAGCCCTTATGGTCCAAAGTATATCCGCTCTACCCAATCATCTAGCTGAGCCATCTACTTCAAAGTCAAGACCAACCTCCTGATGAAACCACACTACTAAATTGGCAAGTAGAAGACTTTTTGTGGTTTAAATATTGATGCCTCCACTATAGCATCCAACACACATTCCAAGAAAAGGGAAATAGATACACAGTCTTCCAATACTAACTAGGCATCTACTTCTCAATCCCCAACACAAGTACCAGATGGTAAAGACATGAAAAATAAATCATCAGAAATATCCATTGATCAGTCTACAAAGAAAGATGGAACTTCAAGTATCACGATGCCTAATAAGCATTATCCAAAGGAGGACCCCAATGCCCCAAAAGGCATTAGCAAAGTGGGAGCAATTCCATTCAACATTGTGGAGCAAATGAAGAAAACCAATTTGAGTGTCACAATGTGGGATGCACTCTTGATTCCTTCTCAAAGGAACTTGCTACGAGAGGCTTTGAATAGTTTTGGCACTACTAACCGATCATCAGGTCAGGAAGTAGCAGTGGTGACCAGCTTATGCCAACCCGAGACAAAGATACACGCTAAGACCAACAAGCCCCCACCATTTTATATCTCACTGATTATTGGTGAGCATTTGGTGCACAATTGTATGATCGATTCTAGAGCCAGCAGTTCTCATAATGCCTAAATAGGTCACAGATGTACTTGCAAATTCCATATACTCCAATTACAAGAGGGGTTGTTCAACTTGATGGTACTATAGTCCAAACTATGGGGGTCATTAAAGGGCTTCAACTTACTATCCACGCATGTCCTAGCTTGACATTTACATAGGACATATCTTGTCATTGATCTTCCTCCCCTCTTTGCCATTTGTTTATCATGGATTTCACCACAAAAATGGGTGGTTATTTGTCATCAGACTGGTCACATATGATCCTGAGGACTAGGTATGGAACTAAGGTAACTATAAGGGCAGAACCAATCTATCACAATCACGTGGAACCTTACACATCCAAACCCATAGAAAGTAATTACGCCATTTGTGACCACGAAGATGAGAATGCGGATCATGAACCAACTACTCTTGTAGAGGAGGTGCCTGATACAATGCTTGATGAGGTAAGTATAGACCATCAATATGACCCGTATGCCGATTTATTAGCTAACGAAGAATCTGGTCTGTTGTTTTTTGGATGAGACTGGATTGGGAACTTATTATATACATGAAGAAGGTACAATCGTGCCTCAGTTGGTTAAGACACCCAATGATTCCAAAGGACTGTGGCAGCTATTCTTCGATGGTTCAAGGAGTAAAAATGGATCTGGTGTAGAGTCATGTTAATTTCTCTAGGAGGGGATAAATATTTCTCATCTTTTTTATTGCAGTTTAGTTTGTACTAATAATGTCACCGAGTATGAGGCTCTTATACAAGGGTTGCAACTGCCCAACAAAGAGGAATCAAATCCCTGATCATTTTTGGTGATAGTGAATTGGTAGTTCATCAAGTAACAACCCAGTGCATCAAGAATGATCTCTTAAGATCATATAAGAATCGAGTTTGGGACCTAATAGAGGAGTTCAAGCTTTCAAAATTCATGTGGTTCCTAGAAATCAAAATCAAGATGCTGATAGGCTTGCTACTATCGGATCTCAATATGATATACCTATGGACCTCATGAAGGAAGGGCAAAAATAGTCAAAATGGTTGTCCATCCCGCAGTACGGATAATGTAAGTAGTTGGCAGGTTTTTGATAGTGATGAACAAATTGTTCTTTTTCTACAACAAGAAGTAGAGTTCACCGCCAAACACCAAGGTAAATTACAGGAATCCTATGGTGACCAGGTCATTCAGTTGAAAGGAAACAAATTTCCAAAAGGCTTGGTCACGCTTGAATCTATCTTCAATTCGGATGACCAGGCCAAATGACAAAGCACAAATATGGTGGTCAAAGAAGAAGATTTTGAGGAAGTTGAGGTGGCTAGCAAGAAAAATTTTTAAAGATTGGTAAGGTATGCACTACTCAGAAAAGGAATATTTCATTGAATTGTGTCGAGAATATCATGATATTTTTGCATGGAGCTACAAAGACCTACGTGGTTTTGACCCAGGCCTAGCTCAACACACAATTGAACTGGATCCAAACTCTAAGCCAGTTCATCAAAAACAAAGGCCAATCAATCCCAAGATTGAGCCACTAATGAGGAAAGAGCTAACCAAGCTTATCAAGCCTACATAATTTTTCCCATAAAGCATTCATCATGGGTAGCTAATCTAGTGCCCGTAAGGAAAAGAATGGAGAGATTCTGGCTTTTGTGTAGATTTCAGGGATTTGAACCATGCCTCATTAAAGGATCATTACCCTCTTCCATCAATGGAACAGATCCTCCAGACAGTGGTAGGAGCTCAAAGGTTTTCTCTGTTGGATGGCTATTCAGGGTACAATCAGATTCTGGTCCAAGAATCTGATCAATTCAAAATGGATTTCACCACTAAGTGGGGCACGTATGCATACAACAAAATGCCATTCGATTATCCAATGCAGGGGCTACTTTTCAAAGAGCCATGGACATGGCATTTAAAGGACTCATCAATGATATGATCTTGGTTTACCTCGATGATATAACTATCTATTCCAAACATGCCAAGATCATATTACACATCTAAGAAAAGTTTTCAAGGTGTAGAGAGTTTGGGATCTCACTAAACCCTAAAAATGCATTTTTGTAGTTCAAGAAGGCAAGTTATTGGGACATATTGTTTCAGCTGAAGGACTCTCAATCGACCTAGCTAGGATTCAATCAATTTTGTCTCTATCCCTCCCAAGTCACAAGAAAGGTCTACAGAGTTTCCTGGGAACTATAAACTTTGTGTGAGATTCATTCCTCAGTTTGCAACATTGGAAAACCACTAATGGCCATGCTTAAAAATAATGTCCCTTTTTCATGGACAAAGGAGGGAAGAGAAAGTTTTGAAGCCATCAAGACAACTATCTCCCAAGCTCCTACACTGGTGAATCCTCGTTTTGATAGGGATTTCATTCTATACGCTTTTGTAGGTCAGGAAAGTATTTCAGGAATTCTCACTCAACAAAATGATGACCTGATGGAGCAACCCATTTCCTTTTTCAATCAGTCTCTTAAGGAATATGAACTCAAATATTCCTTCATCAAAAATAGGTCTTTGCGGTCATTCGAGCTCTAAAAAAGTTTAGGCATCTGTTGTCCAACAACAAGATCCATTTAATGGTTTCTCATCCTGCATTAAAGAGTTTTTGTTGAATAAGGAGATGAATGAGAAACGTGTTGGGTGGATCACAAAAGTAATGGAGTATGATGTACACATTAAAGTCACTAAACTTGTCAGAGGCAAGGGATTATGCCAGTAGTTGGTGCAGAGACATGGAAATTAAGGATGTTAAGGATGTTGCTCTTTCAATATTGATGAAGGAAATGATCAGATTGATTGGTTAACTAAGATGGAAAATTTCCTCCTCTCAGGAGTATATCCTCCAAATATGGATAAGATTCAATGATGTACTTTCCATCTCCAGTCTATTCCATATGTTGTGGTAGATGGCATTCTTTTCCAAAAGGATTTGAATGATGTTCTTTTACGCTGCATCAAACCAGAGCAGGTGAATAAGATATTGGAGGAGTTCCACAATGGGCTATCAGGAGGACATTACTCAACATGAAAACTACTACCAAGATCATGCGAGCCGGTTACTACTAGCCAGACTTGTTCAAAGATGCCCATTTTTGGGTAAGGAAATGTAAGGAGTGTGCTCTTTTTGTAGGGCAAAAAGCTGACAGCTCTCCCATTGCATCCCGTTCAGGTGGATCAACCCTTTGTTCAATGGGGGTTGGATTTTATTGGTATGATCAATCCTCCATCTAGTGAAGGACATAAATGGGTCCTTACTATGATAGATTATTTCACCCACTGATGGAAGCGGTGGCTTTGAAGGAGAGCAATGAAAAATTTGTCCTTGAATTCTTGGAGAGTATCATGACAAGGTTCGGTGTTCCATTTATTGTTATCTCTGACAATGCAATGGCATTCCTCGGGATGAAAATAAGTGAATGGGCCATCAAGAATGGGTCTATCTCAAGACTTCATCTAACTACTATCCATAGGGAAATGGGTTGGCCGAATCCAATAATAAGAACCTGATAAGGATCATCAAGCACACAATGGAGGCCAACAAAAGGACCTGGCATACACAACTTAAGGTTGCTCTATGGGCAAGATCAAATAACACCTAAAAAGGCCATTGGGTTTCACCTTTCATGCTTGTATATGGAAGGGAAGCAAAGTTTCCACTTTCCTTGGAAATTCCTTCCCTGATTTGGCTTATCGGCTTGAAGTTATGGAGGATGAGGCCTTAACAGTGAGGTTTTCAAAACTCATGGAACTAGAGGAAATTCAAAACACTACCATGAATACATTGATAGAACATTAGGCTCAGTTAAGAAATCCTTTAATAGAAAGCCTCTGATAGGTTGTTCAGGGAAGGGGATTTGGTTCTAAAATGGGATGAAGATCATGCCAAACCAGGAAAGCACGCCAAGTTCGATGCTCTCTGGAGCGGGCCCTATGTTATTACAAGCTACAAAGAGGAAAATTCATTTTTCCTATCCAGACTCAATGGAGAAGAATTTCCCATTCATGTGAATGGGATACACCTCAAAGCTTTCTTTTGAGGAGGTTCCACCCTGTACAGTTTTTTTTTTTTTCCTCCAAGTGCTCTGCACATTGTTTTGTTTGTCTTTTCTTTTTTTTTTTTTTTTTTTTGTTTTGGTTTTGGTTTTTTAGACTCCTTTGCCCAATGTTTTTCTTAAGGCTACTAGTCTAAAAGCTTAGCAGGCAAGCTTTCCCTAGAGATCACCAAAAATGTTAACCATTTAACCTACCCAAAAGAAGGCTATATGTCAGACTAATGTTTTTAAGAAATCCTCACACAATGAATTTTTCTAAGGCCGAGAATCCAAAAAAATTTTCAATTTTTGACTTCAGTTTTTTTCTTTTTGAAAAATTTTAAGCTCAATTTCAGAATTTCTTTTGAAGTTTTCCAAGTCCAAATTTCTAAAAGTCCAAATTTTTAGACTTTCGGGTTTTCAAAACTTTTTGGCTCATTTCATCTAAATCCCTCTCAGACTTCCAAAGTCCAAACTCCAAAGTCTAAATTTTCAAACTTTCGGTTTCAAGTTTTTGAGTTCTCCGAGCTATTTTTAGGATTTTTACGTGAAGTTTTCCAAAGTCTTGAATTTCAAAATTCCAATTTTTGACTTTTGGGTTTTTAGGTTTCAGACTTCTCAATCGCCAATTCATCTTTTTCTTCCCATTTTTTCCGAATTCCAAAATCCCAATTTTTAGAATTTTGGGCTTTCGGGTTTCGAGCTTTGGAAATTTGTGCAATTAGTTTCCACCTACCTCTATATGAATCATATTTTTACCATTAATGTCAGGATTTCTATATAAACTCAAATTTTTACTTTTCATTTTTACCTGACACTTTCGCTCTGACATTTCACTCTTGTACTTTGTGGCATCTTTTTCAAGGTATGTTTTTGGTTTTATTTTCTTTTGTTTTAGGTATTTTTCCTCCTCCTCCTCTCCTCATTTGGGTTTTCTTTTTTTTTTCCTCTATGTTTTCTTGTGATGTCATTCTTTTTCACCATGTTTTGTTGTGTGAGTTTTCTCCAGGTTTTCAAGTATGTTCAAGGGATATTTTTAGGTCCCTCATACTTCCTCCCATTTCTCAATTTCCAACTTAGCTTTTTAACATTTATTTTGTAGTTTCCTCCAGATCATCCTTTTAGACTTATTCAAGAACTTTTTTGAGAGAATTCTTTGTAAAAATTTTCACAAATTAGATTTCAAGTTTTCAAGATTTTTGGATTTCAGTTTTCAAATTTCAGATTTTGAGTTTTTGAGATTTTCAAAGATTTTGGGTTTCGAGATTTTTTGAGATTTTAGATTTTGGGTTTTCAGAGATTTCAAGTCCAAATTTTAGGTTTTTGAATTTTTTTGGCTTTTTTTCGAATTTGACTTTCGAATTTTTTTCAGAGATTTCATTTTGAGATTTATTTTGGACCTTTTGATTTCAAAGTTTCAATTTTAGATTTCATTTCATTTTGGATATTTCTTTCAGACCTTTTCGGTTTGGAATTTCAGAGTTTTCTTTTTTTCAGGTTTTCAAAATTTCTGTGACATTCAACTCCCGAAACACATAGGTTTTGATGTCTTCCTCCACTTCAAAGGGAAAAGAGAAGATGAAGTACACATTTCTTGGGGTTTCTCCCCAATCCTACTTGACCTCTGACTTAGGAAATATCGGGACACCGATCTAGGAAAATTGATCTTCCCGAGTTCTAGGAAAGATTAAAGGCCCCGAACAAGAAGCCATGGATGCAGGCCATCTACGACAGTGGTCTTTCCCTTTACCACCGTTTTCTTGCATACATCTGTGTAATGCCCAAATTTTTTCCTTAGCTGCAACAGCCCACTACGACGAGGACTCTATGTCGATAAGGGATAGTGATGATAAGGTGGTGATCCATCTAGACCCATATTTCTTCAAGACTTGTTTAAACTTCCAGACATTCAAGATTACACCACAATCTCACCTAAAATAGTAGTTGAACACTGGGATAAAAAAGAAGAAGTATGCTCAAAGGTTATGATGAAATCCTACCTGACTAAGAATTTCACCAAGTTTCCCAAAACTATACATCGATCGATTTCATTCAGGAAGTCAACGATCTCATTGTGCTTTTAAGCAGAGTTTTAGGTCTTCCTTCTACAAAGGAATTCCAAGAATGGATGTTCTTGTATATAGAAACTATCAAGAAGAATGACGAGTTTATCCATTGGGGTGAACATATTAGTAGCAACATTCACTATCAGTTGGGAAAAGTGTCAGAAACTAAAACTTTCTACATGACATCTTTTCTAGTATATGTGGCTACTACTATGGGGGATTTTACAGGATTGAATACTAGGGGTGTTCACAGTACCTCCCAAATATATGAGTTTTACCCCAACTTACTCTAGACAAGGGGAGCAAGCACTTCCAAAGAATCAATGATGCTTTCTTCATTGTTGTCCTCTATCATTTTGACAAAGAGCTATATAATCGGAGGGTTTCCGATGAGGCTTTCCAAGAGGTATGAGAATGGGGAGCAATCTACTTTCAGTTTCCCACATTCACCTACATTCATTCCAGGTTTCATAGGCACCCCAAGCAAGTTGCCAAGGTGCCCCACTAACAAATGGGTTCTTTTGGAATTGGTTTGGTAGTTGTTGGATTACCATCGAATCCAAAATAAGCATCACAAGGTGGGAATGCATTTCCTATTTCAATTGGTAGGTATTCTTGCCCAAATATCCACAAGGAAAAAAATGTGGATGCAAAATGGCTGAGGTAACCCTACGGACCTTCCATCCAAAACTAATTTTGACTATTGGGGTAAGTTCGGGGAGACAGGTAAGTCCAGTGCTCATGTGCCCCAATTAGAAGATATATGGATTCATTTTCGGGATGAGTACATCATGCGGCAAAAGGGATTATGAGAGGTTAACTCTTGATGAAGTGCGGCAGTTTGATTGGCTGATGTGCCAAAGGACATGCAGACAATGATGAGGTCCTAGATTCATCATACAAGAGTGATAATATTTCCAATCAACCACTATCATGGATTGATTGGTATGTGGAAGAATGTAGTAATACTAAAGAAAGGGTGGGACCCATTCTAAAGAGAACTTACAGTTGGTTGGCCACCTTGGGAATCTCACCCAAAGGGGAAAATCAACCTACAAATACAAGGTCTACATCAGCAATAAACCAACCAACACCCACAAAAGGAAAGAGGTCGACTCAAAGGGTTCCTACCATTCCAAAGAAGATCTCATTTGTGGTTGGTGGCTCATCTCTTTCTAGGTCTACTGCTCCCAAGATTACAGAATCTACAGTGCCAGTTACTGAGGTAGTTGAAGTGAGTGCCTCTCCTAGTATTGTCCAGATCCATCACATCTTCCCCTTCCTCCATTATCACTTCCAATATCAGTTCCTTCCACTTCTACCATCATTTCTTCCTTCCCATCCCCTTCTATGGCCCAGGTATTTTTGTCACTTCTAGTTCTATCAGCTGGGGAAAATATTGGGTCACCCATTTCCTCTTCACTTCCTTTGACACTCCCATTTTCTTCAATTTCAACCCCCAACATTTTTTTCAATTCCTATGGCTGTCCTCACACCCACACCTCCCATCATTTCTACCTCTACTCTCGATATCAGTTGGCATTTCTAGTGATCTTTCTCTAACTGATACTTCAGGTATTGATCTGCTACCCCATCTTCCTCGGCTCTAGCCATACCAGAGTGGTTGTTTAGATAGACTCCTAAGAAAAAGAAAAAGGTTCCTCTGGGAGATGTGATAGATCTCAGTATATTGGAGTCCATGCCCAAAAGATAGGCCAAGAGACCGAGAACCGTATCAAGTCTAGATGGTTAATCCATCTAGAGAGCATGTGATAGAAGTGGCTACCCCTGTTGAGGGGAAAACTAAAGAAACCATCACAACAACAGACTACTAGATCTCAAAGTTCTCATTGGGGAAGGCTACTCATGAAGGAGCCAAACAGGATGTACACACTACTCTTGGGGCCCTTTTGGAGAAATACAACAAAGACAAGGCCACCAAGGATGAGCTTAAGGCCAAAGTCAAGTAACTCACTACGCACATTATGCAGAGAGTAACCCATCCCACTCCATCCACTAACATCTCAACTACGGCCATGAAAATTTCATCTACAATCGATGATATTTCCTATCATGAGCTCGAGAAGCTAGGTCAGAAAGGGAGAATAGTGAATGGATGGATGGAAAGGATCTTGCAGGAGGCCAATCCTTTGATTAAGGAAGTCATTGAGATTTATACTAATTTATAGGTTGTAAAAACCACTATTGCTAAGATGGACGAATCTTTCTCTCAAGATATTAATAACTTAATAGGCTAATATCTATGTCTATGAGAATGTCTTCGCATCTTTACGTGGGACTAAAGGATCACAACCAAAGGTTTGTTCTCTTTCAAGCCCTTCTACAGTCATATGAATGTTGCCTATGGTAATCTGTAGTTTGGTTGATTCGACCAAAACGTGTGCGCTTGGTCGTCCTCTATGTTTAACCCGCTCAACTGGGAATGGATTTGTTGCAAGCTTACCATTGTTTGGAAGACTTGAATCCTAAGATTTTGATCTATATTAGTTATTGCTTTGTGATGAGATTGGGCTGAGGCACGATTGGCTCGAATACGTATTCCCTGGGCTCTCTAGGTCCCGTAATTGTCATACAAAAGCAACAATGTAAATTAACTACGACAAAGTGAAATTTAACTATTTTGATTATATCTATAGCATATATGATTTCTCTTATTTTTGTATTTTCTGATGAACTATTTGAATGAATTTAGCAACTAATTTAATACATCTAGAAATTGACAGCTAAAATAACAATTTAAAAACAAACAAGATAACCGAGTATAGCTATTTGTCTGTGCAATTTGTAGATCTACTCTAAACAATGAAATAACTTATCTAATCTATTTGCAAGACTCTCGATCCTACCTCAGAAGTGAGGAATGAATCATAGTCTCTCAGAAACTATCAATCCCCACAACTTCCCTGGAAATATCGAAAGTAAAATTAACTGAAATAAAGTGATTGGCTACTTTATTTGATATGTTTCTAACTAGAACTTTGAAAGCTAGAACCTGGATTCTGCAGAACAGTGGCGAATCTGATGGTGTGTGTGATCTTGTCCCCTTAGTGTGATCTCCTCGTTCCTTCATGTTCACATGGATCCAGAAAAGCGTGTAATGCTAGCATCAACAGAAGTAGATATTGGGACGTAGGCAGCTCAAGATATAGACTGAATACAATGCGAGTAGGAGAGGGATAGCGCAAGAGTACAGAGCTTGGCTTATGCAATTCCTAGTAGGATTTATTGCGAGTCATGCAACATGAAACGTCCAGAACCTGAAACTATCCTGTTTGAGGAGAAAAACCTGTAACTTTAATGGCTTCCTATTGGTAAACAGACTATCTTATTCCAATGGATTGGATAAAATAACAACAGTACTTGCACAAGATGGATATGTGGCTTACTAACAAGAAAAAACAATGCTAACTAAGCATGCAATGAAAGAAACTAAGCATTCTAAGAAAAATGAAAACTAAATCTATTGTAAACAGAAATCGAGGGCAAATTTGAGGGCCTTTTGCTTGAGTACAAGCCATCTATTTATAGCATTTGCATTTACTCAAGGTAAAAACCAAATAGAACTCTTAAACTATAAACAATGGCAAAACACTATTCCAGGGAACCAGAATCATAAATGCAAGCTTATGGCGGTGAAAGAAAGCTGGTAAAACATTGAAATTACATGAGTCATGTTAAAAGAGCTTTCTAGAAAATGCGTAAAGGACCGCCGCCCTGAGCAGGGTGGCGGTTACAGGACCGTTGCCCTGTTCAAGGTGGCGGTCACGAGACCACCGCCCGATCAGGGTGGCGGTTTCGTCACTGAAGAGAAAAAGGCCAAGAAAAGAGAGGAAAAGGGAAAAACAAAGCACGTGGGGGCTAAGTGGGGCATGCGGGATGTTAACGCACACTTGGAGATCTTTTCCGATCCCAAACACCTTGCGAGGAGACCTGTATCATCATTGGGGCACTGTCACGTTGTTCCTCGGCAAAGACAAGACCTTACAATTTTTGGTACGTACATATTGCCCCCCCTTAGAGAAGCGTTTTAGCCATGAAGAGGCGTAAAACGGTGGGTCCGAGTATGGCAGTCCCGAAATGGGAAGTTAGAAGTTATACCTGATACATCCGTGTGTTGAAATGATGCCGTCCAAAATTCCCACTACCTTCAAAATGAAAAGAGAACTCAAGTGCAGATAGACACAATAGTTTGGAAAATAAACGCTAAAATAACAGGAAATGAGAACGTACCATTTGTGCGGGGATAAGAACTTACCTCTGTCGGCGCTCCAAACCTGTGAAAAAGGCATTTAAAATGAATCAGGGTGCTATATATATGAAAGTGGGCCCATTTTCCTATTCATTTGCACGAGTTGATTTGATTGGTTTTGAGCTCTGGAACCCACGGTGATGGTTTCTTGCGTGAGTAGAGTCAAAACATCCGTGACGGGATAGTGATCATGCCTCCGTGAGCGGAACATCGACCCGCGAGATCACAGTTAGTTTTCTTCAATTTATCCTTTTTACCCCCTTAATTTTGAAATGCTAAAAACTTTGTCATGGGGGGGTAATTTTTGAAAATGTTAGTGTTAAAAGGTCCATCTAGGGGGGCGCCTACTGGGTAGGCTTTGTTTTTAGGTAAAATGGTCCTTTTTTGCATTTTTTAGGCTTTTTAAGTTTAAAACCCGCGTGGGTTTTCGGACCATGACCGCCGCTCTACCTAGGGTGGCGGTTACATGACCGCCGCCCTGTTCAGGGTGGCGGTTACACGACCACCGCCCTTAAGGCGGCGGTTACGAAACTACCTCCCTGCTCAGGGTGGCGGTTTTGCACAGAATGTAAAAAGAACATCCCTTTGAAATTGTTTTTACTTTTCTAGCATTTCTACATGTTTTCATGATTTTTCCAATGTTACTCAGATGCTAACTTGCTCTATTTTGTGTGTTTTTGGGTGTATGCAGGCGAGAGAGGAGTATATCCGGTGGAGTAGAGAGAGGGAGTGTGATTGGCTCCCAGGGGTACTAGATGCCCTCTCACAGGATGAGGAGGACACTCTTCAGTGGGCTGGGATACTACGCATTTCACGCGTGCCCCATGTTACACCATCCAGTCACATTCTTTGTGACATGTTCTCATATTGGGATGCAGATCGGAACACCTTCCGATTGCCAGGGGTCCGCGGTGAGTGGACCATCACCTTAGAGGATGTTTACCGTATCCTGGGGGTCCCGATCATCGGGAGATGACTCACCCTAGAGACAATAGGTTTATGGGCCCAGATAGCATAGTGGGCCACATACATGGGAGATGCAGTCATCTCCACGGGGTCGAAGAAGGGGGTTAGAGTTCGATCCATTCCTAGTTTTCCCATCCCCTTACTTCACCAGGCTATCATGGGGATCCTTGCCTCGAGACTGATTAGGGACAAGGGAGGAGACACCTTGTTATACTGTTGGTCCCCCATTATTACACAGATAGAGGGACATGGTCGGATATATGCCTGGGGAGCAGACATTCTTGGGACCACCTACCACGACTTATACAGGGTAGTCCGTTTACAGGGGTAGTCCTTGAGCCACCCAACCTTAGTCATGAGTTGGGTCTATGAGCACTTCATCCCCTACGGCAGAGGTGTAGATGTGGCAGATCCCGGAGCTGTGAGGGCAACTAGATGGACAGACATGTTAGTGCTCCGAGAACCTCATCAGCCAGTTGCTTCTTTGACTACTACCGACATGGAGGCCACACCATACCAGACTATGGTAGGTATATGGGGTGAGGAGGCTCTTACTTTGATCTCCTGCTCCACGATAGGGCAGCTTATTGATAGAGTGGGGTGAGTGGAGATGCACCCCTTTGGCCGAGTTCCTCAACAGTTTGGCCTACCATACATGGGTATGCTTCCCCAATAGCGCCAAGATACGATCACCGAGAGGCCGAGGGGGCCTATAGCCGGGTCGGATAGTGGTTACTCCCGGCATTCCTATCGCATCCAGGAGGATAGTACGTGCTAGAGGAGAGTTGGTGTGCCTCGGGCACCCTTGCTTGATTACCATGGGTCCCGTAGATCAAGAATTTCGCGCTTGTTACCTGTCCAAGTTAATGCACCAAACTAAACACAAAAACCCTGAAAAACTCCAATAAAATCGATACCTGATGAAGATGTAGATGGATGAGGAAGTCGATGTAGATAAGACGGGCGCACACGAGCAATTCGCACAATGGATCCAAGTAACCTGCAAGACACCGATTGCTTGACAGAAAAAGACCACGTTAAAAGGTATTTAGGTGGACTGCCCGAGAAGCGGGTCCGGGAAGCGATAAGCTTCCTCGGCGGATGTCAGTCCACGTTTTCAATTAAGAAAAGAAGCATGCATGATAAAAGATGTAAGTAAAAAGCTAGATTTTCTGATCATAAAGTGATAAGACAGATCTAAACAAAGCAGATGTAAAAGTACGTAAAACAGGGAACTATGAAATAATGCAGGATTTGTGTTACCCGTGTCTTTTTATCTATCTCAGGGGAAATCGGCGCGATCGGGTAGAATCGGCGCCATTGAGATTGATCGGCGCCAATCGACTAAGATCGGCGCTGATTGAGACGGATCGGCGCCGATCGGGTAGAATCGGCGCTCGACCGAGGTAGATCGATCAATCGTGACTCGGAAGGTGAATGTGGTCTCGGATGTGCCGATGTGCCGGTTGGCGAGACACTCGAACAGAGTCACCGATGATGATGGTGGTGTGCGATGTCGATGTGACAGGACAGAGTAACTGGTGTTCTCCTCGTGTGGATCGATTGATTCAGACAGATCTGCCCTAATTTGATACAATTGATGCTAAAAAGATCTCTTTTTCTCACAACCTGTATCTTTCTCGCTCTCTGTTCGTGCGTAAGTGCTTCCTTTTTTCGTCTGTTCGCTTTTTCGCTCGTTCGTGGTCTCTTTTTCGGTCCCTAGAACTGAGCTCTGGGCTTGCTTTTATAATCGGCGCCGCTCCTAGAAAATCGGCGCCGACCATATGGGTCGGCGCCGATCGCGGAAAAGACTCCCGAGGTGGCCAAAAATGATCGATTTCGAGAAAGATAAGACTTATTCCGACTACGGGAAATATCCCGCTTAGGGAAGAGCAAATATGGATGTGATACATAGATAGAATAAATTTGGGGTGGATAAGTGATTAAGATGCATGGGAAGAAGCGTAATTAAATATTTAATATTTAATCACTCATGGGTAAGATGTGATGGGATGAACTAAATTTGGAGTAAGTGATTAAATCACAAATTGGATAATATCCCAAGGGGATAGTTGGTGACGTAAAACTTGCCCCAGGTTACCTAAGCAAGTAAATGGATGAGAGGGACACTAAATTGAGTAACCAATTTTAAGTGTCTACATTTTGCCCCTTTTTGTCAAGTAACTTGCGATAAGCAAGGTTATGAGACAAAAACAAGGAAATGGAAGAAGAGAAGAACTTGTGGTGATGTGATCCCCCTCAAACTAGGGATGGGATGGATGATAGAACAGACGATCCCGAGTTTGAAAGAGGTAGATGAAAAATGCAGGATGCCCCAGTCGGATGTCCGGAGTAGATCTGATCATTGATGACGCATAAAAAAAAAAAAAGGCAGCAACCTAAGGAACTCACATTGGTAGGGAAAACTAGCCGGTCTCCTCATGAGACGACGTTAGTGCCTACAGACCCATGAGTGTAAGGAGAATCGCAAAATAGTCAAGATCTAAAGAGAGACACATTGGTAGGGATAACTAGACATTACCTACAAAGGCATTTACGTTAGTTCCTACTGCACCCGCTTAACTCTAAGCTGCCAAACAAAGCGAGTGCTCCACGCAAAGGGAACAAACCCGAAATAGATGGTGATATCGAAAATATGTGCCAAAAGGCAAGATTCAGCACACAACAATGATCAGATAGATAAGTAAGCCAAGCATCAACACTATGGCAAATAGACATGAAAAATCGGCGGCGACCAAAACAATCGGCGACGACTAAAACAAACGGCGTCGACCCAAAAAATCGGCGCCGACCAATCCAGGCACATATAAATATGCGAACGGAAAACGTAAACGATTTATTTGCAACGTGACGATTGATTCAGAGAAAGTCAGAATTTGATTTTGAACACTATGGAAGCCTCTGGGAGCGGACAGAAGCGCAGGAGGACACGACCTGGGGTAAGTGGTCATTCTTGAACCCACTTTTCTTATTATTTTTTTGTTTTTTTTTTTTTTTTTTTGATTTTTTTTTGGGATGGGAGGCCAGGGTCTGGTTTACGTCCGGCCAGCAATGGCGCCGATTGGTTTAATCGGCGTCGATTGTTTTTGATCGGCGCGATTATTAATCAGCACCGACTGAAATGAACGACGCCGATTTTAACAAATCGACGCCGACTGATAGATATTCAACATTGCTTTTTTATTTTTGATGTTATTGTTTTGGAGGATGCGAGTTATGAAAATAAGAGACTAATTATGCTTTTGATGTCGTGGATGCAGGCACGAGAGGCTCTTCATATGAGGGATGCCATTCCTGAGCTATTGGAGATGATTCTCCCTGATGTGACAGATGCAGACTGGCAGCATTTAGAGCTAGCCGGGCTCGGGGGCTTCCGATATTATAGACGAGTGCCACGAGATGTAGAGCTCATGCGGGCACTAGTGCGACGGTGGGACAGCCACACGTGCACATTTTGGTTCAGGACGGGTGAGATGACGATCACCCATGAGGATGTATTCAGGATCCTCGACACCGACACCGGGGACCCGATCGAGATCACACCCCTGGGCAGCAAGCAGAGAGGGCCCCGGTGCGATTATACGAGATAGAGCAGATGACTCTGAGATAGTATCTGGGGCAGTGAGGATAGCCTCACAGTACAGGCAGGATAGCCCTCGGAGCAGGCGGATAGCCTTGATTCAGATGGCTATCTCCTACTTTGCCCTGCCAGACTCAGGAGGTGGGAGATTCCCATTGTTACTATTAGACTGTGTGTGCGACATCTTGCAGTACAGACAGGTTTTTGCCTTCGCCGATGCCCTGATAGCTCAGATTTACCATGAGCTATGGATGTACACCACTGGCCGGAGGACAGGATTGACGCGCCACTGTGCTCCATCACTGGGCATATGAGCACATACGGTGATCGTGCCATCCGGCTTCCTTGGATGCCAAAGAAGGGGAGGTGTTGACTATGGATTTCGGAGATGGCGGGCTGACATGGCCGCAGGAGATACAGGTAGATCAGCCGAGTGGTACTCTGAGCGTTTCAGGATGCTGACACCAGATCAGGTCATCTGGAGACCATATCGGGCATTCCCGACATGGGTCGGTCGTCCAGATGCCCACTGGGTAGCACCGAGACGAGCCGGTGGTCGGGGCCGTAGGCCGGATATGTGGGAGCAGTCCCATTTATGCGGACATCGAGACAGCTTTGGCCTAGTATGATAAAGACTGCCACCTACACGCCATATAAAGTGGATAGCAGAGAGACGGATTTGCCGATTTTGATCCCTGCACCCATTGAGAGAGGCCCCACCCTCCACGCATGCTGATGATGACGCTGGGGTGGATGAGGGCTACGCAAAGATGGTACGACACAGAGCTTCCACGACATCTCCCGCCCTCTATAGATGCCGATGAGGAGGATATAAGCTGCTACGCCGGCAGATGACATTAGAGGGAGAGCATGCCACCCTCACACGCACACATCTGTAGCTCTCGGAGGAGATCGTGGCTTTGACGAGGAGAGGGATGCCCCGATTGTGGAGAGAGACACCGCCGCCAGAGCGAGATACAACGATCCAAAGAGAGGGACCGCTACTTTCGACACAGGGAGGCCCTCAGGGCCAAATATGGGGAGACAGGTGCCTCATCAGATTCTGGTACACAGGGTACGACCCTAGGAGGGGCACCACCACCACCAATGGCAAGAGCCCAAAGAAAGACCGGCAAAGATCGTTATGAGCACCGTGCACTGTGAGCCTGAGCACATACCAGTCTCTCCTCGCTGAGGTGAGATACTACGAGGATGCCTTAGCGCAGCATGCCCCAGATGTGCCTCGATACGGGGCGAGGAGGAGAGCAGCGACGGCTACGGCGAGCGGAGCCTCAGGTGGAGGGAGTACTGGGAGAGATCGAGGTGGGCCGAGACCTCCAGCAGCAGGTGCATCGAGCTCGATAGGCGGCGGCCAGGAGAGACAGCCAGGTGCAGAGGAGGGTGGAGGGGATAGTGTCCTCCACGCTTCAGATTTTACTATATAGAGATTTGATAGATTTTGTATCTGTATAGTGATGTAGCCTCGATTGGAAGGCATTGTATAGATGGCTTGATTAGAAGCCATCCATTTTTGTACAGACACACATGTATATATAGATATAGATTCATTATTTGTCATATAATTGTACTCATGCTTTTAATTTTGGATATACATGGATAGATGGATATAGATATAGACTGATAGAGGATAAAATAGATGTGATTGGATAGGTATAGACTGATAGATGATAGAAATAGATGTGATTAGATAGATTGATATGTGGATATAACTTTGATAGACGGATGTGATGTAACTTGGATGTACATGTGTTTGATGTTTGGATTAGATATGGATAGATATAATGTACCTTGATGTACATTTTGGTGGATAGATCGATGGATGTGATTGATATATAGATTAGATATAATGTACCTTAGATGTACATATTTTAAATATTTTGATGGATAAATAGATAGATGTGTTTGATGTATAGATAGATGTAATTTTAATGAGAAATGAATAAAGATAGATGTTTTGATAGATAAGAGGAATTTTGATAGAAGATAAATTTTGATTGAATTAACATATGAAATGTCAATTTAACAGGATGCAAGACAAAGAAATGGGGAATACTCCTTGCAAGAGCCAAAGATGTAAGTGGAAACAACCGTGACTTAGAAGAGAAGACACTCGGAAAAGAAGGGAAATGATAAGTCGGACTTCCAACCGACCATAGATAAAATCCAGATAAGAAACCGAAAGACCAAGCATACAAGGCCCTATATAAGATTAAAATAAACCTGACACTAACTAGTCGCAAACCAGATCTAGGATAGAAATGGAAAGAAAAGTAAGTATCTTGTCGGAATTTACAAGGGACAGGATACATGTCCATGATAGGAAAATAGGATTCTCCATATGATCGACAAAAGGTCTTAAATCTCAGCTTCATGACTTTGACAAAAAAGCAAACTGATCAATGCGGGAAGTTTGCTTGATATGGAAAGACTGATCGATGCGGGAAGTCTTTCAGTGATGCTAAAGAGTGTATAAACTGACTGGAAGGCTGACTAATTACAAGAAGCCTTGAATTTTTCTTTGAGAAACAGCCGTCCTTCAAGGGAGCGGTCTGTATTTTGAATTTTAATGATAGCCATCCTTCGAGGGTATGGTCTATTTTCTTTTTGATTCACTTGATAATGTATGGATAGCTGTCCTTCAAGGGATCAGTCTATCTTTTGGATAGCATCTTTTTTTTTTTTTTTTTTTTTGAAACTCTTTTAAAGAAGCTGAGTTTAGACCTAGATAGATCAGATGGAGGGGAAGAGAACATAGAAGAACATGTACTCATGCCCCGAGTAGATCCAATTAAGATAAGTACTTGGGACAGATGAAGTGGTGATTAAGGTATTCCTACCATGAGGAGGAACATATCCAAAAGAAACGTGCAATGAGTAGAGCCGCGATACTCATATTTAAGGTAAACGAGGCAATAGGCGGAGAACCACACAATTTCAAATCACCACAAAAGTAGATGACTGGTTATTAGGACGGATGGAAGATCCGAGTCATACTAGATTTGTGTAAGATAGATTTTAACAATAGAAGGGCCGTAGATGCAAGGCATTAAGAGGTTCCGCTTCAGGTACACCATCCATGGAGGATAAACGATAAGCCCCAGACCCATATTTATGAGTGATAATGTAGGGGCCCATCCAGGTTGAGGGAGCAAACTTACCACGTTGACTTCTTTCGAGTGTAGTGACATTTTGATTTTCCTTAAGAACAAGGTCACCAATTTTGAAGTCACGGTGTCAGTAAGTGCTTGTTGTAAGCACGTTTGACACGCCAAGATAGACTTGATGATGTTCAAGAGCGCGAGACGCCGCTCATCTAATAATTCAAGTTGTGCTAGATGATTTTGACGATAATCCTCATCTGAGACAAATTCTCTAAGAGAGAAACACTGAGAGATGGGATTTGGACTTCCAAAGGAAGGACAGCCTCTGCACCCATAGACGAGAGAGAAGGGAGTAGCACCAAGAGAGTACGAATGCTAGTCCGATAAGCCCAGAGAGCAAAAGGGATATGTAAATGCCAATCCCTACCAAATGACTAGTTACCTTTGCATGAGGATATTGCGCAAAGTTTTATTGAAGCTTCGGCTTGACCATTAGCTTGAGGATAGTATGGAGAAGAAAAACTGAGCTTGATATTGAAAGCGTTGCAGAGATTCTGCAAATCAGCGTTCTTGAAAGACTTACCATTATCTGTGATTAGCTTGTGTGGAACGCCAAAGCGACAAATGATGTGTTGATAGACGAAATCAACTATGGGTTTAGCCTTTGTTGAAGAAAGAGGGATAGCTTCTACCCACTTAGTAAAGTACTCAGTGGCAGTAATGATAGAATGATGACGCTGTGAAGAACGGGGATTGATGAGACCAATAAGATCAAGACCCCACTGCGAAAAAGGCCACAAATCCGCCGCAGGTCGCAAAGCTTGACTAGGGATGTGTGTGAGATTGGAATGTTGTTGACACTTGACGCACTTCTTAGTGTATTCACAACAATCTTGATTAAGAGAAGGCCAATAATACCCCAAACGTAAATGCGCTTGCTGCAATTAAGCCACTAAAATGTCCACCACAGATACCGCCATGGACCTCCCGGATGGCTTTAGATGATTCATGGGTTTTGAGGCATCGAAGCAAAATACCATCAAAGCCGCTTTTGTAAAGAATCCCTAGATAGTATAGCGATCAAGCGCGTTGGACAAAAGACCTTCTACCATCGGAAGTCGATCTGGAGGAAGGATCGAATGAGATAGATAATCAACAATCTATTGATACCACTCATCCTGAGTATGGGTTGTGACAGCATTGATCGAAGTTAGTTGTTGAAGATGAGATGGTTGGTCTAATCGTTGTACAGCCACATAAAGACGCGAGTCTTCGGTGAAAGGTGGGATAAGTGAGGCTAATGAGGCCATGGTATCCGCGAATCGATTTGCAGTGCGAGGAATGGCTTGGATGGTGAACTTATCAAAAGATTGGAGTTGAGCGAGAACGATATCACGATATTTTTGAAGGATATCATTCTTGCATTGATACACCCGTGACCCGATTAACGATGAGTTCAAATCACCGAAGATGTCAATATGACGAGCGAGATTAATGGCATTTCAAGACCTAAGACAAGAGCTTCATACTTAGCCACATTATTGGTGCACTCAAAGTTTAATTTGTGTGCAATCGATAGGCGTACCCAAGGGAATCATCACGAAACCCGCACCTCCCCCTTGCTAGCATTTGATCCATCAAAGAAGAGCTTTACTTTAAATGGAGATGGACCAAAATCAATTTGTTGGATATTTTCATCGGGAATTGAGCAGGGGGTCTTGAGTGTCCTGAAGAGGAGCATCGGCTAATTGATCTGCAATAACCTGACCCTTGATAGACTTTTGCGGGATAAACTCGAGGTCAAATTCTGTCATAAGCATGAGCCAACGAGTGATACGATCATTGTGATAAGGCTTTGCATGCATTGTCTTAAGTGGATTGACACTTGTGACAATATAAGTTTTGTGATTAAGGAGATAATGACGAAGCTTAGAAGTTGCGAAGAGAGCGCAACATAGTTTTTTTCAGCTTCGAGTAACGTGTCTCATACTCATGGAGGGTGCGATGATGTAATAGATGCTTGTTCTTTACCACAAGTGTCCCGATGCGAGATCATGGCTCCCGAGCATGGTCACCACGAGATATAAAGATAGAAAGGCTCCCCCTCGCGTGGAGGTGTAAGCACGGGTGGAGAAAGAAGATAAGCTTTGAGATCATCAAAGGCCTTTTGGCAATGCTCATCCCATTCAAAATGAACATTCTTACGAGGAGATGGTGAAAAGGTTGACAACGGTCCGACAATTGGGAGATAAAACGACACACCGATCAAGACGCCCTTGAGACCAAGCTGGAGTTGCTTCAAGTTGGGACGGGGAGGCATCTCAAGGATGGCTTTTATTTTTGTGGGTCGACTTCAATACCCCGATGGAAATGACAAAACCTAAAATTTACCAAAGTGAGAACGCCAAATACACACTTAGATGGATTTAGATGAAGACAAAAGCGGATAAGCCTCTCAAAGAGAGGTGCAAGGATGAAAAGATGATCCTGACGACGTTTGGACTTGCCGAGGAGGTCGTCAACATAATCTTCCACAGTCTTGTGCAAGAGATCATGGAAGATGTAGGTCATTGCTCGTTGATAGGTTGCTCCTGCGTTCTTAAGACCAAAAGGCATGACACGATAGCAAAAGGTCCCCCAAGGAGTTATGAAGGAAGTCTTATGTTGGTCTTCTGGTGTGATGAGGATTTGATTATACCCAGAGAAACCATCCATAAGAGAAAGCATCTCATGACCCGCAGTTAAATCTACGAGTTGGTCGATATTAGGTAGAGGAAAATCATCTTTTGGACAGGCAAGATTAAGATCCCGGAAGTCGGTACAAATTCGAATTTTCCCAGTAGCCTTAGTTACTGGTACTATATTGGAGACCCATTGTGGATAATCGATGGGTTGGATGAAGTTAGCCGAGAGCAAGCGCTGTAACTCTTCTTTGACAAGAAGGGCTACTCTAGGGTGCATTTTACGCAATTTTTGCTTAACTGGTTTGATATTGGGAAGGGTAACGATATTGTGGACCACAATATCGGGATCGAGTCCTGGCATATCCTCATATGACCAAGCAAAGCTTACGATGTTTGAAAGAAAAGGTTCTTTTAAAGTCCCCAATTCCCCGTGGATTAAGGGATCGGCCGACCTTAATGATACGAGGGTCTTCCAAGTCCCTATATTAAGGTCGATATGGCTTCGTTGAGAAGGGTAGACGTGTCAAAGGAATAGTTTTGGGGAGATATGAATCCTCTAAATCGCCTCGCATAGGTGAGATGTAATCATCATCCGCATGGATAGTGTTGAGTGTGGGAGAATCGTCTCCAACTATTTCAGGGAAAGATTAATGGTATAGAAGGGACCGATTGTTAGTCTCATAGACTAACGGCCCTAAGGAAATGGTATTGATCAAAAAAAGTTAGGTGGGATGGAAATGTCATCGTCCACATCAAGTGATGCTTCGATTTAGTGGGGAAGATGGTTCTTCCGTAGGAAGAGGCTCATCAAGAATAGTGATTGGCTTTTGAAACCGGGCTTAAACCCTAAACCAAATTTCTAAGATGTGGCATGAAGTAGGAATGGAGTTGAGGTCATGTATACCTTGTTCATATTTTCCTGTGCCAAAACCTTTCCACGCGCAGGATATAGATAAGTTTTTTTACAAACGTGGGATTCTCACGAGATAATCAAACCTAAGTAAGGTTTGGTCTTAGGAGGAGAATCTAGGTGATATTTGTGGGCGTATCAAGACCACCGTAGATGAAATTAGTCATGATTGATTGGGAGGAGAGCCCTAAAATGGTGACGATGTGACCGAGACCTAGTGATATTTAGGTTGTTTGTCTGGGTCTACCATACTCATTAGGTTTGAGATGGGCATCGAAAGAAAAGAGAGGAAGCTCTCCTAGTGAGAAACGCTGCAATGTCTCTTCTAGATTTTGTAAATCCGGTAGTTTAGTAATGCAGGTATGGAAGAAGATGAGGCCCCGTAGGTGAAATTGGAGAAGATGCATTTTCTTTTGAAGGGAAGATCTTGTGGTCATGTGACGCACTTTTGCGGAAGGAAAAGGATCTCCTGGTATGGGTATATATTTTGCCCTCATATTGATATTTTAAGCATCGATGGAGGGTGGATGGGACACAATGCACCTTCGCGAATCCGGGCGTCCAGGATCATATTATAGTAAAATTTTCCTTCGACAATGTAGAAAAGTTCGTGAAGCAAATATGGGCTTTCTTTACTCGAATGGTAAGACCACAGCCTCAAAGTAATCAAGGTGATCGTTAAATGATCAAGGGCAAAGGGCGATGGTGACACCACATTCTTTGTCAACTTAAGTTGTTCCAATGTGTGTGAGGAGATGACGCTTGAGTGCAGCTCCACTATCGATCATAACACGTTTTAAGGTAGTGTTATTGATTTGGACTGTGATGAAGAGGGGAGCCTCCAAATCCTCTGAAGAAAGAGAAGGAATTTCTGAATCTTCAAAAGAAATGGTGGTTGATAGTCTATTCAATCCAACAACCAACTCGATAGGAAGGGGGCTCATCTCGAATTCACTGCGATGCCACGCAGAAGTCGGCACGATTAGAGCCATTTACCAAGGACATAGTCAGGAGAGGATTGATGAGGTCAAAAAGAGACATTTCAGACCGTGAGCCTCGGGAGTTGTTTCATAACACTCTCCTCAATGAACACGATAACTTGAGCCCGAGGTGCAAAGAGATAGAGACCTTAGGTCGTGGGTCTGATGAGGAAGGAGACACGCCTTCAAGGGGTATCAAGCCACCGTAATGACAACCCGTGGTCGAGATGCCGAGGATGAAGATGGGTTATCATTCGAGTGTTTGTCCTGGTCTACGTGGCGATATGGATTGTGTCAATTTGAGAAGGAGGAAGATCAAGTGGAGCTCTCCTAGGAATCACCAGAGGTCCGAATGGATGGTTGAGGCTTATGGGGCTAAGATGACAGGAGGTACTCATTCCTCCTCCTCCAAAGAAAAAGGTCACTATCTTCCGTATGTTCTTGACAATGAAGGAAGTGCTTTACATCCCTCAAGATGGGTATGATATTTTGCCCTCATATACGGTGGTAAGCATCGATGGAGGGTGGATCGTGAGTTAAACCAGGTAGGTTTAACTCCTTTAGGGTTATAAGGTTTAATCGGAGGAAGGGTTATGGATGAAGATTGGATAAGTTGATGAAGGATTTCGGTATAGAATCCGGTAGACGAAGAGGAGGATAGAGATGATGAAGGTGGTTCTTTTACATTAACCGACTACCGAGGTAAAAGAACTTGCATGTTAGGTTTAACAGTCTTTTTAGGGATCCTCTTATTTGTTTGGACATTTGGAGGAGCAGTCTTGGGCACTTGAGATGGGAGTAAGTGAGACATGATTGACTTTGGTGGAGGAGGAGCCCCTAAAATAGATTTTGAAGATGATGGAGATGTGACAAATTTTGCGGTCTTTGGAGACAAAGGGGGTTGCTTGGTCGAATGTACTGATGATTTAGATAATGTTGGTTTAGAAGAGGAAGAAGCTCCCAAAGTAGGTGAAATTGGAGGAAGATAGGGTGCCTTGGTTTTTGGTAATGAAGATGATGATCCCGATAAGAGGGTGACGCCTTTTTAGTAGGTAAGTCTATTTTCCGAGGTATTGGTGAAGAATGTGTTGTAGAAGAAGACGATGCCTTTGATAAGTGTGTAGAAGAAAACACCTTCTCAATGGGCAAATCCAATCGCTTATGAGGCGTAGAGAGAGATTTTTGTGGAAGAGCACCAAGAGTCTTGATGGTCCGAAATATGGGCTTTCCTTTTCGTGGATGGTGACAACTTCAACTAAGATAAGGTGATTGTAACCTCTTCTGAGGAAGCAGGTGGGGAGGTATTGATGGTGTAATGTTAGATTTTGGTTGTCTCGGTTTAGGTTTCGGAACCAAGTGTATAGGTGTTGGTGCTACTTCTTTTGATTTTTCCTTAATAGGCGAAGTAACATTGGTGATGGAAGAAGGGGGTGATGAAGAAGCAGTTCCTTGCGAAGGGACTACTTCTGATGCAGTAATCATGGGTGAAACCACTGTAGGAAAAGAGATAGGAAGGGTCAAAATCGAAGACGCTTCCGTCGAAGTCGGCACAATTATAGGTACATTTACCAAGGACATAGTTGCAGCGGGAATGGGAGCAACAGAAGTGGATGTGCCTGTAGTGGAAACTCGAAGGGACGTAATCGCCTCGAGTATTGAAAGAATGTCTGAAGATGAGACAGATGAGGATGACACTGTCTCGGGTATGGATGGTAGGTCAGACAAAGGAGCGGAAAAAGAAGATTCCGTGCTTAGTAATGTAGGAATATTCAAAGACGGGCTATCTGAAGATGGTGGAACTCCAGTGATTGATGAAGTGGAAGGAGGTTCTGATTCGATTGATGCGTTTGCAGATGGCTGGGTTTCAGAAGAAGATTCTTCGGTAGAGATGAAGTTGATGGTATGAGTGTTTGGTTTTTGAGACTCTGAAGCATTATGGTTCGGGGCATGATTGGGAAAAGGTTGTTTAAAAACATCGAGTGCCTGATTTGGGGGAGCATTTGGGTTATCCAGAATGAGCTCGCCTTTATCAATGAATTTTTGGACAAGATTTTTGAAAGTCTGACATCGTTCGATGTCATGACCCTTGGTTCTATGATAAGGACAGAAATCATTTTCCCTATACCAGAATGGACGCTCTCGGCTTTCATCAACATCCCTAATGGGGAAGTTCGATCATGCGAACTTCCAACATTTTTTCTAAGATAGAGGCATATGATTCCCAATGGAGCGAAGGATCGAGATGATGAAGTCCCTTTCGAGAAGATGAGGGTCTCTTCGTGGTGTTTGTTTAGAAGTATTGTCGGCTCGTGATGCTTTTAAGTACGATAGCGTTGGTGGATCCTTGATTTTTTTCTTTAGAAGGGGAAGAATTTGGTTTGGTAAACCGAGAAAAATCTGGTTTAGATTTAGAGCGAGGTTTTAGCTTCCTTGCTCAATGGCGCGAGATTCAAGTTTGCGTGCCATCGTGAAGGCTTCTTCAAAGGTATGAAAAGTTTGGATCCTTAAAGTAGAAGAAATGTGATTAGCACAAGATCGAGTAAACAACTCGATCTGTTGGGATTGAGGAAGGGAGAAAGATAATTGGTTGATTATCCCTCTCCAACGAGCGACAAAGTCTGCAATAGATTCATCATCGAATTGGCGAATGTTATAAAGATCTGTAATCGAGATCTTATGCGCGATATTTATTGAAAAGTTTTCAACAAACATTTGGGCCAATTGAGAGAAAGAAAATAGGGAATGTTGAGGAATGTTATTGTACTTGGGCCTAAAGCAGTCCCGCTAGAGACATAGGAAAGGCACGGAGCATAAGCTCCCCCGATC